>OZ026806.1:10886488-11486488 GCA_964023185.1 Macaria liturata
GTTTAGCTTGACATAAAAATAAGTAATTAATTCTAGTAACTTAATTAAATTAAACAAGTATTAAAAATTATTTTGGCTTAGAAGTTACAGTTTTGAAAAACAATTTCAATATACATGTAAAATGTGCTCGGCTTATAATTTAATATAATCCAAGTAGAATTCAAATTTAAATCAACAAGTATATAAGTAGTTTTCCCTTTTTTTAAAAAAAAAGGTACAGACTAAAAAATTACAAACAAATAACATTGAGACACATAAGACTAAACCTACAGTTCAATTAAGTCCGTACTCAACACTCATATGAATTCTGAGAGGTTTACATTATTTTTATCCTTATTATGTTGAAAGGAGCCAGAGCAGTGTATCGGCTGCATGCAGGCGACCGCAGACGTGAAGATCAACCGGCGCTGCCAGTCCCCGCCCCCGCACCTCGTGGGCGGGCCCGAGGAGTGCCAGCGCTGCGACTGCAGGTACGTGAGGTACTCACTCAATAGGGGAGAGACTCGCAAACAATACAACAAAAATTTTCTTTTTTTGTATGTTTAGCAGTCGTCATGCGTAAACACAGTTGTATTCCCGAGAACACAACTTTTGCTATACTAGACCCACAATACACATATGTGATGATGTGAATCATTACCTAAAAACAGACACTGAATAATAATTGTTGTTGTAGTATCTGTCGCTGGTGGCAGGACAGTAATCATGCCGTCATATTCTGCCTTGTACATACATACATACGTTGTCCTTTACAAACACAAGATTCAAAGACTTGTAGAACAAAAAGATTGTATTCTTTTGAATATTTTTATTGGATGTGTACCTATGTACACTTACTTCCATACTTATACATTTAACTTTTTATTTGTAACGCCTGTGTGTTACAAAAATAAATTAATATGAAATATGAACTCGTACATATTTAAAAAAAAAAACAGTTTGGATTTACATATTTGTAGTCTTAAACAAACTTAGTTTAGGAGACTATTATGATCACTTTTCATGTACGATGTTTTTATCAGCATATTTTCAGTTGCTTTTTGCAATCACTTCGCTCACAAGACATTTGTATTTACCATGAGCTTTGCAAGAGCATGTATGTTGTCCCCAGGGTGCTGTGGTGCTGTGCGTGCATGGCGCGCTGGTGGGCGGCGCGCGGCGGCCCGGCGCCGGCGCAGTGGCTGGCGGGCCGCTGCACCTGCCCCGTGTGCCGCGCGCGCTTCTGTCTGCTCGACGTGTGTCCCGCAACACACAGGACCACCGCCGACGCACACTGACTCACACTCTCTCACTACACCTGACACACTATAAATAAATAAAATAAATATTCCGGGACATTGCACACATCGCTATCTAGCCCCACACTAAGCAAACGCTTGTGTCGTGGGAACTAGATAACGAATATAACACTTATATCCTTTTTTTGTAAATACATACTTATTATACATACATACGACCAGACTCAACGTCGTTACTATGTACTAACGACGATGACTAATCAACCCATCGTAGCTGATGATAATTATTATTCCGGGTGGGGCTGATTTAGTCGGAATTTGCAATGGACGGCGCATACAATAAACTCAATAACTGTCAGCATACATTTTAATATTCTGTCTTACCTTCCACACTTTACACGTTTTTTGTATGACATAATTAGATCTGCATTTTTATGGTTGTTGGAAAGTGAAAGTATGGCTGACTGCTGTCCAACTATTGTCCATTTAAATCTAATATACTGTCAATGCAATTTTACATTATGTATTTGACTTGTATTTGATTTGTATAAATCTGTTTTATATCTGGTCAGGGATTACACATTTGCGTTGGACACATTTTAATCTCATTCAACTACTTATATTAATAAAATAGTGACTTAAATATGTCCATAAGTAAATTAACAACCATATATTACATATAGAATATCTATATATATATAAAAAAAAATGAATTGCTGTTCGTTAGTCTCACTAAAACTCGAGAACGGCTGAACGGATTTATCTTATCTTAGTCTTGAAATGTTCGTGGAGGTCTAGGGAAGGTTTAAAAGGGAAAAAAATAATTTTTAAATTAATTTATACAAAAGTTTAGGTCTTTTATTTATCGATTGAGGCAGTACGAAGTCTGCCGGGACAGCTAGTTATTATTTAAATTGTACAATGAACTGTACATGCTATTTTCATATATGTATTAATATGTAACTTTTGGAAAGTCAATTTTATGAATTATGTCAAAAATTGAAATTGTGTTACCAAACTTTTTAATTATTGAAAATGTGTTGAAAATTGTTCTAAAATGTGAACTGATTTTTATAGTTTGTTAATGAACTGACATAGGTACCTATTGCCTATATAATTAATGGTATACAATATATAATTATATAAATAAACTGTGTTGGAAGATGTGTGATGAATGTGGAAACATAGATAATAATGAAGTTATGAATGTTTAGAATGTGAAATGAATGTAGTACATATAGTTGTATGCCTAGCATAAATTGGTGTTGTACCAAATGTATGGGCTTATTTTACACATGTAAGTATCTTGCATTTGGATAAAAAAGTTAGTCAAGGCCACGATATTTCACCCGAAAACGCTTTGCGCTTGGTAAAATGCCTACAGTTGCTTTTTCGTATGCAACTCCACGCCGTTTTAACATGAGAGCAAGGGCGAGCATCGCGCGCATAGCTCCGGCCGACGAGTCTTGTCCACACGCAAAGGTTTTGATCAATTTACTTCGCCCCTGAAAGCAAGAAACTTGCATTGTGAAAACAGTCATTAGACTAGACATTTGCATGAATTAATGTCTATTTTTATAATATTTAATGTACTTAACCTTTACAAGTACGATGTATGTAGTTACTATCAATTTTTATACTGACTTTGGTGTTACGAATGAATGGTGTTTACGTAATAATTTTACTTGATCTTATTTTATTAATATACTTGTTTTAGTAATAATATATGAATACTGAATGGTTTAATGTATAACAATATTATGTGTACTTATATTGAGTAGATGACAACCAATGGAAATAAATGTGATTTTAAATAAATTGGAAACTCTCATTAAATAGTTTATTTACATGGATTTTAGATATTGGTAAAATTCATACAACAGTAATCAGGCAGACCAGCAAGAATAACAAGCGTAACGGCAATAAGTAATAATTCGTAAAATTTACATTTTAAATTACAACTTTTTATACGTTTTCTCTACGTAATGAATATTTATATTTGGTAAGTACTTAAATATAACTGCATAAGTACACAACACACATACACAGTACTTTAGGTGACCTATGATGGTAACACAAAAGGTCAATTGTATTGATAACCATCAGTAAAAGTCGTTAATCGAACTTGACATGCTACATTTTTGTTAATTCCCCATTAGTTTAGTAGTAGGTACATTGTATTTTTTTATTGCGGTAGTGTCGGGATTATTATAGTTAAATACTACTCGTTTTGTATTTAGTATTTCTTTGTGTCTTCTGGTACCTATAGAGAGGTACTATAAACCGATTTGCAAAAAGTGTTAAAGGTATTTAATAAGTATTCAAACATTGCTCATAAAAAATAACTAGGCACTTAGATCAATCTGATCAAGTCAATCGGTACCTAGATGAAGCGTCGCGATTATCAAATGACTACTCCATAACGCCGATTCTACTTATCTAGTGCAATTATTGTGGACAGTAGCAATTAACTCTATCGGTCAAAGCTAATTACAGGTATTTAAATATCACCTTTCCCAAACACAAATGCAGAGATTAAAACATTCAACGTTTAATAACACAAACGGAAAATGTTAAATGATTTGAACATATTGCGCATGAAAGTGTCCTGAAAAGCTTACAATTACCTAACTTGTTTAAAACATATAAGCCATGAATCGGAAGTCAGCCCTTAAGAATATTTTCGGGAATTTCTTCCATACAACTACGTTACATGGATTTAAATATTTGTGGTCTGACTTCAGTATTGATAGGTGAGCTAACAGTATAATTTTGATTTCTAAAAACCAAGTGAGCAGTATAATTTCAATAAATCTCAGATACAAATAGATTAGCTGTCGATGATGATGATTTTATTATATATTTTTTTGTTTTGGCTAAGAGTTAGTCCTTATCACCTGTTGGGTTCCATACTTCTTAAAATATTATTAATTAATAAAATGCGAAAAATGGGTCAATACAATATTATCGAACATTAAATTTATTTAGTACCTAACGAATTTTTTTGTTTGTTATGTGTGAAGATATTACTAAAATAACATGTTTGTGATTCAGATGGGGTTGGTTGTTAGTTTGCGTGGCGAGCACATGTTGCGCAGGTGTACTGTGTCAGGTGCTGTGGGAACGCTTCCTGGAGGTGCCGGCTCTGCTGGAACTGCAAGACGTGCCAGCGCGTGCGGGGCTTGTGAAGTACATGCCACGCCTACTTGTTTGTCCGCCGTTGCACACGCTTACTTTAGCCCTGTTGAAGCATATGTAAGGAGTTCATATATTTTATCTGATATTTGCTCGTAGGTCTTTAATGTTTTATATCAATACAAGTAGGTATATAATAAATAATTATAGTTTTTGGTACTGTAACGATTTGTTTTAAATTAACAACATTCTTTATTTTCAGGCCAAATACTAGCATGGTGAATGCATCCATAGTCGCAAAAGCTATATCAAACGTAATAACAAGAAATCTAAATTCTGATAGTCAACCTGATAGCCTGTCAAGTGATATTCTAGATCAGGTAAGCAAATAAATATAAACCCAGTTCAATATACGTGAATTTTATAAATGTAAGCATTGCTGCATGATGCATTTCTCACTATATGGAGGAAGCTAAGTCTATTGCACGAGACATTTTTTATAGGTATTTAAAAACTCATGTTAATTGAACTGGATTATACGAGTAGTATACCTACCATTCTTAGCTCTACGATACTATACGATAATTCTATAAGTAACAAGAAAGTCCAGATAATATCAGGATTTTTCTCTTTTATAGATGCTCAACAATCAGAATATTGGATTGACTGACGCTTTGCTCAAATATTCGCCAGCGTGTGACGAACTGATAGTAGGATGTCGGTGGCAAAATATAGCGGTGCCTTGTAAAGCTCTTTTTGAAAAGGAATTCTTGACCGAAGGAGTGTGTTGTATAATGCGACCTTATGCGTAAGTAACCAATTAATTAAATTAATGAATAAAACTATTGTACCTAATTAAAACTTAGACGACAATATAGCTACTTATTCACAAATACAGAACTTAGACCGTTAAAAACGACCCTTTATTAATGTTAATCTCATACTTTTTTAGAGCGTCCAAAAGAGTAAATGCATCATTATCACAAACCGATTTTTTTAGGCAAACAAAATCGGTAGACTTGGCGCTCCAGTGTTCTAATGAAACAATCCACAGCTGTACGGTGAGTTGTTACTTTTTGTGAATGGTAAAATCCAAGCAAGCCTTATAGCAAATGCTTTTTACTTGCAAATACCTTGAGCATTACTTTTCACAGTTTTCTGCCAAATATGAAGATGAAACCAACGTTCAGCCACTATCATTGGCACCTGGATACATCTACACTGCCCAAATGACTTTTATATCCGTGCCTGTGGATTCTACTGAAGAATTTATTGAAAGTAATTGTGTGAAAGACAAAAGATACTCTAAAGAGTCATGTGAGGTAATAGAGATAAATTACTACTAAACTACTTACTAACATTCCCATGAAAATTGAGACGATCACTTCACGCATAACGCCGTAAATAGCCACTGGCTGTGCGCCACACACACGAGAGCTCTGAAGAAACCAATAGAATATGAATATTTATTATAGCACAGGAGTGATCAATTATTAAAAAATATTAACTAGGTACTTACCTACCTCATTTTCAGGAAAAATGTGCTGAAGTTTTTTGTGGGTGTAAAGATAATATAAAACCAATTTTTGGATCAGAAGTGTTTGGATCAGAAGTGGAATTTAATCAGCCAAAATGTACCATGAAACAACAGAGCTGCCTTAGAAACTATGAAGAAAGAGGTCTGAGATTACGATTTTGATAAAAGCCACTAGATAATTAAATTAAATATTTTGGACTGAACATACTTATGGGTAGTTCTAATAATTTGTTGTAGATAATAAAAGCTGCGTGTGTTTACCGTCTTGTAATAAAATAACATCGGACGTAAACTTGGAGTCATTCAATATGGAACTTGGTTTATTTTCAATCGATCCAATATAGTAAGTGACGTAGGTATCATGATGATTAAATAATTTGTTCTTAGTTCTTAGCTAAATGAAGAAAAAATATGAGCCAGCTGGATAGTTTAAGTTTAATTTTATATTATATTTTGCAGTAGCGGACTTCATTCCAAATCCACGGTATTACATTTTCAATTGTTACTTCATTCATCCAAAATATTTTCTCTGAATCCAACTGAAACCTGGATCACTTTGCTGTGTAAGTTTTGTTTTATTTTACACCCTGTAGTATTTTTTCCCATACATCATTAGACTTATAACGAAACGAATCATGTGAAATTCGAGATATAATTTGGTCTAAAAATATGAACGACTTATTTTTTATATGATATGTATTTTGTATTATAACTACTTTTGATATTTCATTTCAGCCTCATTAGGTGGTGTTTTTAACATGTTTCTAGGAGTGGGATTATTTAGTGCTTTGGAAATTTTATGTCTGTTTCTATGGAAATTGCCTGCTGAATTGCTCAAATCCCAGTTTATTTAGTGTATTTTTTATTACTATTTTATAATGTACAATAGGTAGGCCATTAGTGGTTGAACTACAAAACATAAATCAGGGGTTGAAAATATTCGGGATGCCACGGCGCCGCACGAAAGGAGCATTTTCAGACCTACAATAAAAAAAAAGTTTGAACAAAATAGCATATTAGGTATCGCTGACAATAATATAATGTAAATCAGTGAATATTGTGTGCATGAGGAGGTAAAATCCAGCGCGCTTGGGTGGCGACATCTCTTAGCCACTCAAGCGATGCGGGCATCCGTAGTTGCCTGCGCGATGATCGATAAAGCGATGAAGGCAACCGCGGTGGCCTACAGCTGATTTAGGTTCAAGTGATGTGAAAAAGCCACTCAGTCGACTGTTTGAAGTGACACACGATTATAATCGACTAAGAACGTTATAGGTTGAGCAACACTATTCAGTAGAAGCAAAATTTCAATGGACGTAGAGAAAAAAATATATCTGGCAACCATTTGAATATTGAGAGTGCAGGCTCAAAATACGCGCCAAGAACTTGGAATTTTAAAATATGAATAGGTGTTTTTATTACTGTTTTTCTTCAGACATATTGATTTTGTACTTTTATTTATCATACCACAGTATTTGTTTTAAAAAATGTGGTTAAATTTTAAGAAAAAATGTATTTTGAAAAAATATTGTGTCTGCGATGCGTCTTTAAGTAGTTTGTAAACGAATTCAAAACATGTTTAATAGCAATATACATTACACATATACTTTATAAACTTAATAGTATATTAATAACACAAAATATTACAGTTTAATACGGGATTAATTGATATTTTGTAGGATTGTTACTTCAGGTACAAACTAGCAATAGCGCTGCGGGCAACCGTAGTTGCCCAGTGTCGGCCATTACAAAAGTAAAGGTGTGTTATCTGGTAAAATTATTTGCGTGTTCACAGAGACATTCATTATCCATGTACATAGATACTACAAACATACCTTATAACAAACAATGGTTACTGTATTACTAACAACCTTCCTACGACGAATATGCTTCAAGTGTAATGAAACACTTGAACCTGCATCAGCATGGGTTAAGGTGAATAACGAAAGTTATATTCGTCTCTATTGCTGTATGGTTAAAGCACAAATTTCGTAACACATCTGCACATAGCTTTTTGTATTTATAGTTTTCGCCGTACTTTTTTGTTGCTTCGGTTTTAGGGTTCGGTTGATATTTTAAGTTGCTGGTCGGTAACATTCATATTTTAACAACATATTATTATTTTTTAAATTTGTTTTCTTAATGTATTACTATTTTTTATATTTATATTATGACCAGATTTATTTTTAAACCTAAGACAGAACATGTGTATAGTAAATATAAATAATATTTCATGGCACGGAACCACTGAGAGCCTGAGGCTACAAACAAGTGCCAGTTTTGTTGGCAATATTTATGATCTTTCATCAACACGTTAAGTTATTTGAGTATTTGGCTTTAGAAAAATAAATGAACGCACAAGCGATAACAATCCATAGCATACAACGCTAGCATCATTTTAAGCAGCTAGTTACGCTGAGAATGCGCCCTTACTTCATGGCTTAAAGCGCTGCGTGCCTCTACAGTGGCCTTTTTCAGTCGCGTCGACTAGTTTTTTATGTGTGATATTTGTAGTGATTTCTTCTGTTTTCATGAAGATAAGTTATTAAGTTTTATAAAACTTTTTACTAAGTTTCCTGTGTGATAATAATGTTATCATGTTACTAAACTACTAATGTGATAACAACAAAACTGTGAATGGTGTCATTTGTGCAATTTTTACAGATAGTCAAAGCATTGAATGTTTTTTATCGAGGTATTTACATATTTTTTTCACTAATTTCTTTTTTATTTTCAATTAGTTTTATGTAAACCATGTAATTGATAAATATTTTGTAAAACAAACCTATAGGTATTACGTTTTCTATTTTTGTTTTCCATTTAGCGCGCCGACCCGTCCGTTTGAAATCACTACAAGTCGCTCATTTTTATGACTTTAATCAACTTTTTTTAAAATTAACATTTATGTTTTATTTTTTGTTCTATAATAGCCTAGAATATGTTCTATCGGAAACAATTTATTTTTTTACTGTATTGCTGTTTTGTTCAGAAATATAATTTATTTACAACAGGTGAACGTAATAATCAACATATTTATAGTTCACGTGATTTATGTGTATTAAAACATTCGTAACTATATCAACAAAGCATATTTATATAAAGCCCTATCTGTCTACTTTCCAAAACAACTTGTAGAACATAAATGTTATTGCTTAAAATTAGGTGAAAACGGAAAAACTAAAAAACCATACGCGGTATTTTGCGGTTGGTAATTTGTTCATCCGCGCAGCGCTTCTCGGCTAGGCTAGTGCGTTGCGCCAGCGCTTGAGTGGTTAGCAAAATTCGTTACTAAGATTAACTTGGTACTGGACAATCACTCACAGCTATTTAGTTTTTCGGTTTTACCCATGGAGATAATAGGGATGAAAATCCTTGGTTTTACCATTCATATTTCAAGGAACCCTAAAAGCTTGGTACATAGTCAATTTTATTAAAATGTCAATGTCAACAGTAATCCATACTAGCAAACTGTCAACATAAAAGTTGGGAGTAGTTAATTTCTCGGCAAGGGCTAAGGTGAGGTGGGGTAAGAGGGTCAGCGGGGCAAGAGGGTCACGAGTCCATAACTAGTAAACTAAAGCGTTTATCACTTTAAGCTCTCCGTCAATAAAACAGAAAAGTCGAATTAGTTTGAACGGTTTTCACTACATGTCGCTACGTTAGTCAAGAGCCGCCAAAAATGAGTAAACGTCAGACAGTTGTGAATTCGACTAGCACAAATTTGACGCGTTATTTTGCAAGTGAATAATTACTTCAAAAAAGACTGATACAAATAATTTTATGGTGAATATACAGCGTGAAAACTGTAAGTATTGTGTTTTATTAGTTATTTTAGATTAAAAACCACTAATAATACGAATTTCTTTCAAATTAAACTTTTTATTGGAAAATGAGCGAAAATAATCACGACCGGCAGGATTCGAACCTGCGTATTTCGGATTACCGTCCCGAACGCCTTAACCACTAGGCTACTAACACTAGGCTAGGGAATTTCTTTCACTTGTAAATTCTGACCTCAAAAAACATTAGCTGGTGTAAGAGGGTCACTATTGACGGGGAAAGAGGAACATATGTTTCTCTTACCCCATGGCAGGGAAGACAAACATTTTGAATATGTCATTTTTAACTAGTATAAATGAAAAGGTATAAAAAGTACCTAGGTACCTAATGTAACAAAAACATTATGAAATTTAACATTTTGTGAAAGTAAAAGTTAGAACGATTAGGTTTTGTAAACGTCCCTTTTGTAGTCGAGACTTACTTTTAAAATCTACTTTAAAATTCTAGTAGGTATTTTGAATTACAATTTATTAAAATTGTACTTTTTAACCGACTTAAAAAACGAGGTTATCAATTCCTGTATGTAAGTATATAATATTTCCAGAACTGCCCAGTTTTCGGATATGTTAGTCTATAACAGCTTCTAAACAAGTGCGCCAAATTTAAAAAATGTATGTATGTATGTTTACTAAATAAGTAAAGAACATTGATCTCATTCATAGTGCCATTGTTTTTTTTTTCATGTAATGAGCTAAGGAAAAGGTATAAGACTGTTTAATTTTATTATTTTTTGTATGTTTTTGTATGAGATTAAATAGCTAAAGAAATATCACTGGTCCAGTTATTTTTAGTTTGTTACCCCTGATCGAACCTGTATGTTCCTCTTACCCCGAATTGGATTATACTTTATTTACATTCTAAATGAGACCTTATTTCAACCACAGTAAGATTCAATATTGACTGAAGCAGTTCTACCTAAAACTTCACGAGAATTTAGCAACGAATATTTAAATTCAAACTTAAACTGTATGAAATACAACGACTGTCCCTCTTACCCCAGTTGAGGGGGAAGAGGGACGTTTTTACAATTTGGACATTTACACAAATATCGTCGTAACAACTATTAGCAGCGCAATGAAACTTTGTCTACGGGAAGCTAAAACATAAAGGCAAGTTTTGTGTGTTTCAAAGATCTTGTAAGACTTTATCTGTTCAAAGTTCAAAGTTCATTTATTCATATAACTTAATAATACACGTCAAATGTTGACTGTTCTTCCTAGACCACAAAATATTTTCCTGAAAATGAAGTATGTTCCTCTTACCCCACCTCACCTTATTCGTACAACCCGGAAGTGGGGATACCATATTTAAAAAATATTATTTTTATACCTGACAACACCAAATATATGATTTTTTTTTATATAGCAATCATTATTTTTTGAATTTTTGTTCATGGTAATACGTATATGTATACCATATAAACATTCAAAAAACCGTACTACGTTCATTCTTTTTGAAGACATGAAATTGTGAATAGATGGTTTTAAAAAATAGGTATGTGTCATTAAAAAAAGAAATTATGGCAACGCATTTCTTATTTCATCGTTGGATTATTCACTAATTTAAAGACTGAACCCCAACTGGCGTAGAATTTGTTTCCAAATTTGGTTGAAAATAAATAAGTAGGTATCTTTTTATATTGCTACTCCATTTCAGAATAGTTTTTCAAAAAAAATCTACTTGTTTCACTGGTTTATCAACTATACGACACTATGGCCTCTGCTGCTCATAACTTCATAAGGTAAATTAGTTCTAACCTAATCATATTATTCATCATCCTAAACGCTATTTTGTACCTCAGGATCCCATAAACCTAAAGGTTATATCTATACCATCTAACAAACATTTTTACCTTGCCAAACAGTACCTAAGCATTTTTCGCATTTCATGTTCAGTAATTAGAAAGTAGGTATAGGTAAATATTAAAATCTTTCGAGATGGCTGGATTCTGGAATGATAGTGAAAGCTCAATCCACATCTGCTTGAAGTGACCCCCACACAACCTTATTCCTGTATAAACCAATAGTTATATTTTTAGATATCTACATTATGTGATTAAATCTCAATAAATAATATGTGGCGACGCAAAGCGCCACCATGCGATTTGTTTCGCTACGTCGCGCCCGTCGTTACACGGGCCCGAGCACAATTATACTTCTCGAACCACCGAATAGAGGAACGGGGGGAGAGCGCGCGGTCGCGTGAATATAAGCACATCTCCGCCCCGCAGGAGTCAGTCAGTCTGCCGCCGCTTACGCACACAACACACGCCACGTGATCCGCGCCCTCCGCGCGGTCTCCCGCCCGCGCATCGCAAAGTAGTGCCTGTAACTTCTGTACTATGTACAACTATGTATAAGGGAGCCTATCTCCGATTGTGACGATACCCAAATAAACATTCAACATAATCACACTGTGTTATCATTTCCGTCACCCGGGGCTCGTGCTCCCCATAATGGTGACCCGCGATACTTCGTACACGAAAATTCATAGTGCAGTTCAGTGTTCTGTCCAAATAAAAACCGCGAGTACAAACTGTTTATAAGCTCGCCAAGCACCCTGTCTGGGGACGCCTCATCAGCCGGTGCCCGCCGACAACACAACCAAACCCACTCGGTTTGGCCATCACGGCGTGGCGGCACCACGGCGTCACACTCACGAGCTCGCCCCGCCGTCCAGTAGCACGCGCTGCACGTGCTCATCAACAAACACAAACCAACAAGCACGGCGCGCCGTGGCGACGGGGACAACGGCAGTCTGCAGTCCCTAGGCGGGACCATTATTTTCGGCAACATTCCACGAGGAGGTACCTATTGCAAGCAACCCGGTGAGCAAACTTCAATTACCTACGACAACACGAGTTTAAATATCGCAAGACGCTGCAAACAACGCGCCGCGTCGACGAGCATTGGGCATAGCGCGGCAAACATCAAACAAAGCACGCCGCGCCGCGCTCGAAAAACACGCGAAGTACCTACAAAGCGCGCCGCCGCGCTCAGCAACTAACTACGACTTACCTATTTTCAACCATGTTATAGCTATAAATTTCACATTAAACATTCTTTATTTTTAGGAACTTAAATTTATTCTTGTGTGCTAATATTATTTTTTTTGTATATATGTGTGTTGTCTATTTTATGTTGTGACCTTTTATTGCTTAGGAACTTAAATTTATTCTTGTGTGCTAATATTTTTTTTTGTATATATGTGTGTTGTCTATTTTATGTTGTGACCTTTTATTGCATTGTGTTTTGACATTACGTATTGTGACCTAATAATGTGTACCTACTTATACTTAATGTCCACTTACGGTAACCACCGATCGACCTTCGGTCATTGACCTTTGGGATTGTACGATTCCGGTTACAACTAATTTAATTTTCGGACGACTTCAGTGACCAGTGACAATCGAGTGACATACTTCCGGTCCTATCACTATTTGTTTACACTAGTTCAACCGCTCACTGACCCGTTTTCGGTATTCAACTAAACCTGTTTCGTCTTCAATAATGGCGACACCCGAGGAACAGATCAGGCTTCTGCAGGAACAGCTCCAGGTGCTACAGGCCAGCCAGCACAACAGGACAATGGCAGTTTCGGTTAAACTGCCCGCTTTCTGGGCCGACAAGCCCACCGTATGGTTCGGTCAAGTAGAAGCACAGTTCGAGTTAGCCGGAATAACACAGGACCGTACAAAATACAGTCATGCTGTATCAATGCTGGACTCGAGGACTGCCGGCGAAATAGCCGACATCATCGAGCATCCACCGGACACAGACCGATACTTACACTTAAAAACCGAGTTGATAAAGCGATTATCCGCCTCAAGCGAGGACCGCGTACGGCGTCTTCTAGGAGAAGAAGACATCGGAGACCGCAAACCATCACAGTTCCTGCGCCATTTACGCTCATTAGCCGGCGCTGATTTCAAGGGTGGAAACATCATTCGACAGCTGTGGTTGCGTCGCTTGCCAGGCAACGTGCAAGCCATCTTAGCGGCACAAGAGGATCTCCCTCTTGAAAAAGCCGCCAATATCGCCGACAAAATAGTGGAGGTAGCAACACCTGCGGTTAACGCCATCGCTACCACCTCAGCACTCTCACCTGAGCTTACGCAACTTACCCTGAGAATAGATCAACTAACCAAATGCGTAGAAATGCTCACAAACGATGCCAGATCTCGTTCACGGTCACTTACAAGTCAAAACGACCGCTCAAGGGCGAGTTCCAGATCACCATCATCATCACGATCATCATCCCTGTGCTGGTACCACCAAACCTACAAGAAAAAAGCGAGGAAATGCACAAGTCCTTGTACCTGGGTCGACCAAAAGCAGGGAAACGACCAAAGCAGTCAGTAGACGCGGCGACCGACTGCTGCAAATCCTGCCGCCGTTTATTTGTCTCAGATAAGACGACTTTGCTGCGTTTCCTAATTGACACTGGTAGCGACCTTTGCTGCTATCCCAAACGTTTAGTCAAAGGTCGCACCAACACATCTACGGGATACAAACTAGCCGCAGCTAACGGTAGCACCATCAACACATATGGCAGCATTTCACTTCGCCTCAACCTAGGTCTACGTCGCGACTTCCAATGGAACTTCACTATCGCCGACGTAGACACACCGATAATAGGCTCAGATTTCCTGAGTTTCTATAACCTGCTGCCCGATCTCCGTCGTAAACGTCTTATTGACGGAAATACAAGTCTGACCACACCGGCTTCAATCGCTCATGTCAACCAAGTTAGCGTTAGAGCCATATCCGTAAACGATTCCTCACCTTACTCCAAACTTCTTCTGGAATTCCCAGATCTGACACGCCCCCCAGGACTTCCAAGACAGGTGAAACACACAACAGTTCACCATATTGTTACTACCGAGGGTCCACCAGTTGCATGCCGTCCACGCCGCCTTGCACCGCAGAAGCTGGAAGCAGCCAAAAAGGAGTTCGACGACATGGTACATTGTGGTACAGCCACACCTTCCGATAGTCCTTGGGCCTCTCCCCTTCACATGGCGAAAAAGGGTGAGCTAGGATGGCGTCCATGCGGCGATTATCGCGCTCTAAACGCGAGAACCATACCAGACCGTTATCCCGTTAGGCACATAGCTGATTTCTCCAACAACATTGCTGGTTGCACCGTATTCAGCACTATCGATCTAGTAAAAGCTTACCAGCAGATTCCTGTCAACGCCACCGACATTTGCAAGACCGCCATCACCACGCCATTTGGCCTTTTTGAGTTTCCCTTTATGACCTTCGGTTTACGTAATGCAGGGCAAACGTTCCAACGTTTCATGGACGAGGTCGTAAGGGGGCTGAGTTTTTGCTACCCGTACGTTGACGACATTTTGGTTTTCTCACGTTCGGAATCTGAACACCTGGAACACCTGCAAATTCTATTCCAGCGACTCAACACATTTGGAGTCGTTGTCAACCCTTCCAAATGCGTTTTTGGTGCCAAAGAAGTGATCTTCCTTGGTTACCGCATAAACAAAGACGGAACGCAACCACCTCCCGAAAGGATTGAGGCTCTTCAAAGCTATCCATTGCCAAAAACAACCCAAGGGCTTCGCAGATTCCTAGGCATGATAAACTTTTATCGCCGGTTTCTCCCTAAGGCTGCTGAACTCCAAGCGCCACTCAACAATTTACTAGCTTCTTCAAAGCTCAAAGGGACACAGCCAGTACCTTGGACGCCCGAACTCGAACTAGCATTCCAAAGGTGCAGGGATAGCCTCGCTAGTGCTACTCTCCTTGCCCACCCAGTGAGTCACGCCGAGTTAGGACTTTTCACAGACGCCTCCTCGGTACACGTCGGGTCTTGCCTTCAACAAAAAGTAGGCAACGTTTGGCAACCACTAGCCTTTTTCAGCAAGAAGCTAACAAGCAAACAAGCGCAGTGGCCGGCATACTACAGAGAGCTTCTTGGTGTATACGAAAGTATACAACACTTTCGCCACCTGCTCGAGGTTCAACACGCCACTATTTACACAGACCATAAACCACTCATTTATGCCTTTACCCAACGCCGCGACAAGCTTCCACCTGTTCAACTCAACCAGCTATCCTTCATATCCCAGTTTACGACTGACGTAGTGCACGTTAAGGGAGAGGATAATGTAGTTGCTGACACGATGTCAAGGATCGAAGCCATCACCTTAGAAGAGAGTTATGTTGCGTTGGCAGATGAACAAGCCACAGACGACGAGCTCCAGGAGGCTCTTACAAATTCTTCCCTAAAATTGGAAAAGGTTTGTATTCCTGGATCTAACATAACCATCTACTGCGACACGTCAACGGGGAAGCAACGACCATTTGTAACACCTTCATTCCGGCGTAGTTATTTCAACAAAGTCCATAATCTCAGCCACCCTGGCGTGCGAGCCACTGCACGCATGGTGGCTGAGCGTTTTGTGTGGCCATCCATGAACAAAGATTGTCGTAAATGGGCACGTGAATGCACTTCATGTCAACGAAGCAAGGTGTCAAGGCATACTATAACGCCACTTGGACATTTTACTACTCCGACCAAACGCTTCCGCCACGTCCACTTGGACATCATAGGGCCTATGCCTTCCAGTAAAGGCTTTCAATATTGCCTGACAGCCGTAGACCGTTACACGCGATGGCCAGAGGTATGGCCCATGGTCGGCATCACAGCGGAAGAAGTGGCCGAAACATTCACAACTGGATGGATTTCACGTTTTGGCGTCCCGTCCATTGTAACTACAGATCAAGGCCGACAGTTTGAATCCGCATTATTTAATGCTCTTTTAAAGCAGTATTCAGCGATTCGCACGCGCACCACCAGCTATCATCCGTGCGCCAACGGCATGGTAGAAAGATTACATCGCCAACTAAAAGCAGCGCTCATGTGCCATGGAGGCACTTGGTGTACTGCTTTACCACTCGTACTTCTTGGCATGCGAGCAGCTTTAAAAGAAGATCTACAAGCATCAGTCGCTGAACTTGTTTACGGTGAACCCTTGAGACTACCCGGGGAATTCTTGAGTCCTTCATCCAACAACGAATGCCTGGAAGAGGTCCACAACTTTGCGTCACAGCTACGAATGCACATGGCAAACTTAAAACCTGTTGCAGGATCACGTCACACCCAACGCCAACCATTCGTGTTTAAGGACCTACAAACATGCACACACGTGTTCCTCCGGGATGACTCAGTAAAGCCGTCACTGAAACCACCTTACACGGGGCCCCATCCGGTAACAAAAAGGAATGACAAAACCATATGTATTACCGTGGGAAACAGAGACACCCAAGTAAGTCTCGACCGTGTGAAGCCGGCATTTATCGAAGAAGTAGACGACGACATAATGCTCTCATCACCCGCGCAAGCAACAGCAACACCATCACCAATTCACTCATCTACACCCGCCCAACCTGCACCCCCATCGCCTGCACCGGTCGTCACTCGCACTGGTCGCAGAGTCAGATTCCGGGACATCCTCGATCTGTAAATTTAAATCTAACATCACAATTTCTTTTCGCATTCCACTTAACGTCACTCGATCGTCATGGGGTTACCTTATGGCATCATTGAGCCGTAATGAGATCTTATTTTGTAAATAATTTGCGTCATCATCGATGCTACTCTAGCTATTAAGACAACTTTAACGTACCTAATAATTTGGGGCACTTTTCTCCGTGGGTGGGTGGTGTGGCGACGCAAAGCGCCACCATGCGATTTGTTTCGCTACGTCGCGCCCGTCGTTACACGGGCCCGAGCACAATTATACTTCTCGAACCACCGAATAGAGGAACGGGGGGAGAGCGCGCGGTCGCGTGAATATAAGCACATCTCCGCGCCGCAGGAGTCAGTCAGTCTGCCGCCGCTTACGCACACAACACACGCCACGTGATCCGCGCCCTCCGCGCGGTCTCCCGCCCGCGCATCGCAAAGTAGTGCCTGTAACTTCTGTACTATGTACAACTATGTATAAGGGAGCCTATCTCCGATTGTGACGATACCCAAATAAACATTCAACATAATCACACTGTGTTATCATTTCCGTCACCCGGGGCTCGTGCTCCCCATAAATATGTTACTACACTATTTATCATACATTGTTGAGAGGAACCAGGTAGGTATGTGTAATTAATAAACATACCTACCTGGTTCCCCCATAGGGTGATTTGCTTATGTGTTGGTGTGTGTACACTCATATTCCAGTAATTTAAATAAGATATTTAATGAAATCAGAAGTTATTAATAGTTTCAGCTGCTTTCATGCCAATAATTATTCACGTGTTATTTTATTACAGGTTGGCGTAACTCCTGAAACAGCGTGTGGTATGTTAACAATAATTGACCATTATAGTTTCACTCTGACCATCTATTTATCTGTCCAACTACAGCTAACTTCTACATTTATACATTATTTATGAAATTTGGTACCATGTATATGAAAATGGCATACATGTGAAGTAGGTAAACGTTTTGATAAAATCTATATGAGTTTATTAATTCCTTATGTGTGTAGTGTCTGGGAATATGGAGCTGGTACATAAGTGAGAGTGTATTTGACTTGTTAATAATGCACTAATCTACTAAACATAATCATCTGTGGTAAAATTAACCAGCTTTTTGTGTTATGGGTTCTAATAATTTTTAATAATAATATACTTAAATGCATGTGAAGTTTATAGCATGTGTGTATTTTTATAGATCCCAGCACAGCACTGCTTGAGAAAGGTATGAAGTTTAGCTCCTGGAATGACTTACTTAGCTGAATCATTTGAAAATTATTTAAGATCTAATAATAGCACAATATTTGTCATTAGTTCCTCTCCAACCATATCTGCATACAACAGACTTAACAAAACCAATTTACCACTTGAGTTAGGTTATCAGTCTGTCCGTTTTTCTTGTGCACATGCCGGTTCTCACCAAAGTGTATCCACTGGAGCTCGCCCTTTACAAAGAAGTGCAAAGACAGGTTGCCCAGCTCATGTAAATATTGCTTACTATTCAAGATTAAAATCATTTGTAGTAACAGATTTATCAGATGATCATTTTGAACATCCTGTTGATCAAAACACTTTTGATCAATATGCAATCAATAGAGGTGTACACAGTGTAGACCATCTTGTACCCGGCATTCAAATAGTTGACTCTAAAATTCTGATTAACAAACACAAACAGTCAGCTCAGCCAATTATAGACAACATTTCTACTTTTGTGAAATACAATACTGAGGCCAATAAAAGATTGAAATTGCATGACAGTGTGAGAAACTAATTGGTCAACTCGTTCAGCATTTTCTTCGGGGTCAGAAACGGTGAAACATTTAAGTTGGGTTGCTCGTGTCTGCTTTTCGAGTTATTGCTTTACTGCTACTCATCCTTTCTAAGTGTGTATTGCATTATGTAATTTTCAGTTAGATTCATGAGTGTGACGGCATGGCATGATGATTTTCTAACAGGCGAATGTGTGGTTGTATACATAGCTGAAAGGATGAATGTTTGTGTAACTCCGCCTCAATTTATGTTAATACACGAAAGTTTTTTTTACTAATATTTTAAACCTTTATTACTTTTATTCATTATAAAAATGGCAAAATTAATTCTAGATGATAGATAATCTATGTATAAAAATCATCTAGTATTAATTATATATAATATTAATTTAAAAAAACTTTTCGTGAATCTTAGCATTAATGATGCCGGTCCTAAGCCCGGATAAAGGAGGAAGGCACAAAGCTCGTGAAAATATTTTTTAGATAATTGCCATGCCGATAACCGACACTATCAATTCTATTTGTTTGTGTTTTTATGTAATATTGTCAAAATTGTACACATACTATAAATGGTATGTACCTCTAAGTCTCTCCGTTGTCATTCCTGAATCGGCGCGCCGGTCCAGTAATTACTAACGGGACCGCCTAACGAATAGTAATGGTGAATTCAAGGTCTAGACAAAACTAATAAAACACAGAGATCAATACGAGTAATTTAACATTGCTTAGTAAAATTAAAATGGTTTACAAATCAATACGAGATGTATTTGGTATCACTCCTTAACAACTACAATATTAATATATTTAAAAACAACTGGTATGAAAATACAATAAAATGATTATTATTTATTCTTACAAGTAAGGCTTTTATGACATTTTGAGTTACACATGAGGCTTGACTTTTTACATTTGCATCTATTAAAAACGCATTCCCCAGTACAGTTGCAATGTTGAAATCCTTGGCCACCAAGATGTGACTCTTTCTTTGCACATTCTCGGATAGTAAATTCAATATAAACTGTAAAAAACGTATTCTTCACATGAGGAGCGCAAGTAGCAGCGCACCTGGAGTGTGCGCAACAGCACACGAGGAGCGCGCGCAGCAGCGCACCTGGAGTGCGCGCAGTAGCGCACCAGGCGGGCGCGCAACAGCATACGAGGAGCGCGCGCAGCAGCATACGAGGAGCGCGCGCAGCAGCGCACCAGGAGTGCGCGCAGCAGCACACGAAGAGTGCGCGCAGCAGCGCACCTGGAGTGCGCGCAGTAGCGCACCAGGTGGGCGCGCAACAGCACACGAAGAGTGCGCGTAAGCCTCTGGTTTTGGATCTAAACATTCAGTGCCTTCACCATCATTACCGTTTTCTGAGGACAAAGGCAAAAATTATTCAAAAAACCCACTGTATGTAACCGAAACCAAGTACCGTTAATTTGTTAGTTTTTGTTAATCAAACAAGACTACTCGTCCTTCTCAAACATCCAATCCACGAGCTGGCCAATGCTCACGGATTAAAAGTTCAAAATGGAATATGTTACAAACATGCAATAAACCTCGGTATGGGCCCCTACCGAGGGAAAACTACACACAACAAATCTAGGTCACGATCAGAATCTCATTAACAAAAACGAAATGAGGCTTGGGACTCGAAATAAAAATGGACAGATCTTACTTTGGAGATATGTCTTTGTCCGTAGCAGGCTCACTGAACCGCTCGGATCTCCAACCCGACGCGCTGGGGGAAGTTCACGAGCTGATGTCGTCAGCACCGAGCAGGAAACATGGAACACCCTGCAGCGTCTGGTCTCGTACCCGAAGTCTGCGGGCTCGAATCCCGGGGTGTGGGCGGAGACGCGGCTTTCGATGACCCTGGAATTCATCATACACCAACGTTAAGAACCGCCGTAGATTTGGGAGATAGATTTATAAAATCCTCCCGCACCTACCTGATATATAACCCTTTTAATAACACCAGGAGTGCGCGCAATAGCGCACGAGAAGTGCGTGCAGCAGCACACGAGGAGTGTGCGCAGCAGCGCACCAGGAGTGCGCGCAGCAGCACACCAGGAGTGCGCGCAGCAGCGCACCAGGAGTGCGCGCAACAGCATACGAGGAGCGCGCGCAGCAGCATACGAGGAGCGCGCGCAGCAGCATACGAGGAGCTTGCGCAGCAGCGCACCAGGACTTCGCGCAGCAGCACACGAAGAGTGCGCGCAGCAGCGCACCTGGAGTGCGCGCAGTAGCGCACCAGGCGGGCGCGCAACAGCACACGAAGAGTGCGCGTAAGCCCCTGGTCTTGGATCTAAACATTCAGTGCCTTCACCATCATTACCGTTTTCTGAGGACAAAGGCAAAAATTATTCAAAAAACCCACTGTATGTAACCGAAACCAAGTACCGTTAATTTGTTAGTTTTTGTTAATCCAACAAGACTTGTTAATCAAACAAGACTACTCGTCCTTCTCAAACATCCAATCCACGAGCTGGCCAATGCTCACGGATTAAAAGTTCAAAATGGAATATGTTACAAACATGCAATAAACCTCGGTATGGGCCCCTACCGAGGGAAAACTACACACAACAAATCTAGGTCACGATCAGAATCTCATTAACAAAAACGAAATGAGGGTAGCGTCAACTCGGGACTCGAAATAAAAATGGACAGATCTTACTTTGGAAATATGTCTTTGTCCGTAGCAGGCTCACTGAACCGCTCGGATCTCCAACCCGACGCGCTGGGGGAAGTTCACGAGCTGATGTCGTCAGCACCGAGCAGGAAACATGGAACACCCTGCGGCGTCTGGTTTCGTACCCGAAGTCTGCGGGCTCGAATCCCGGGGTGTGGGCGGAGACGCGGCTTTCGATGACCCTGGAATTCATCATACACCAACGTTAGGAACCGCCGTAGATTTGGGAGATAGATTTATAAAATCCTCCCGCACCTACCTGATATATAACCCTTTTAATAACACCAGGAGTGCGCGCAATAGCGCACGAGAAGTGCGTGCAGCAGCACACGAGGAGTGTGCGCAGCAGCGCACCAGGAGTGCGCGCAGCAGCACACCAGGAGTGCGCGCAGCAGCGCACCAGGAGTGCGCGCAACAGCATACGAGGAGCGCGCGCAGCAGCATACGAGGAGCGCGCGCAGCAGCATACGAGGAGCTTGCGCAGCAGCGCACCAGGAGTTCGCGCAGCACACGAAGAGTGCGCGCAGCAGCGCACCTGGAGTGCGCGCAGTAGCGCACCAGGCGGGCGCGCAACAGCACACGAAGAGTGCGCGTAAGCCCCTGGTCTTGGATCTAAACATTCAGTGCCTTCACCATCATTACCGTTTTCTGAGGACAAAGGCAAAAATTATTCAAAAAACCCACTGTATGTAACCGAAACCAAGTACCGTTAATTTGTTAGTTTTTGTTAATCCAACAAGACTTGTTAATCAAACAAGACTACTCGTCCTTCTCAAACATCCAATCCACGAGCTGGCCAATGCTCACGGATTAAAAGTTCAAAATGGAATATGTTACAAACATGCAATAAACCTCGGTATGGGCCCCTACCGAGGGAAAACTACACACAACAAATCTAGGTCACGATCAGAATCTCATTAACAAAAACGAAATGAGGCTTGGGACTCGAAATAAAAATGGACAGATCTTACTTTGGAGATATGTCTTTGTCCGTAGCAGGCTCACTGTACCGCTCGGATCTCCAACCCGACGCGCTGGGGGAAGTTCACGAGCTGATGTCGTCAGCACCGAGCAGGAAACATGGAACACCCTGCAGCGTCTGGTCTCGTACCCGAAGTCTGCGGGCTCGAATCCCGGGGTGTGGGCGGAGACGCGGCTTTCGATGACCCTGGAATTCATCATACACCAACGTTAAGAACCGCCGTAGATTTGGGAGATAGATTTATAAAATCCTCCCGCACCTACCTGATATATAACCCTTTTAATAACACCAGGAGTGCGCGCAATAGCGCACGAGAAGTGCGTGCAGCAGCACACGAGGAGTGTGCGCAGCAGCGCACCAGGAGTGCGCGCAGCAGCACACCAGGAGTGCGCGCAGCAGCGCACCAGGAGTGCGCGCAACAGCATACGAGGAGCGCGCGCAGCAGCATACGAGGAGCGCGCGCAGCAGCATACGAGGAGCTTGCGCAGCAGCGCACCAGGAGTTCGCGCAGCAGCACACGAAGAGTGCGCGCAGCAGCGCACCTGGAGTGCGCGCAGTAGCGCACCAGGCGGGCGCGCAACAGCACACGAAGAGTGCGCGTAAGCCCCTGGTCTTGGATCTAAACATTCAGTGCCTTCACCATCATTACCGTTTTCTGAGGACAAAGGCAAAAATTATTCAAAAAACCCACTGTAGGGGAAGGCCGGGCAAAGTGGATATCTTAAGATATTTAAGGTTATAGCAGAAAAAATATAAGGTATAAAAACAAAATAACTAGTACAAATCGGTCTTCATTTATTGCTCTTACATATATTATTATCAGTTAACCTAAATAATTAAACAAATATTAACTGGAAATAAAATTTAAAAAAGTAGGAAAGTATTCGTTTTGCCCGGACCCCTGGGTAAAGCGGATACAGTACTCGGGCAAAGTGAATACATGTTAATAAATCTGAAAACAAGAGTAACAAACTTAATAAACTGAAGAAAAAAACATATCTTGAACTTAAATAATAAGAAAATTAAGAATGGCATAGTTATCACAAATATACGCTTCCGTGCCATCGAATGCGGAAGGAACATTCTTCGTGACACCATTGTTCACAAATGTCACATCGAATCCAATTTTCAATAGGCTTATCATCTTCTTCAATCTAAATTTTGTCGCAAAAAAGGATTAAATATCCTTAATTTTTTTTAATTTTTAGGGGCTCTTTAGCTTTTTTTTTATTCTTGTCATTCTTAGTTTTCTTAGGAAAAATCTTAACAGGAACATTTGTTGATTTATCATCCAGTCTTTTAGTAAGCTTCTTCACTTTATTTTTCTCTAATTTCAGCTGTTGGTATTCCTCGATCGGCTTAGGTACTCGTTAATATTTCAGATTTTTGTAGTTTCCGTTTACGAGTAGTCATTGGTTTGGAAGGATTTGGTATAGGTCTCAAAACCAAAAGGACTATAGTGTGAGGTTGAGCATTCAGGTTCCGGATCTGGATTCTCATCCCTACCCCATCTCAGCTTCCAGCTGAGATTGGGTAGCTCTGTTTGGAGGTGGAATTTCTACTAGAAGATCCACCGGATTTGGTAGAACAAATTCTTTTGACGCGCCTGTACAAGCTTGCAATGGGCCAGCCCATACTTTTTAGCTGTGCTCTTTATGGATCCCCCAACTATGCACAAATAAATAGCTGTTTTCATGACATTCTCATTCCATTATCCTTGTTCAGCTTTTTTTTGTATTCAATAACCATCTGAAACAAATAAACAACATGATGAAATCACAAGTCAATAATAACAAATGGCGGGCAAAGTGGATACCATATTCACTTTGCCCTATTCTCTTTGCCCGACTAGGTAACATTTGAGGTTAACAAAATTTGTACAGAAACGAATAATTCTAAACTTCTGTGAAAGATACACTAAAAACCTACTTTGACATGGAACTGAATTAAAATAGTTCTAAAGATCAAGAACTTATAACACTGGAAATAAAATCAATATACTTACCTTGTAAAATCAATCTTTTCTTCACAAAAATACAAATCTCCAGCCTGCGGGTCGCACGCGACGCGGTCTCCTGATCTGGTGGTTTCCGCGCACTAAACCAAGATGGCGGAAGGCCACTACGGTGGCATGATGACCGTCGAACGAATAATATAGAAGTAGTGGGGACTATTCGCTTTGCCTCGGGTGTTCACTTTGCCCAGCCTTCCCCTATGTAACCGAAACCAAGTACCGTTAATTTGTTAGTTTTTGTTAATCCAACAAGACTTGTTAATCAAACAAGACTACTCGTCCTTCTCAAACATCCAATCCACAAGCTGGCCAATGCTCACGGATTAAAAGTTCAAAATGGAATATGTTACAAACATGCAATAAACCTCGGTATGGGCCCCTACCGAGGGAAAACTACACACAACAAATCTAGGTCACGATCAGAATCTCATTAACAAAAACGAAATGAGGGTAGCGTCAACTTGGGACTCGAAATAAAAATGGACAGATCTTACTTTGGAGATATGTCTTTGTCCGTAGCAGGCTCACTGTACCGCTCGGATCTCCAACCCGACGCGCTGGGGGAAGTTCACGAGCTGATGTCGTCAGCACCGAGCAGGAAACATGGAACACCCTGCAGCGTCTGGTCTCGTACCCGAAGTCTGCGGGCTCGAATCCCGGGGTGTGGGCGGAGACGCGGCTTTCGATGACCCTGGAATTCATCATACACCAACGTTAAGAACCGCCGTAGATTTGGGAGATAGATTTATAAAATCCTCCCGCACCTACCTGATATATAACCCTTTTAATAACACCAGGAGTGCGCGCAATAGCGCACGAGAAGTGCGTGCAGCAGCACACGAGGAGTGTGCGCAGCAGCGCACCAGGAGTGCGTGCAGCAGCACACCAGGAGTGCGCGCAGCAGCGCACCAGGAGTGCGCGCAACAGCATACGAGGAGCGCGCGCAGCAGCATACGAGGAGCGCGCGCAGCAGCATACGAGGAGCTTGCGCAGCAGCGCACCAGGAGTTCGCGCAGCAGCACACGAAGAGTGCGCGCAGCAGCGCACCTGGAGTGCGCGCAGTAGCGCACCAGGCGGGCGCGCAACAGCACACGAAGAGTGCGCGTAAGCCCCTGGTCTTGGATCTAAACATTCAGTGCCTTCACCATCATTACCGTTTTCTGAGGACAAAGGCAAAAATTATTCAAAAAACCCACTGTATGTAACCGAAACCAAGTACCGTTAATTTGTTAGTTTTTGTTAATCCAACAAGACTTGTTAATCAAACAAGACTACTCGTCCTTCTCAAACATCCAATCCACGAGCTGGCCAATGCTCACGGATTAAAAGTTCAAAATGGAATATGTTACAAACATGCAATAAACCTCGGTATGGGCCCCTACCGAGGGAAAACTACACACAACAAATCTAGGTCACGATCAGAATCTCATTAACAAAAACGAAATGAGGGTAGCGTCAACTCGGGACTCGAAATAAAAATGGACAGATCTTACTTTGGAAATATGTCTTTGTCCGTAGCAGGCTCACTGAACCGCTCGGATCTCCAACCCGACGCGCTGGGGGAAGTTCACGAGCTGATGTCGTCAGCACCGAGCAGGAAACATGGAACACCCTGCGGCGTCTGGTCTCGTACCCGAAGTCTGCGGGCTCGAATCCCGGGGTGTGGGCGGAGACGCGGCTTTCGATGACCCTGGAATTCATCATACACCAACGTTAGGAACCGCCGTAGATTTGAGAGATAGATTTATAAAATCCTCCCGCACCTACCTGATATATAACCCTTTTAATAACACCAGGAGTGCGCGCAATAGCGCACGAGGAGTGCGTGCAGCGGCACACGAGGAGTGCGCGCAGCAGCACACCAGGAGTGCGCGCAGCAGCGCACCAGGAGTGAGCGCAGCAGCGCACGAAGAGTGCGCGCAGCAGCGCACCTGGAGTGCGCGCAGTAGCGCACCAGGCGGGCGCGCAACAGCACACGAAGAGTGCGCGTAAGCCCCTGGTTTTGGATCTAAACATTCAGTGCCTTCACCATCATTACCGTTTTCTGAGGACAAAGGCAAAAATTATTCAAAAAACCCACTGTATGTAACCGTAACCAAGTACCGTTAATTTGTTAGTTTTTGTTAATCAAACAAGACTACTCGTCCTTCTCAAACATCCAATCCTCGAGCTGGCCAATGCTCACGGATTAAAAGTTCAAAATGGAATATGTTACAAACATGCAATAAACCTCGGTATGGGCCCCTACCGAGGGAAAACTACACACAACAAATCTAGGTCACGACCAGAATCTCATTAACAAAAACGAAATGAGGTTAGCGTCAACTTGGGACTCGAAATAAAAATGGACAGATCTTACTTTGGAGATATGTCTTTGTCCGTAGCAGGCTCACTGTACCGCTCGGATCTCCAACCCGACGCGCTGGGGGAAGTTCACGAGCTGATGTCGTCAGCACCGAGCAGGAAACATGGAACACCCTGCAGCGTCTGGTCTCGTACCCGAAGTCTGCGGGCTCGAATCCCGGGGTGTGGGCGGAGACGCGGCTTTCGATGACCCTGGAATTCATCATACACCAACGTTAAGAACCGCCGTAGATTTGGGAGATAGATTTATAAAATCCTCCCGCACCTACCTGATATATAACCCTTTTAATAACACCAGGAGTGCGCGCAATAGCGCACGAGAAGTGCGTGCAGCAGCACACGAGGAGTGCGCGCAGCAGCGCACCAGGAGTGCGCGCAGCAGCACACCAGGAGTGCGCGCAGCAGCGCACCAGGAGTGCGCGCAACAGCATACGAGGAGCGCGCGCAGCAGCATACGAGGAGCGCGCGCAGCAGCATACGAGGAGCTTGCGCAGCAGCGCACCAGGAGTTCGCGCAGCAGCACACGAAGAGTGCGCGCAGCAGCGCACCTGGAGTGCGCGCAGTAGCGCACCAGGCGGGCGCGCAACAGCACACAAAGAGTGCGCGTAAGCCCCTGGTTTTGGATCTAAACATTCAGTGCCTTCACCATCATTACCGTTTTCTGAGGACAAAGGCAAAAATTATTCAAAAAACCCACTGTATGTAACCGTAACCAAGTACCGTTAATTTGTTAGTTTTTGTTAATCAAACAAGACTACTCGTCCTTCTCAAACATCCAATCCACGAGCTGGCCAATGCTCACGGATTAAAAGTTCAAAATGGAATATGTTACAAACATGCAATAAACCTCGGTATGGGCCCCTACCGAGGGAAAACTACACACAACAAATCTAGGTCACGATCAGAATCTCATTAACAAAAACGAAATGAGGCTTGGGACTCGAAATAAAAATGGACAGATCTTACTTTGGAGATATGTCTTTGTCCGTAGCAGGCTCACTGTACCGCTCGGATCTCCAACCCGACGCGCTGGGGGAAGTTCACGAGCTGATGTCGTCAGCACCGAGCAGGAAACATGGAACACCCTGCAGCGTCTGGTCTCGTACCCGAAGTCTGCGGGCTCGAATCCCGGGGTGTGGGCGGAGACGCGGCTTTCGATGACCCTGGAATTCATCATACACCAACGTTAAGAACCGCCGTAGATTTGGGAGATAGATTTATAAAATCCTCCCGCACCTACCTGATATATAACCCTTTTAATAACACCAGGAGTGCGCGCAATAGCGCACGAGGAGTGCGTGCAGCAGCACACGAGGAGTGCGCGCAGCAGCGCACCAGGAGTGCGCGCAGCAGCACACGAAGAGTGCGCGCAGCAGCACACGAAGAGTGCGCGCAGCAGCGCACCTGGAGTGCGCGCAGTAGCGCACCAGGCGGGCGCGCAACAGCACACGAAGAGTGCGCGTAAGCCCCTGGTCTTGGATCTAAACATTCAGTGCCTTCACCATCATTACCGTTTTCTGAGGACAAAGGCAAAAATTATTCAAAAAACCCACTGTGTAACCGAAACCAAGTACCGTTAATTTGTTAGTTTTTGTTAATCAAACAAGACTACTCGTCCTTCTCAAACATCCAATCCACGAGCTGGCCAATGCTCACGGATTAAAAGTTCAAAATGGAATATGTTACAAACATGCAATAAACCTCGGTATGGGCCCCTACCGAGGGAAAACTACACACAACAAATCTAGGTCACGATCAGAATCTCATTAACAAAAACGAAATGAGGGTAGCGTCAACTTGGGACTCGAAATAAAAATGGACAGATCTTACTTTGGAGATATGTCTTTGTCCGTAGCAGGCTGTCTGAACCGCTCGGATCTCCAACCCGACGCGCTGGGGGAAGTTCACGAGCTGATGTCGTCAGCACCGAGCAGGAAACATGGAACACCCTGCAGCGTCTGGTCTCGTACCCGAAGTCTGCGGGCTCGAATCCCGGGGTGTGGGCGGAGACGCGGCTTTCGATGACCCTGGAATTCATCATACACCAACGTTAAGAACCGCCGTAGATTTGGGAGATAGATTTATAAAATCCTCCCGCACCTACCTGATATATAACCCTTTTAATAACACCAGGAGTGCGCGCAATAGCGCACGAGGAGTGCGTGCAGCAGCACACGAGGAGTGCGCGCAGCAGCACACCAGGAGTGCGAGCAGCAGCGCACCAGGAGTGAGCGCAGCAGCACACGAAGAGTGCGCGCAGCAGCGCACCTGGAGTGCGCGCAGTAGCGCACCAGGCGGGCGCGCAACAGCACACGAAGAGTGCGCGTAAGCCCCTGGTTTTGGATCTAAACATTCAGTGCCTTCACCATCATTACCGTTTTCCGAGGACAAAGGCAAAAATTATTCAAAAAACCCACTGTATGTAACCGTAACCAAGTACCGTTAATTTGTTAGTTTTTGTTAATCAAACAAGACTACTCGTCCTTCTCAAACATCCAATCCACGAGCTGGCCAATGCTCACAGATTAAAAGTTCAAAATGGAATATGTTACAAACATGCAATAAACCTCGGTATGGGCCCCTACCGAGGGAAAACTACACACAACAAATCTAGGTCACGATCAGAATCTCATTAACAAAAACGAAATGAGGGTAGCGTCAACTTGGGACTCGAAATAAAAATGGACAGATCTTACTTTGGAGATATGTCTTTGTCCGTAGCAGGCTCACTGTACCGCTCGGATCTCCAACCCGACGCGCTGGGGGAAGTTCACGAGCTGATGTCGTCAGCACCGAGCAGGAAACATGGAACACCCTGCAGCGTCTGGTCTCGTACCCGAAGTCTGCGGGCTCGAATCCCGGGGTGTGGGCGGAGACGCGGCTTTCGATGACCCTGGAATTCATCATACACCAACGTTAAGAACCGCCGTAGATTTGGGAGATAGATTTATAAAATCCTCCCGCACCTACCTGATATATAACCCTTTTAATAACACCAGGAGTGCGCGCAATAGCGCACGAGAAGTGCGTGCAGCAGCACACGAGGAGTGTGCGCAGCAGCGCACCAGGAGTACGCGCAGCAGCACACCAGGAGTGCGCGCAACAGCATACGAGGAGCGCGCGCAGCAGCATACGAGGAGCGCGCGCAGCAGCATATGAGGAGCTTGCGCAGCAGCGCACCAGGAGTTCGCGCAGCAGCACACGAAGAGTGCGCGCAGCAGCGCACCTGGAGTGCGCGCAGTAGCGCACCAGGCGGGCGCGCAACAGAACACGAAGAGTGCGCGTTAGCCCCTGGTCTTGGATCTAAACATTCAGTGCCTTCACCATCATTACCGTTTTCTGAGGACAAAGGCAAAAATTATTCAAAAAAACCCACTGTATGTAACCGAAACCAAGTACCGTTAATTTGTTAGTTTTTGTTAATCCAACAAGACTTGTTAATCAAACAAGACTACTCGTCCTTCTCAAACATCCAATCCACGCTGGCCAATGCTCACGGATTAAAAGTTCAAAATGGAATATGTTACAAACATGCAATAAACCTCGGTATGGGCCCCTACCGAGGGAAAACTACACACAACAAATCTAGGTCACGATCAGAATCTCATTAACAAAAACGAAATGAGGGTAGCGTCAACTTGGGACTCGAAATAAAAATGGACAGATCTTACTTTGGAGATATGTCTTTGTCCGTAGCAGGCTCACTGTACCGCTCGGATCTCCAACCCGACGCGCTGGGGGAAGTTCACGAGCTGATGTCGTCAGCACCGAGCAGGAAACATGGAACACCCTGCAGCGTCTGGTCTCGTACCCGAAGTCTGCGGGCTCGAATCCCGGGGTGTGGGCAGAGACGCGGCTTTCGATGACCCTGGAATTCATCATACACCAACGTTAAGAACCGCCGTAGATTTGGGAGATAGATTTATAAAATCCTCCCGCACCTACCTGATATATAACCCTTTTAATAACACCAGGAGTGCGCGCAATAGCGCACGAGAAGTGCGTGCAGCAGCACACGAGGAGTGTGCGCAGCAGCGCACCAGGAGTGCGTGCAGCAGCACACCAGGAGTGCGCGCAGCAGCGCACCAGGAGTGCGCGCAACAGCATACGAGGAGCGCGCGCAGCAGCATACGAGGAGCGCGCGCAGCAGCATACGAGGAGCTTGCGCAGCAGCGCACCAGGAGTTCGCGCAGCAGCACACGAAGAGTGCGCGCAGCAGCGCACCTGGAGTGCGCGCAGTAGCGCACCAGGCGGGCGCGCAACAGCACACGAAGAGTGCGCGTAAGCCCCTGGTCTTGGATCTAAACATTCAGTGCCTTCACCATCATTACCGTTTTCCGAGGACAAAGGCAAAAATTATTCAAAAAACCCACTGTATGTAACCGAAACCAAGTACCGTTAATTTGTTAGTTTTTGTTAATCAAACAAGACTTGTTAATCAAACAAGACTACTCGTCCTTCTCAAACATCCAATCCACGAGCTGGCCAATGCTCACGGATTAAAAGTTCAAAATGGAATATGTTACAAACATGCAATAAACCTCGGTATGGGCCCCTACCGAGGGAAAACTACACACAACAAATCTAGGTCACGATCAGAATCTCATTAACAAAAAGGAAATGAGGGTAGCGTCAACTCGGGACTCGAAATAAAAATGGACAGATCTTACTTTGGAAATATGTCTTTGTCCGTAGCAGGCTCACTGAACCGCTCGGATCTCCAACCCGACGCGCTGGGGGAAGTTCACGAGCTGATGTCGTCAGCACCGAGCAGGAAACATGGAACACCCTGCGGCGTCTGGTCTCGTACCCGAAGTCTGCGGGCTCGAATCCCGGGGTGTGGGCGGAGACGCGGCTTTCGATGACCCTGGAATTCATCATACACCAACGTTAGGAACCGCCGTAGATTTGGGAGATAGATTTATAAAATCCTCCCGCACCTACCTGATATATAACCCTTTTTAATAACACCAGGAGTGCGCGCAATAGCGCACGAGGAGTGCGTGCAGCAGCACACGAGGAGTGCGCGCAGCATCACACCAGGAGTGCGCGCAGCAGCACACCAGGAGTGCGCGCAGCAGCGCACCAGGAGTGCGCGCAGCAGCGCACCAGGAGTGCGCGCAATAGCGCACGAGGAGTGCGTGCAGCAGCGCACCAGGAGTGCGCGCAGTAGCGCACCAGGAGTGCGCGCAGCAGCGCACCAGGAGTGCGCGCAACAGCATACGAGGAGCGCGCGCAGCAGCGCACCAGGAGTGCGCGCAGCAGCACACGAAGAGTGCGCGCAGCAGCGCACGTGGAGTGCGCGCAGTAGCGCACCAGGCGGGCGCGCAACAGCACACGAAGAGTGCGCGTAAGCCCCTGGTTTTGGATCTAAACATTCAGTGCCTTCACCATCATTACCGTTTTCTGAGGACAAGGGCAAAAATTATTCAAAAAACCCACTGTATGTAACCAAGTACCGTTAATTTGTTAGTTTTTGTTAATCAAACAAGACTACTCGTCCTTCTCAAACATCCAATCCACGAGCTGGCCAATGCTCACGGATTAAAAGTTCAAAATGGAATATGTTACAAACATGCAATAAACCTCGGTATGGGCCCCTACCGAGGGAAAACTACACACAACAAATCTAGGTCACGATCAGAATCTCATTAACAAAAACGAAATGAGGGTAGCGTCAACTCGGGACTCGAAATAAAAATGGACAGATCTTACTTTGGAAATATGTCTTTGTCCGTAGCAGGCTCACTGAACCGCTCGGATCTCCAACCCGACGCGCTGGGGGAAGTTCACGAGCTGATGTCGTCAGCACCGAGCAGGAAACATGGAACACCCTGCGGCGTCTGGTCTCGTACCCGAAGTCTGCGGGCTCGAATCCCGGGGTGTGGGCGGAGACGCGGCTTTCGATGACCCTGGAATTCATCATACACCAACGTTAGGAACCGCCGTAGATTTGGGAGATAGATTTATAAAATCCTCCCGCACCTACCTGATATATAACCCTTTTAATAACACCAGGAGTGCGCGCAGCAGCACACCAGGAGTGCGCGCAGCAGCGCACCAGGAGTGCGCGCAGCAGCGCACCAGGAGTGCGCGCAGCAGCGCACCAGGAGTGCGCGCAAAAGCGCACGGAGAGTGCGCGTAGCAGCGCACCAGGAGTGCGCGCAGTGGCGCACCAGGAGTGCGCGCAGCAGCGCACCAGGAGTGCGCGCAACAGCATACGAGGAGCGCGCGCAGCAGCATACGTGGAGCGCGCGCAGCAGCGCACCAGGAGTGCGCGCAGCAGCACACGAAGAGTATGCGCAGCAGCGCACCTGGAGTGCGCGCAGTAGCGCACCAGGCGGGCGCGCAACAGCACACGAAGAGTGCGCGTAAGCCCCTGGTTTTGGATCTAAACATTCAGTGCCTTCACCATCATTACCGTTTTCTGAGGACAAGGGCAAAAATTATTCAAAAAACCCACTGTATGTAACCGTAACCAAGTACCGTTAATTTGTAAGTTTTTGTTAATCAAACAAGACTACTCGTCCTTCTCAAACATCCAATCCACGAGCTGGCCAATGCTCACGGATTAAAAGTTCAAAATGGAATATGTTACAAACATGCAATAAACCTCGGTATGGGCCCCTACCGAGGGAAAACTACACACAACAAATCTAGGTCACGATCAGAATCTCATTAACAAATCGAAATGAGGGTAGCGTCAACTCGGGACTCGAAATAAAAATGGACAGATCTTACTTTGGAAATATGTCTTTGTCCGTAGCAGGCTCACTGAACCGCTCGGATCTCCAACCCGACGCGCTGGGGGAAGTTCACGAGCTGATGTCGTCAGCACCGAGCAGGAAACATGGAACACCCTGCGGCGTCTGGTCTCGTACCCGAAGTCTGCGGGCTCGAATCCCGGGATGTGGGCGGAGACGCGGCTTTCGATGACCCTGGAATTCATCATACACCAACGTTAGGAACCGCCGTAGATTTGGGAGATAGATTTATAAAATCCTCCCGCACCTACCTGATATATAACCCTTTTAATAACACCAGGAGTGCGCGCAATAGCGCACGAGGAGTGCGTGCAGCAGCACACGAGGAGTGCGCGCAGCAGCACACCAGGAGTGCGCGCAGCAGCGCACCAGGAGTGCGCGCAGCTGCGCACCAGGAGTGCGCGCAGCAGCGCACCAGGAGTGCGCGCAAAAGCGCACGGAGAGTGCGCGTAGCAGCGCACCAGGAGTGCGCGCAGTGGTGCACCAGGAGTGCGCGCAGCAGCGCACCAGGAGTGCGCGCAACAGCATACGAGGAGCGCGCGCAGCAGCATACGAGGAGCGCGCGCAGCAGCGCACCAGGAGTGCGCGCAGCAGCACACGAAGAGTGCGCGCAGCAGCGCACCTGGAGTATGCGCAGTAGCGCACCAGGCGGGCGCGCAACAGCACACGAAGAGTGCGCGTAAGCCCCTGGTTTTGGATCTAAACATTCAGTGCCTTCACCATCATTACCGTTTTCTGAGGACAAAGGCAAAAATTATTCAAAAAACCCACTGTATGTAACCGTCACCAAGTACCGTTAATTTGTTAGTTTTTGTTAATCAAACAAGACTACTCGTCCTTCTCAAACATCCAATCCACGAGCTGGCCAATGCTCACGGATTAAAAGTTCAAAATGGAATATGTTACAAACATGCAATAAACCTCGGTATGGGCCCCTACCGAGGGAAAACTACACACAACAAATCTAGGTCACGATCAGAATCTCATTAACAAAAACGAAATGAGGGTAGCGTCAACTCGGGACTCGAAATAAAAATGGACAGATCTTACTTTGGAAATATGTCTTTGTCCGTAGCAGGCTCACTGAACCGCTCGGATCTCCAACCCGACGCGCTGGGGGAAGTTCACGAGCTGATGTCGTCAGCACCGAGCAGGAAACATGGAACACCCTGCAGCGTCTGGTCTCGTACCCGAAGTCTGCGGGCTCGAATCCCGGGGTGTGGGCGGAGACGCGGCTTTCGATGACCCTGGAATTCATCATACACCAACGTTAGGAACCGCCGTAGATTTGGGAGATAGATTTATAAAATCCTCCCGCACCTACCTGATATATAACCCTTTTTAATAACACCAGGAGTGCGCGCAATAGCGCACGAGGAGTGCGTGCAGCAGCACACGAGGAGTGCGCGCAGCATCACACCAGGAGTGCGCGCAGCAGCACACCAGGAGTGCGCGCAGCAGCGCACCAGGAGTGCGCGCAGCAGCGCACCAGGAGTGCGCGCAATAGCGCACGAGGAGTGCGTGCAGCAGCGCACCAGGAGTGCGCGCAGTGGCGCACCAGGAGTGCGCGCAGCAGCGCACCAGGAGTGCGCGCAACAGCATACGAGGAGCGCGTGCAGCAGCATACGAGGAGCGCGCGCAGCAGCGCACCAGGAGTGCGCGCAGCAGCACACGAAGAGTGCGCGCAGCAGCGCACGTGGAGTGCGCGCAGTAGCGCACCAGGCGGGCGCGCAACAGCACACGAAGAGTGCGCGTAAGCCCCTGGTTTTGGATCTAAACATTCAGTGCCTTCACCATCATTACCGTTTTCTGAGGACAAGGGCAAAAATTATTCAAAAAACCCACTGTATGTAACCGTAACCAAGTACCGTTAATTTGTTAGTTTTTGTTAATCAAACAAGACTACTCGTCCTTCTCAAACATCCAATCCACGAGCTGGCCAATGCTCACGGATTAAAAGTTCAAAATGGAATATGTTACAAACATGCAATAAACCTCGGTATGGGCCCCTACCGAGGGAAAACTACACACAACAAATCTAGGTCACGATCAGAATCTCATTAACAAAAACGAAATGAGGGTAGCGTCAACTCGGGACTCGAAATAAAAATGGACAGATCTTACTTTGGAAATATGTCTTTGTCCGTAGCAGGCTCACTGAACCGCTCGGATCTCCAACCCGACGCGCTGGGGGAAGTTCACGAGCTGATGTCGTCAGCACCGAGCAGGAAACATGGAACACCCTGCGGCGTCTGGTCTCGTACCCGAAGTCTGCGGGCTCGAATCCCGGGGTGTGGGCGGAGACGCGGCTTTCGATGACCCTGGAATTCATCATACACCAACGTTAGGAACCGCCGTAGATTTGGGAGATAGATTTATAAAATCCTCCCGCACCTACCTGATATATAACCCTTTTAATAACACCAGGAGTGCGCGCAGCAGCACACCAGGAGTGCGCGCAGCAGCGCACCAGGAGTGCGCGCAGCAGCGCACCAGGAGTGCGCGCAGCAGCGCACCAGGAGTGCGCGCAAAAGCGCACGGAGAGTGCGCGTAGCAGCGCACCAGGAGTGCGCGCAGTGGCGCACCAGGAGTGCGCGCAGCAGCGCACCAGGAGTGCGCGCAACAGCATACGAGGAGCGCGCGCAGCAGCATACGTGGAGCGCGCGCAGCAGCGCACCAGGAGTGCGCGCAGCAGCACACGAAGAGTATGCGCAGCAGCGCACCTGGAGTGCGCGCAGTAGCGCACCAGGCGGGCGCGCAACAGCACACGAAGAGTGCGCGTAAGCCCCTGGTTTTGGATCTAAACATTCAGTGACTTCACCATCATTACCGTTTTCTGAGGACAAAGGCAAACATTATTCAAAAAACCCACTGTATGTAACCGTAACCAAGTACCGTTAATTTGTTAGTTTTTGTTAATCAAACAAGACTACTCGTCCTTCTCAAACATCCAATCCACGAGCTGGCCAATGCTCACGGATTAAAAGTTCAAAATGGAATATGTTACAAACATGCAATAAACCTCGGTATGGGCCCCTACCGAGGGAAAACTACACACAACAAATCTAGGTCACGATCAGAATCTCATTAACAAATCGAAATGAGGGTAGCGTCAACTCGGGACTCGAAATAAAAATGGACAGATCTTACTTTGGAAATATGTCTTTGTCCGTAGCAGGCTCACTGAACCGCTCGGATCTCCAACCCGACGCGCTGGGGGAAGTTCACGAGCTGATGTCGTCAGCACCGAGCAGGAAACATGGAACACCCTGCGGCGTCTGGTCTCGTACCCGAAGTCTGCGGGCTCGAATCCCGGGATGTGGGCGGAGACGCGGCTTTCGATGACCCTGGAATTCATCATACACCAACGTTAGGAACCGCCGTAGATTTGGGAGATAGATTTATAAAATCCTCCCGCACCTACCTGATATATAACCCTTTTAATAACACCAGGAGTGCGCGCAATAGCGCACGAGGAGTGCGTGCAGCAGCACACGAGGAGTGCGCGCAGCAGCACACCAGGAGTGCGCGCAGCAGCGCACCAGGAGTGCGCGCAGCTGCGCACCAGGAGTGCGCGCAGCAGCGCACCAGGAGTGCGCGCAAAAGCGCACGGAGAGTGCGCGTAGCAGCGCACCAGGAGTGCGCGCAGTGGTGCACCAGGAGTGCGCGCAGCAGCGCACCAGGAGTGCGCGCAACAGCATACGAGGAGCGCGCGCAGCAGCATACGAGGAGCGCGCGCAGCAGCGCACCAGGAGTGCGCGCAGCAGCACACGAAGAGTGCGCGCAGCAGCGCACCTGGAGTGCGCGCAGTAGCGCACCAGGCGGGCGCGCAACAGCACACGAAGAGTGCGCGTAAGCCCCTGGTTTTGGATCTAAACATTCAGTGCCTTCACCATCATTACCGTTTTCTGAGGACAAAGGCAAAAATTATTCAAAAAACCCACTGTATGTAACCGTCACCAAGTACCGTTAATTTGTTAGTTTTTGTTAATCAAACAAGACTACTCGTCCTTCTCAAACATCCAATCCACGAGCTGGCCAATGCTCACGGATTAAAAGTTCAAAATGGAATATGTTACAAACATGCAATAAACCTCGGTATGGGCCCCTACCGAGGGAAAACTACACACAACAAATCTAGGTCACGATCAGAATCTCATTAACAAAAAACGAAATGAGGGTAGCGTCAACTCGGGACTCGAAATAAAAATGGACAGATCTTACTTTGGAAATATGTCTTTGTCCGTAGCAGGCTCACTGAACCGCTCGGATCTCCAACCCGACGCGCTGGGGGAAGTTCACGAGCTGATGTCGTCAGCACCGAGCAGGAAACATGGAACACCCTGCAGCGTCTGGTCTCGTACCCGAAGTCTGCGGGCTCGAATCCCGGGGTGTGGGCGGAGACGCGGCTTTCGATGACCCTGGAATTCATCATACACCAACGTTAAGAACCGCCGTAGATTTGGGAGATAGATTTATAAAATCCTCCCGCACCTACCTGATATATAACCCTTTTAATAACACCAGGAGTGCGCGCAATAGCGCACGAGAAGTGCGTGCAGCAGCACACGAGGAGTGTGCGCAGCAGCGCACCAGGAGTGCGCGCAGCAGCGCACCAGGAGTGCGCGCAACAGCATACGAGGAGCGCGCGCAGCAGCATACGAGGAGCGCGCGCAGCAGCATACGAGGAGCGCGCGCAGCAGCATACGAGGAGCTTGCGCAGCAGCGCACCAGGAGTTCGCGCAGCAGCACACGAAGAGTGCGCGCAGCAGCGCACCTGGAGTGCGCGCAGTAGCGCACCAGGCGGGCGCGCAACAGCACACGAAGAGTGCGCGTAAGCCCCTGGTCTTGGATCTAAACATTCAGTGCCTTCACCATCATTACCGTTTTCTGAGGACAAAGGCAAAAATTATTCAAAAAACCCACTGTATGTAACCGAAACCAAGTACCGTTAATTTGTTAGTTTTTGTTAATCAAACAAGACTTGTTAATCAAACAAGACTACTCGTCCTTCTCAAACATCCAATCCACGAGCTGGCCAATGCTCACGGATTAAAAGTTCAAAATGGAATATGTTACAAACATGCAATAAACCTCGGTATGGGCCCCTACCGAGGGAAAACTACACACAACAAATCTAGGTCACGATCAGAATCTCATTAACAAAAACGAAATGAGGGTAGCGTCAACTCGGGACTCGAAATAAAAATGGACAGATCTTACTTTGGAAATATGTCTTTGTCCGTAGCAGGCTCACTGAACCACTCGGATCTCCAACCCGACAAGCTGGGGGAAGTTCACGAGCTGATGTCGTCAGCACCGAGCAGGAAACATGGAACACCCTGCGGCGTCTGGTCTCGTACCCGAAGTCTGCGGGCTCGAATCCCGGGGTGTGGGCGGAGACGCGGCTTTCGATGACCCTGGAATTCATCATACACCAACGTTAGGAACCGCCGTAGATTTGGGAGATAGATTTATAAAATCATCCCGCACCTACCTGATATATAACCCTTTTAATAACACCAGGAGTGCGCGCAATAGCGCACGAGGAGTGCGTGCAGCAGCACACGAGGAGTGCGCGCAGCAGCACACCAGGAGTGCGCGCAGCAGCGCACCAGGAGTGCGCGCAGCAGCGCACCAGGAGTGCGCGCAGCAGCGCACCAGGAGTGCGCGCAAAAGCGCACGGAGAGTGCGCGTAGCAGCGCACCAGGAGTGCGCGCAGTGGTGCACCAGGAGTGCGCGCAGCAGCGCACCAGGAGTGCGCGCAACAGCATACGAGGAGCGCGCGCAGCAGCATACGAGGAGCGCGCGCAGCAGCGCACCAGGAGTGCGCGCAGCAGCACACGAAGAGTGCGCGCAGCAGCGCACCTGGAGTGCGCGCAGTAGCGCACCAGGCGGGCGCGCAACAGCACACGAAGAGTGCGCGTAAGCCCCTGGTTTTGGATCTAAACATTCAGTGCCTTCACCATCATTACCGTTTTCTGAGGACAAAGACAAAAATTATTCAAAAAACCCACTGTATGTAACCGTAACCAAGTACCGTTAATTTGTTAGTTTTTGTTAATCAAACAAGACTACTCGTCCTTCTCAAACATCCAATCCACGAGCTGGCCGATGCTCACGGATTAAAAGTTCAAAATGGAATATGTTACAAACATGCAATAAACCTCGGTATGGGCCCCTACCGAGGGAAAACTACACACAACAAATCTAGGTCACGATCAGAATCTCATTAACAAAAACGAAATGAGGGTAGCGTCAACTCGGGCCTCGAAATAAAAATGGACAGATCTTACTTTGGAAATATGTCTTTGTCCGTAGCAGGCTCACTGAACCGCTCGGATCTCCAACCCGACGCGCTGGGGGAAGTTCACGAGCTGATGTCGTCAGCACCGAGCAGGAAACATGGAACACGCTGCGGCGTCTGGTCTCGTACCCGAAGTCTGCGGGCTCGAATCCCGGGGTGTGGGCGGAGACGCGGCTTTCGATGACCCTGGAATTCATCATACACCAACGTTAGGAACCGCCGTAGATTTGGGAAATAGATTTATAAAATCCTCCCGCACCTACCTGATATATAACCCTTTATAATAACACCAGGAGTGCGCGCAATAGCGCACGAGGAGTGCGTGCAGCAGCACACGAGGAGTGCGCGCAGCAGCACACCAGGAGTGCGCGCAGCAGCGCACCAGGAGTGCGCGCAGCAGCGCACGAAGAGTGCGCGTAATCCCCTGGTTTTGGATCTAAACATTCAGTGCCTTCACCATCATTACCGTTTTCTGAGGACAAAGGCAAAAATTATTAAAAAAACCCACTGTATGTAACCGTAACCAAGTACCGTTAATTTGTTAGTTTTTGTTAATCAAACAAGACTACTCGTCCTTCTCAAACATCCAATCCACGAGCTGGCCATGCTCACGGATTAAAAGTTCAAAATGGAATATGTTACAAACATGCAATAAACCTCGGTATGGGCCCCTACCGAGGGAAAACTACACACAACAAATCTAGGTCACGATCAGAATCTCATTAACAAAAACGAAATGAGGGTAGCGTCAACTTGGGACTCGAAATAAAAATGGACAGATCTTACTTTGGAGATATGTCTTCGTCCGTAGCAGGCTCACTGAACCGCTCGGATCTCCAACCCGACGCGCTGGGGGAAGTTCACGAGCTGATGTCGTCAGCACCGAGCAGGAAACATGGAACACCCTGCGGCGTCTGGTCTCGTACCCGAAGTCTGCGGGCTCGAATCCCGGGGTGTGGGCGGAGACGCGGCTTTCGATGACCCTGGAATTCATCATACACCAACGTTAGGAACCGCCGTAGATTTGGGAGATAGATTTATAAAATCATCCCGCACCTACCTGATATATAACCCTTTTAATAACACCAGGAGTGCGCGCAATAGCGCACGAGGAGTGCGTGCAGCAGCACACGAGGAGTGCGCGCAGCAGCACACCAGGAGTGCGCGCAGCAGCGCACCAGGAGTGCGCGCAGCAGCGCACCAGGAGTGCGCGCAGCAGCGCACCAGGAGTGCGCGCAAAAGCGCACGGAGAGTGCGCGTAGCAGCGCACCAGGAGTGCGCGCAGTGGTGCACCAGGAGTGCGCGCAGCAGCGCACCAGGAGTGCGCGCAACAGCATACGAGGAGCGCGCGCAGCAGCATACGAGGAGCGCGCGCAGCAGCGCACCAGGAGTGCGCGCAGCAGCACACGAAGAGTGCGCGCAGCAGCGCACCTGGAGTGCGCGCAGTAGCGCACCAGGCGGGCGCGCAACAGCACACGAAGAGTGCGCGTAAGCCCCTGGTTTTGGATCTAAACATTCAGTGCCTTCACCATCATTACCGTTTTCTGAGGACAAAGACAAAAATTATTCAAAAAACCCACTGTATGTAACCGTAACCAAGTACCGTTAATTTGTTAGTTTTTGTTAATCAAACAAGACTACTCGTCCTTCTCAAACATCCAATCCACGAGCTGGCCGATGCTCACGGATTAAAAGTTCAAAATGGAATATGTTACAAACATGCAATAAACCTCGGTATGGGCCCCTACCGAGGGAAAACTACACACAACAAATCTAGGTCACGATCAGAATCTCATTAACAAAAACGAAATGAGGGTAGCGTCAACTCGGGCCTCGAAATAAAAATGGACAGATCTTACTTTGGAAATATGTCTTTGTCCGTAGCAGGCTCACTGAACCGCTCGGATCTCCAACCCGACGCGCTGGGGGAAGTTCACGAGCTGATGTCGTCAGCACCGAGCAGGAAACATGGAACACCCTGCGGCGTCTGGTCTCGTACCCGAAGTCTGCGGGCTCGAATCCCGGGGTGTGGGCGGAGACGCGGCTTTCGATGACCCTGGAATTCATCATACACCAACGTTAGGAACCGCCGTAGATTTGGGAAATAGATTTATAAAATCCTCCCGCACCTACCTGATATATAACCCTTTATAATAACACCAGGAGTGCGCGCAATAGCGCACGAGGAGTGCGTGCAGCAGCACACGAGGAGTGCGCGCAGCAGCGCACCAGGAGTGCGCGCAGCAGCGCACCAGGAGTGCGCGCAGCAGCGCACGAAGAGTGCGCGTAAGCCCCTGGTTTTGGATCTAAACATTCAGTGCCTTCACCATCATTACCGTTTTCTGAGGACAAAGGCAAAAATTATTAAAAAAACCCACTGTATGTAACCGTAACCAAGTACCGTTAATTTGTTAGTTTTTGTTAATCAAACAAGACTACTCGTCCTACTCAAACATCCAATCCACGAGCTGGCCAATGCTCACGGATTAAAAGTTCAAAATGGAATATGTTACAAACATGCAATAAACCTCGGTATGGGCCCCTACCGAGGGAAAACTACACACAACAAATCTAGGTCACGATCAGAATCTCATTAACAAAAACGAAATGAGGGTAGCGTCAACTTGGGACTCGAAATAAAAATGGACAGATCTTACTTTGGAGATATGTCTTCGTCCGTAGCAGGCTCACTGAACCGCTCGGATCTCCAACCCGACGCGCTGGGGGAAGTTCACGAGCTGATGTCGTCAGCACCGAGCAGGAAACATGGAACACCCTGCGGCGTCTGGTCTCGTACCCGAAGTCTGCGGGCTCGAATCCCGGGGTGTGGGCGGAGACGCAGCTTTCGATGACCCTGGAATTCATCATACACCAACGTTAGGAACCGCCGTAGATTTGGGATATAGATGTATAAAATCCTCCCGCACCTACCTGATATATAACCCTTTTAATAACACCAGGAGTGCGCGCAATAGCGCACGAGGAGTGCGTGCAGCAGCACACGAGGAGTGCGTGCAGCAGCACACGAGGAGTGCGCGCAGCAGCGCACCAGGAGTGCGCGCAGCAGCGCACCAGGAGTGCGCGCAAAAGCGCACGGAAAGTGCGCGTAGCAGCGCACCAGGAGTGCGCGCAGTGGCGCACCAGGAGTGCGCGCAGCAGCGCACCAGGAGTGCGCGCAACAGCATACGAGGAGCGCGCGCAGCAGCATACGAGGAGCGCGCGCAGCAGCGCACCAGGAGTGCGCGCAGCAGCACACGAAGAGTGCGCGCAGCAGCGCACCTGGAGTGCGCGCAGTAGCGCACCAGGCGGGCGCGCAACAGCACACGAAGAGTGCGCGTAAGCCCCTGGTTTTGGATCTAAACATTCAGTGCCTTCACCATCATTACCGTTTTCTGAGGACAAAGACAAAAATTATTCAAAAAACCCACTGTATGTAACCGTAACCAAGTACCGTTAATTTGTTAGTTTTTGTTAATCAAACAAGACTACTCGTCCTTCTCAAACATCCAATCCACGAGCTGGCCAATGCTCACGGATTAAAAGTTCAAAATGGAATATGTTACAAACATGCAATAAACCTCGGTATGGGCCCCTACCGAGGGAAAACTACACACAACAAATCTAGGTCACGATCAGAATCTCATTAACAAAAACGAAATGAGGGTAGCGTCAACTCGGGCCTCGAAATAAAAATGGACAGATCTTACTTTGGAAATATGTCTTTGTCCGTAGCAGGCTCACTGAACCGCTCGGATCTCCAACCCGACGCGCTGGGGGAAGTTCACGAGCTGATGTCGTCAGCACCGAGCAGGAAACATGGAACACCCTGCGGCGTCTGGTCTCGTACCCGAAGTCTGCGGGCTCGAATCCCGGGGTGTGGGCGGAGACGCGGCTTTCGATGACCCTGGAATTCATCATACACCAACGTTAGGAACCGCCGTAGATTTGGGAAATAGATTTATAAAATCCTCCCGCACCTACCTGATATATAACCCTTTATAATAACACCAGGAGTGCGCGCAATAGCGCACGAGGAGTGCGTGCAGCAGCACACGAGGAGTGCGCGCAGCAGCACACCAGGAGTGCGCGCAGCAGCGCACCAGGAGTGCGCGCAGCAGCGCACGAAGAGTGCGCGTAAGCCCCTGGTTTTGGATCTAAACATTCAGTGCCTTCACCATCATTACCGTTTTCTGAGGACAAAGGCAAAAATTATTAAAAAAACCCACTGTATGTAACCGTAACCAAGTACCGTTAATTTGTTAGTTTTTGTTAATCAAACAAGACTACTCGTCCTACTCAAACATCCAATCCACGAGCTGGCCAATGCTCACGGATTAAAAGTTCAAAATGGAATATGTTACAAACATGCAATAAACCTCGGTATGGGCCCCTACCGAGGGAAAACTACACACAACAAATCTAGGTCACGATCAGAATCTCATTAACAAAAACGAAATGAGGGTAGCGTCAACTTGGGACTCGAAATAAAAATGGACAGATCTTACTTTGGAGATATGTCTTCGTCCGTAGCAGGCTCACTGAACCGCTCGGATCTCCAACCCGACGCGCTGGGGGAAGTTCACGAGCTGATGTCGTCAGCACCGAGCAGGAAACATGGAACACCCTGCGGCGTCTGGTCTCGTACCCGAAGTCTGCGGGCTCGAATCCCGGGGTGTGGGCGGAGACGCAGCTTTCGATGACCCTGGAATTCATCATACACCAACGTTAGGAACCGCCGTAGATTTGGGATATAGATGTATAAAATCCTCCCGCACCTACCTGATATATAACCCTTTTAATAACACCAGGAGTGCGCGCAATAGCGCACGAGGAGTGCGTGCAGCAGCACACGAGGAGTGCGTGCAGCAGCACACGAGGAGTGCGCGCAGCAGCGCACCAGGAGTGCGCGCAGCAGCGCACCAGGAGTGCGCGCAAAAGCGCACGGAGAGTGCGCGTAGCAGCGCACCAGGAGTGCGCGCAGTGGCGCACCAGGAGTGCGCGCAGCAGCGCACCAGGAGTGCGCGCAACAGCATACGAGGAGCGCGCGCAGCAGCATACGAGGAGCGCGCGCAGCAGCGCACCAGGAGTGCGCGCAGCAGCACACGAAGAGTGCGCGTAAGCCCCTGGTCTTGGATCTAAACATTCAGTGCCTTCACCATCATTACCGTTTTCTGAGGACAAAGGCAAAAATTATTCAAAAAACCCACTGTATGTAACCGTAACCAAGTACCGTTAATTTGTTAGTTTTTGTTAATCAAACAAGACTACTCGTCCTTCTCAAACATCCAATCCACGAGCTGGCCAAAGCTCACGGATTAAAAGTTCAAAATGGAATATGTTACAAACATGCAATAAACCTCGGTATGGGCCCCTACCGAGGGAAAACTACACACAACAAATCTAGGTCACGATCAGAATCTCATTAACAAAAACGAAATGAGGGTAGCGTCAACTCGGGACTCGAAATAAAAATGGACAGATCTTACTTTGGAAATATGTCTTTGTCCGTAGCAGGCTCACTGAACCACTCGGATCTCCAACCCGACGCGCTGGGGGAAGTTCACGAGCTGATGTCGTCAGCACCGAGCAGGAAACATGGAACACCCTGCGGCGTCTGGTCTCGTACCCGAAGTCTGCGGGCTCGAATCCCGGGGTGTGGGCGGAGACGCGGCTTTCGATGACCCTGGAATTCATCATACACCAACGTTAGGAACCGCCGTAGATTTGGGAGATAGATTTATAAAATCATCCCGCACCTACCTGATATATAACCCTTTTAATAACACCAGGAGTGCGCGCAATAGCGCACGAGGAGTGCGTGCAGCAGCACACGAGGAGTGCGCGCAGCAGCACACCAGGAGTGCGCGCAGCAGCGCACCAGGAGTGCGCGCAGCAGCGCACCAGGAGTGCGCGCAGCAGCGCACCAGGAGTGCGCGCAAAAGCGCACGGAGAGTGCGCGTAGCAGCGCACCAGGAGTGCGCGCAGTGGTGCACCAGGAGTGCGCGCAGCAGCGCACCAGGAGTGCGCGCAGTGGTGCACCAGGAGTGCGCGCAGCAGCGCACCAGGAGTGCGCGCAACAGCATACGAGGAGCGCGCGCAGCAGCATACGAGGAGCGCGCGCAGCAGCGCACCAGGAGTGCGCGCAGCAGCACACGAAGAGTGCGCGCAGCAGCGCACCTGGAGTGCGCGCAGTAGCGCACCAGGCGGGCGCGCAACAGCACACGAAGAGTGCGCGTAAGCCCCTGGTTTTGGATCTAAACATTCAGTGCCTTCACCATCATTACCGTTTTCTGAGGACAAAGACAAAAAATATTCAAAAAACCCACTGTATGTAACCGTAACCAAGTACCGTTAAATTGTTAGTTTTTGTTAATCAAACAAGACTACTCGTCCTTCTCAAACATCCAATCCACGAGCTGGCCAATGCTCACGGATTAAAAGTTCAAAATGGAATATGTTACAAACATGCAATAAACCTCGGTATGGGCCCCTACCGAGGGAAAACTACACACAACAAATCTAGGTCACGATCAGAATCTCATTAACAAAAACGAAATGAGGGTAGCGTCAACTCGGGACTCGAAATAAAAATGGACAGATCTTACTTTGGAAATATGTCTTTGTCCGTAGCAGGCTCACTGAACCGCTCGGATCTCCAACCCGACGCGCTGGGGGAAGTTCACGAGCTGATGTCGTCAGCACCGAGCAGGAAACATGGAACACCCTGCGGCGTCTGGTCTCGTACCCGAAGTCTGCGGGCTCGAATCCCGGGGTGTGGGCGGAGACGCGGCTTTCGATGACCCTGGAATTCATCATACACCAACGTTAGGAACCGCCGTAGATTTGGGAAATAGATTTATAAAATCCTCCCGCACCTACCTGATATATAACCCTTTTAATAACACCAGGAGTGCGCGCAATAGCGCACGAGGAGTGCGTGCAGCAGCACACGAGGAGTGCGCGCAGCAGCACACCAGGAGTGCGCGCAGCAGCGCACCAGGAGTGCGCGCAGCAGCGCACGAAGAGTGCGCGTAAGCCCCTGGTCTTGGATCTAAACATTCAGTGCCTTCACCATCATTACCGTTTTCTGAGGACAAAGGCAAAAATTATTCAAAAAACCCACTGTATGTAACCGTAACCAAGTACCGTTAATTTGTTAGTTTTTGTTAATCAAACAAGACTACTCGTCCTTCTCAAACATCCAATCCACGAGCTGGCCAATGCTCACGGATTAAAAGTTCAAAATGGAATATGTTACAAACATGCAATAAACCTCGGTATGGGCCCCTACCGAGGGAAAACTACACACAACAAATCTAGGTCACGATCAGAATCTCATTAACAAAAACGAAATGAGGGTAGCGTCAACTTGGGACTCGAAATAAAAATGGACAGATCTTACTTTGGAGATATGTCTTCGTCCGTAGCAGGCTCACTGAACCGCTCGGATCTCCAACCCGACGCGCTGGGGGAAGTTCACGAGTTGATGTCGTCAGCACCGAACAGGAAACATGGAACACCCTGCAGCGTCTGGTCTCGTACCCGAAGTCTGCGGGCTCGAATCCCGGGGTGTGGGCGGAGACGCGGCTTTCGATGACCCTGGAATTCATCATACACCAACGTTAAGAACCGCCGTAGATTTGGGAGATAGATTTATAAAATCATCCCGCACCTACCTGATATATAACCCTTTTAATAACACCAGGAGTGCGCGCAATAGCGCACGAGGAGTGCGTGCAGCAGCACACGAGGAGTGCGCGCAGCAGCACACCAGGAGTGCGCGCAGCAGCGCACCAGGAGTGCGCGCAGCAGCGCACCAGGAGTGCGCGCAGCAGCGCACCAGGAGTGCGCGCAAAAGCGCACGGAGAGTGCGCGTAGCAGCGCACCAGGAGTGCGCGCAGTGGTGCACCAGGAGTGCGCGCAGCAGCGCACCAGGAGTGCGCGCAACAGCATACGAGGAGCGCGCGCAGCAGCATACGAGGAGCGCGCGCAGCAGCGCACCAGGAGTGCGCGCAGCAGCACACGAAGAGTGCGCGCAGCAGCACACGAAGAGTGCGCGCAGCAGCACACGAAGAGTGCGCGCAGCAGCGCACCTGGAGTGCGCGCAGTAGCGCACCAGGCGGGCGCGCAACAGCACACGAAGAGTGCGCGTAAGCCCCTGGTCTTGGATCTAAACATTCAGTGCCTTCACCATCATTACCGTTTTCTGAGGACAAAGGCAAAAATTATTCAAAAAACCCACTGTGTAACCGAAACCAAGTACCGTTAATTTGTTAGTTTTTGTTAATCAAACAAGACTACTCGTCCTTCTCAAACATCCAATCCACGAGCTGGCCAATGCTCACGGATTAAAAGTTCAAAATGGAATATGTTACAAACATGCAATAAACCTCGGTATGGGCCCCTACCGAGGGAAAACTACACACAACAAATCTAGGTCACGATCAGAATCTCATTAACAAAAACGAAATGAGGGTAGCGTCAACTTGGGACTCGAAATAAAAATGGACAGATCTTACTTTGGAGATATGTCTTTGTCCGTAGCAGGCTCACTGAACCGCTCGGATCTCCAACCCGACGCGCTGGGGGAAGTTCACGAGCTGATGTCGTCAGCACCGAGCAGGAAACATGGAACACCCTGCAGCGTCTGGTCTCGTACCCGAAGACTGCGGGCTCGAATCCCGGGGTGTGGGCGGAGACGCGGCTTTCGATGACCCTGGAATTCATCATACACCAACGTTAAGAACCGCCGTAGATTTGGGAGATAGATTTATAAAATCCTCCCGCACCTACCTGATATATAACCCTTTTAATAACACCAGGAGTGCGCGCAATAGCGCACGAGGAGTGCGTGCAGCAGCACACGAGGAGTGCGCGCAGCAGCACACCAGGAGTGCGCGCAGCAGCGCACCAGGAGTGCGCGCAGCAGCGCACGAAGAGTGCGCGTAAGCCCCTGGTCTTGGATCTAAACATTCAGTGCCTTCACCATCATTACCGTTTTCTGAGGACAAAGGCAAAAAATATTCAAAAAACCCACTGTGTAACCGAAACCAAGTACCGTTAATTTGTTAGTTTTTGTTAATCAAACAAGACTACTCGTCCTTCTCAAACATCCAATCCACGAGCTGGCCAATGCTCACGGATTAAAAGTTCAAAATGGAATATGTTACAAACATGCAATAAACCTCGGTATGGGCCCCTACCGAGGGAAAACTACACACAACAAATCTAGGTCACGATCAGAATCTCATTAACAAAAACGAAATGAGGGTAGCGTCAACTTGGGACTCGAAATAAAAATGGACAGATCTTACTTTGGAGATATGTCTTTGTCCGTAGCAGGCTCACTGAACCGCTCGGATCTCCAACCCGACGCGCTGGGGGAAGTTCACGAGCTGATGTCGTCAGCACCGAGCAGGAAACATGGAACACCCTGCAGCGTCTGGTCTCGTACCCGAAGACTGCGGGCTCGAATCCCGGGGTGTGGGCGGAGACGCGGCTTTCGATGACCCTGGAATTCATCATACACCAACGTTAAGAACCGCCGTAGATTTGGGAGATAGATTTATAAAATCCTCCCGCACCTACCTGATATATAACCCTTTTAATAACACCAGGAGTGCGCGCAATAGCGCACGAGGAGTGCGTGCAGCAGCACACGAGGAGTGCGCGCAGCAGCACACCAGGAGTGCGCGCAGCAGCGCACCAGGAGTGCGCGCAGCAGCGCACGAAGAGTGCGCGTAAGCCCCTGGTCTTGGATCTAAACATTCAGTGCCTTCACCATCATTACCGTTTTCTGAGGACAAAGGCAAAAATTATTCAAAAAACCCACTGTGTAACCGAAACCAAGTACCGTTAATTTGTTAGTTTTTGTTAATCAAACAAGACTACTCGTCCTTCTCAAACATCCAATCCACGAGCTGGCCAATGCTCACGGATTAAAAGTTCAAAATGGAATATGTTACAAACATGCAATAAACCTCGGTATGGGCCCCTACCGAGGGAAAACTACACACAACAAATCTAGGTCACGATCAGAATCTCATTAACAAAAACGAAATGAGGGTAGCGTCAACTTGGGACTCGAAATAAAAATGGACAGATCTTACTTTGGAGATATGTCTTTGTCCGTAGCAGGCTCACTGAACCGCTCGGATCTCCAACCCGACGCGCTGGGGGAAGTTCACGAGCTGATGTCGTCAGCACCGAGCAGGAAACATGGAACACCCTGCAGCGTCTGGTCTCGTACCCGAAGACTGCGGGCTCGAATCCCGGGGTGTGGGCGGAGACGCGGCTTTCGATGACCCTGGAATTCATCATACACCAACGTTAAGAACCGCCGTAGATTTGGGAGATAGATTTATAAAATCCTCCCGCACCTACCTGATATATAACCCTTTTAATAACACCAGGAGTGCGCGCAATAGCGCACGAGGAGTGCGTGCAGCAGCACACGAGGAGTGCGCGCAGCAGCACACCAGGAGTGCGCGCAGCAGCGCACCAGGAGTGCGCGCAGCAGCGCACGAAGAGTGCGCGTAAGCCCCTGGTTTTGGATCTAAACATTCAGTGCCTTCACCATCATTACCGTTTTCTGAGGACAAAGGCAAAAATTATTCAAAAAACCCACTGTATGTAACCGTAACCAAGTACCGTTAATTTGTTAGTTTTTGTTAATAAAACAAGACTACTCGTCCTTCTCAAAAATCCAATCCACGAGCTGGCCAATGCTCACGGATTAAAAGTTCAAAATGGAATATGTTACAAACATGCAATAAACCTCGGTATGGGCCCCTACCGAGGGAAAACTACACACAACAAATCTAGGTCACGATCAAAATCTCATTAACAAAAACGAAATGAGGGTAGCGTCAACTCGGGACTCGAAATAAAAATGGACAGATCTTACTTTGGAAACATGTCTTCGTCCGTAGCAGGCTCACTGAACCGCTCGGATCTCCAACCCGACGCGCTGGGGGAAGTTCACGAGCTGATGTCGTCAGCACCGAGCAGGAAACATGGAACACCCTGCGGCGTCTGGTCTCGTACCCGAAGTCTGCGGGCTCGAATCCCGGGGTGTGGGCGGAGACGCGGCTTTCGATGACCCTGGAATTCATCATACACCAACGTTAGGAACCGCCGTAGATTTGGGAAATAGATTTATAAAATCCTCCCGCACCTACCTGATATATAACCCTTTTAATAACACCAGGAGTGCGCGCAATAGCGCACGAGGAGTGCGTGCAGCAGCACACGAGGAGTGCGCGCAGCAGCGCACCAGGAGTGCGCGCAGCAGCGCACCAGGAGTGCGCGCAGCAGCGCACCAGGAGTGCGCGCAAAAGCGCACCAGGAGTGCGCGCAAAAGCGCACGGAGAGTGCGCGTAGCAGCGCACCAGGAGTGCGCGCAGTGGCGCACCAGGAGTGCGCGCAGCAGCGCACCAGGAGTGCGCGCAACAGCATACGAGGAGCGCGCGCAGCAGCATACGAGGAGCGCGCGCAGCAGCGCACCAGGAGTGCGCGCAGCAGCACACGAAGAGTGCGCGCAGCAGCACACGAAGAGTGCGCGCAGCAGCGCACCTGGAGTGCGCGCAGTAGCGCACCAGGCGGGCGCGCAACAGCACACGAAGAGTGCGCGTAAGCCCCTGGTTTTGGATCTAAACATTCAGTGCCTTCACCATCATTACCGTTTTCTGAGGACAAAGGCAAAAATTATTCAAAAAACCCACTGTATGTAACCGTAACCAAGTACCGTTAATTTGTTAGTTTTTGTTAATCAAACAAGACTACTCGTCCTTCTCAAACATCCAATCCACGAGCTGGCCAATGCTCACGGATTAAAAGTTCAAAATGGAATATGTTACAAACATGCAATAAACCTCGGTATGGGCCCCTACCGAGGGAAAACTACACACAACAAATCTAGGTCACGATCAGAATCTCATTAACAAAAACGAAATGAGGGTAGCGTCAACTTGGGACTCGAAATAAAAATGGACAGATCTTACTTTGGAGATATGTCTTTGTCCGTAGCAGGCTCACTGAACCGCTCGGATCTCCAACCCGACGCGCTGGGGGAAGTTCACGAGCTGATGTCGTCAGCACCGAGCAGGAAACATGGAACACCCTGCAGCGTCTGGTCTCGTACCCGAAGTCTGCGGGCTCGAATCCCGGGGTGTGGGCGGAGACGCGGCTTTCGATGACCCTGGAATTCATCATACACCAAAGTTAAGAACCGCCGTAGATTTGGGAGATAGATTTATAAAATCCTCCCGCACCTACCTGATATATAACCCTTTTAATAACACCAGGAGTGCGCGCAATAGCGCACGAGAAGTGCGTGCAGCAGCACACGAGGAGTGTGCGCAGCAGCGCACCAGGAGTGCGCGCAGCAGCACACCAGGAGTGCGCGCAGCAGCACACCAGGAGTGCGCGCAGCAGCGCACCAGGAGTGCGCGCAACAGCATACGAGGAGCGCGCGCAGCAGCATACGAGGAGCGCGCGCAGCAGCATACGAGGAGCTTGCGCAGCAGCGCACCAGGAGTTCGCGCAGCAGCACACGAAGAGTGCGCGCAGCAGCGCACCTGGAGTGCGCGCAGTAGCGCACCAGGCGGGCGCGCAACAGCACACGAAGAGTGCGCGTAAGCCCCTGGTCTTGGATCTAAACATTCAGTGCCTTCACCATCATTACCGTTTTCTGAGGACAAAGGCAAAAATTATTCAAAAAACCCACTGTATGTAACCGAAACCAAGTACCGTTAATTTGTTAGTTTTTGTTAATCAAACAAGACTTGTTAATCAAACAAGACTACTCGTCCTTCTCAAACATCCAATCCACGAGCTGGCCAATGCTCACGGATTAAAAGTTCAAAATGGAATATGTTACAAACATGCAATAAACCTCAATATGGGCCCCTACCGAGGGAAAACTACACACAACAAATCTAGGTCACGATCAGAATCTCATTAACAAAAACGAAATGAGGGTAGCGTCAACTTGGGACTCGAAATAAAAATGGACAGATCTTACTTTGGATATATGTCTTTGTCCGTAGCAGGCTCACTGAACCGCTCGGATCTCCAACCCGACGCGCTGGGGGAAGTTCACGAGCTGATGTCGTCAGCACCGAGCAGGAAACATGGAACACCCTGCAGCGTCTGGTCTCGTACCCGAAGTCTGCGGGCTCGAATCCCGGGGTGTGGGCGGAGACGCGGCTTTCGATGACCCTGGAATTCATCATACACCAAAGTTAAGAACCGCCGTAGATTTGGGAGATAGATTTATAAAATCCTCCCGCACCTACCTGATATATAACCCTTTTAATAACACCAGGAGTGCGCGCAATAGCGCACGAGAAGTGCGTGCAGCAGCACACGAGGAGTGTGTGCAGCAGCGCACCAGGAGTGCGCGCAGCAGCACACCAGGAGTGTGCGCAGCAGCACACCAGGAGTGCGCGCAGCAGCGCACCAGGAGTGCGCGCAACAGCATACGAGGAGCGCGCGCAGCAGCATACGAGGAGCGCGCGCAGCAGCATACGAGGAGCTTGCGCAGCAGCGCACCAGGAGTTCGCGCAGCAGCGCACCAGGAGTGCGCGCAGCAGCGCACCAGGAGTGCGCGCAGCAGCGCACCAGGAGTGCGCGCAAAAGCGCAGGGAGAGTGCGCGTAGCAGCGCACCAGGAGTGCGCGCAGTGGCGCACCAGGAGTGCGCGCAGCAGCGCACCAGGAGTGCGCGCAACAGCATACGAGGAGCGCGCGCAGCAGCATACGAGGAGCGCGCGCAGCAGCGCACCAGGAGTGCGCGCAGCAGCACACGAAGAGTGCGCGCAGCAGCACACGAAGAGTGCGCGCAGCAGCACACGAAGAGTGCGCGCAGCAGCACACGAAGAGTGCGCGCAGCAGCGCACCTGGAGTGCGCGCAGTAGCGCACCAGGCGGGCGCGCAACAGCACACGAAGAGTGCGCGTAAGCCCCTGGTTTTGGATCTAAACATTCAGTGCCTTCACCATCATTACCGTTTTCTGAGGACAAAGGCAAAAATTATTCAAAAAACCCACTGTATGTAACCGTAACCAAGTACCGTTAATTTGTTAGTTTTTGTTAATCAAACAAGACTACTCGTCCTTCTCAAACATCCAATCCACGAGCTGGCCAATGCTCACGGATTAAAAGTTCAAAATGGAATATGTTACAAACATGCAATAAACCTCGGTATGGGCCCCTACCGAGGGAAAACTACACACAACAAATCTAGGTCACGATCAGAATCTCATTAACAAAAACGAAATGAGGGTAGCGTCAACTTGGGACTCGAAATAAAAATGGACAGATCTTACTTTGGAGATATGTCTTTGTCCGTAGCAGGCTCACTGAACCGCTCGGATCTCCAACCCGACGCGCTGGGGGAAGTTTACGAGCTGATGTCGTCAGCACCGAGCAGGAAACATGGAACACCCTGCAGCGTCTGGTCTCGTACCCGAAGTCTGCGGGCTCGAATCCCGGGGTGTGGGCGGAGACGCGGCTTTCGATGACCCTGGAATTCATCATACACCAAAGTTAAGAACCGCCGTAGATTTGGGAGATAGATTTATAAAATCCTCCCGCACCTACCTGATATATAACCCTTTTAATAACACCAGGAGTGCGCGCAATAGCGCACGAGAAGTGCGTGCAGCAGCACACGAGGAGTGTGCGCAGCAGCGCACCAGGAGTGCGCGCAGCAGCACACCAGGAGTGTGCGCAGCAGCACACCAGGAGTGTGCGCAGCAGCACACCAGGAGTGCGCGCAGCAGCGCACCAGGAGTGCGCGCAACAGCATACGAGGAGCGCGCGCAGCAGCATACGAGGAGCGCGCGCAGCAGCATACGAGGAGCTTGCGCAGCAGCGCACCAGGAGTTCGCGCAGCAGCACACGAAGAGTGCGCGCAGCAGCGCACCTGGAGTGCGCGCAGTAGCGCACCAGGCGGGCGCGCAACAGCACACGAAGAGTGCGCGTAAGCCCCTGGTCTTGGATCTAAACATTCAGTGCCTTCACCATCATTACCGTTTTCTGAGGACAAAGGCAAAAATTATTCAAAAAACCCACTGTATGTAACCGTAACCAAGTACCGTTAATTTGTTAGTTTTTGTTAATCAAACAAGACTACTCGTCCTTCTCAAACATCCAATCCACGAGCTGGCCAATGCTCACGGATTAAAAGTTCAAAATGGAATATGTTACAAACATGCAATAAACCTCGGTATGGGCCCCTACCGAGGGAAAACTACACACAACAAATCTAGGTCACGATCAGAATCTCATTAACAAAAACGAAATGAGGGTAGCGTCAACTTGGGACTCGAAATAAAAATGGACAGATCTTACTTTGGAGATATGTCTTTGTCCGTAGCAGGCTCACTGAACCGCTCGGATCTCCAACCCGACGCGCTGGGGGAAGTTCACGAGCTGATGTCGTCAGCACCGAGTAGGAAACATGGAACACCCTGCAGCGTCTGGTCTCGTACCCGAAGTCTGCGGGCTCGAATCCCGGGGTGTGGGCGGAGACGCGGCTTTCGATGACCCTGGAATTCATCATACACCAAAGTTAAGAACCGCCGTAGATTTGGGAGATAGATTTATAAAATCCTCCCGCACCTACCTGATATATAACCCTTTTAATAACACCAGGAGTGCGCGCAATAGCGCACGAGAAGTGCGTGCAGCAGCACACGAGGAGTGTGCGCAGCAGCGCACCAGGAGTGCGCGCAGCAGCACACCAGGAGTGCGCGCAGCAGCACACCAGGAGTGCGCGCAGCAGCGCACCAGGAGTGCGCGCAACAGCATACGAGGAGCGCGCGCAGCAGCATACGAGGAGCGCGCGCAGCAGCATACGAGGAGCTTGCGCAGCAGCGCACCAGGAGTTCGCGCAGCAGCACACGAAGAGTGCGCGCAGCAGCGCACCTGGAGTGCGCGCAGTAGCGCACCAGGCGGGCGCGCAACAGCACACGAAGAGTGCGCGTAAGCCCCTGGTCTTGGATCTAAACATTCAGTGCCTTCACCATCATTACCGTTTTCTGAGGACAAAGGCAAAAATTATTCAAAAAACCCACTGTATGTAACCGAAACCAAGTACCGTTAATTTGTTAGTTTTTGTTAATCAAACAAGACTTGTTAATCAAACAAGACTACTCGTCCTTCTCAAACATCCAATCCACGAGCTGGCCAATGCTCACGGATTAAAAGTTCAAAATGGAATATGTTACAAACATGCAATAAACCTCAATATGGGCCCCTACCGAGGGAAAACTACACACAACAAATCTAGGTCACGATCAGAATCTCATTAACAAAAACGAAATGAGGGTAGCGTCAACTTGGGACTCGAAATAAAAATGGACAGATCTTACTTTGGATATATGTCTTTGTCCGTAGCAGGCTCACTGAACCGCTCGGATCTCCAACCCGACGCGCTGGGGGAAGTTCACGAGCTGATGTCGTCAGCACCGAGCAGGAAACATGGAACACCCTGCAGCGTCTGGTCTCGTACCCGAAGTCTGCGGGCTCGAATCCCGGGGTGTGGGCGGAGACGCGGCTTTCGATGACCCTGGAATTCATCATACACCAAAGTTAAGAACCGCCGTAGATTTGGGAGATAGATTTATAAAATCCTCCCGCACCTACCTGATATATAACCCTTTTAATAACACCAGGAGTGCGCGCAATAGCGCACGAGAAGTGCGTGCAGCAGCACACGAGGAGTGTGTGCAGCAGCGCACCAGGAGTGCGCGCAGCAGCACACCAGGAGTGTGCGCAGCAGCACACCAGGAGTGCGCGCAGCAGCGCACCAGGAGTGCGCGCAACAGCATACGAGGAGCGCGCGCAGCAGCATACGAGGAGCGCGCGCAGCAGCATACGAGGAGCTTGCGCAGCAGCGCACCAGGAGTTCGCGCAGCAGCACACGAAGAGTGCGCGCAGCAGCGCACCTGGAGTGCGCGCAGTAGCGCACCAGGCGGGCGCGCAACAGCACACGAAGAGTGCGCGTAAGCCCCTGGTCTTGGATCTAAACATTCAGTGCCTTCACCATCATTACCGTTTTCTGAGGACAAAGGCAAAAATTATTCAAAAAACCCACTGTATGTAACCGTAACCAAGTACCGTTAATTTGTTAGTTTTTGTTAATCAAACAAGACTACTCGTCCTTCTCAAACATCCAATCCACGAGCTGGCCAATGCTCACGGATTAAAAGTTCAAAATGGAATATGTTACAAACATGCAATAAACCTCGGTATGGGCCCCTACCGAGGGAAAACTACACACAACAAATCTAGGTCACGATCAGAATCTCATTAACAAAAACGAAATGAGGGTAGCGTCAACTTGGGACTCGAAATAAAAATGGACAGATCTTACTTTGGAGATATGTCTTTGTCCGTAGCAGGCTCACTGAACCGCTCGGATCTCCAACCCGACGCGCTGGGGGAAGTTCACGAGCTGATGTCGTCAGCACCGAGCAGGAAACATGGAACACCCTGCAGCGTCTGGTCTCGTACCCGAAGTCTGCGGGCTCGAATCCCGGGGTGTGGGCGGAGTCGCGGCTTTCGATGACCCTGGAATTCATCATACACCAAAGTTAAGAACCGCCGTAGATTTGGGAGATAGATTTATAAAATCCTCCCGCACCTACCTGATATATAACCCTTTTAATAACACCAGGAGTGCGCGCAATAGCACACGAGAAGTGCGTGCAGCAGCACACGAGGAGTGTGCGCAGCAGCGCACCAGGAGTGCGCGCAGCAGCACACCAGGAGTGCGCGCAGCAGCACACCAGGAGTGCGCGCAGCAGCACACCAGGAGTGCGCGCAGCAGCGCACCAGGAGTGCGCGCAACAGCATATGAGGAGCGCGCGCAGCAGCATACGAGGAGCGCGCGCAGCAGCATACGAGGAGCTTGCGCAGCAGCGCACCAGGAGTTCGCGCAGCAGCACACGAAGAGTGCGCGCAGCAGCGCACCTGGAGTGCGCGCAGTAGCGCACCAGGCGGGCGCGCAACAGCACACGAAGAGTGCGCGTAAGCCCCTGGTCTTGGATCTAAACATTCAGTGCCTTCACCATCATTACCGTTTTCTGAGGACAAAGGCAAAAATTATTCAAAAAACCCACTGTATGTAACCGAAACCAAGTACCGTTAATTTGTTAGTTTTTGTTAATCAAACAAGACTTGTTAATCAAACAAGACTACTCGTCCTTCTCAAACATCCAATCCACGAGCTGGCCAATGCTCACGGATTAAAAGTTCAAAATGGAATATGTTACAAACATGCAATAAACCTCAATATGGGCCCCTACCGAGGGAAAACTACACACAACAAATCTAGGTCACGATCAGAATCTCATTAACAAAAACGAAATGAGGGTAGCGTCAACTTGGGACTCGAAATAAAAATGGACAGATCTTACTTTGGATATATGTCTTTGTCCGTAGCAGGCTCACTGAACCGCTCGGATCTCCAACCCGACGCGCTGGGGGAAGTTCACGAGCTGATGTCGTCAGCACCGAGCAGGAAACATGGAACACCCTGCAGCGTCTGGTCTCGTACCCGAAGTCTGCGGGCTCGAATCCCGGGGTGTGGGCGGAGACGCGGCTTTCGATGACCCTGGAATTCATCATACACCAAAGTTAAGAACCGCCGTAGATTTGGGAGATAGATTTATAAAATCCTCCCGCACCTACCTGATATATAACCCTTTTAATAACACCAGGAGTGCGCGCAATAGCGCACGAGAAGTGCGTGCAGCAGCACACGAGGAGTGTGTGCAGCAGCGCACCAGGAGTGCGCGCAGCAGCACACCAGGAGTGTGCGCAGCAGCACACCAGGAGTGCGCGCAGCAGCGCACCAGGAGTGCGCGCAACAGCATACGAGGAGCGCGCGCAGCAGCATACGAGGAGCGCGCGCAGCAGCATACGAGGAGCGCGCGCAGCAGCATACGAGGAGCTTGCGCAGCAGCGCACCAGGAGTTCGCGCAGCAGCGCACCAGGAGTGCGCGCAGCAGCGCACCAGGAGTGCGCGCAGCAGCGCACCAGGAGTGCGCGCAAAAGCGCACGGAGAGTGCGCGTAGCAGCGCACCAGGAGTGCGCGCAGTGGCGCACCAGGAGTGCGCGCAGCAGCGCACCAGGAGTGCGCGCAACAGCATACGAGGAGCGCGCGCAGCAGCATACGAGGAGCGCGCGCAGCAGCGCACCAGGAGTGCGCGCAGCAGCACACGAAGAGTGCGCGCATTAGCACACGAAGAGTGCGCGCATTAGCACACGAAGAGTGCGCGCAGCAGCACACGAAGAGTGCGCGCAGCAGCGCACCTGGAGTGCGCGCAGTAGCGCACCAGGCGGGCGCGCAACAGCACACGAAGAGTGCGCGTAAGCCCCTGGTTTTGGATCTAAACATTCAGTGCCTTCACCATCATTACCGTTTTCTGAGGACAAAGGCAAAAATTATTCAAAAAACCCACTGTATGTAACCGTAACCAAGTACCGTTAATTTGTTAGTTTTTGTTAATCAAACAAGACTACTCGTCCTTCTCAAACATCCAATCCACGAGCTGGCCAATGCTCACAGATTAAAAGTTCAAAATGGAATATGTTACAAACATGCAATAAACCTCGGTATGGGCCCCTACCGAGGGAAAACTACACACAACAAATCTAGGTCACGATCAGAATCTCATTAACAAAAACGAAATGAGGGTAGCGTCAACTTGGGACTCGAAATAAAAATGGACAGATCTTACTTTGAAGATATGTCTTTGTCCGTAGCAGGCTCACTGAACCGCTCGGATCTCCAACCCGACGCGCTGGGGGAAGTTTACGAGCTGATGTCGTCAGCACCAAGCAGGAAACATGGAACACCCTGCAGCGTCTGGTCTCGTACCCGAAGTCTGCGGGCTCGAATCCCGGGGTGTGGGCGGAGACGCGGCTTTCGATGACCCTGGAATTCATCATACACCAAAGTTAAGAACCGCCGTAGATTTGGGAGATAGATTTATAAAATCCTCCCGCACCTACCTGATATATAACCCTTTTAATAACACCAGGAGTGCGCGCAATAGCGCACGAGAAGTGCGTGCAGCAGCACACGAGGAGTGTGCGCAGCAGCGCACCAGGAGTGCGCGCAGCAGCACACCAGGAGTGTGCGCAGCAGCACACCAGGAGTGTGCGCAGCAGCACACCAGGAGTGCGCGCAGCAGCGCACCAGGAGTGCGCGCAACAGCATACGAGGAGCGCGCGCAGCAGCATACGAGGAGCGCGCGCAGCAGCGCACCAGGAGTTCGCGCAGCAGCACACGAAGAGTGCGCTTAGCAGCGCACCTGGAGTGCGCGCAGTAGCGCACCAGGCGGGCGCGCAACAGCACACGAAGAGTGCGCGTAAGCCCCTGGTCTTGGATCTAAACATTCAGTGCCTTCACCATCATTACCGTTTTCTGAGGACAAAGGCAAAAATTATTCAAAAAACCCACTGTATGTAACCGTAACCAAGTACCGTTAATTTGTTAGTTTTTGTTAATCAAACAAGACTACTCGTCCTTCTCAAACATCCAATCCACGAGCTGGCCAATGCTCACGGATTAAAAGTTCAAAATGGAATATGTTACAAACATGCAATAAACCTCGGTATGGGCCCCTACCGAGGGAAAACTACACACAACAAATCTAGGTCACGATCAGAATCTCATTAACAAAAACGAAATGAGGGTAGCGTCAACTTGGGACTCGAAATAAAAATGGACAGATCTTACTTTGGAGATATGTCTTTGTCCGTAGCAGGCTCACTGAACCGCTCGGATCTCCAACCCGACGCGCTGGGGGAAGTTCACGAGCTGATGTCGTCAGCACCGAGCAGGAAACATGGAACACCCTGCAGCGTCTGGTCTCGTACCCGAAGTCTGCGGGCTCGAATCCCGGGGTGTGGGCGGAGACGCGGCTTTCGATGACCCTGGAATTCATCATACACCAAAGTTAAGAACCGCCGTAGATTTGGGAGATAGATTTATAAAATCCTCCCGCACCTACCTGATATATAACCCTTTTAATAACACCAGGAGTGCGCGCAATAGCGCACGAGAAGTGCGTGCAGCAGCACACGAGGAGTGTGCGCAGCAGCGCACCAGGAGTGCGCGCAGCAGCAAACCAGGAGTGCGCGCAGCAGCACACCAGGAGTGCGCGCAGCAGCGCACCAGGAGTGCGCGCAACAGCATACGAGGAGCGCGCGCAACAGCATACGAGGAGCGCGCGCAACAGCATACGAGGAGCGCGCGCAGCAGCATACGAGGAGCGCGCGCAGCAGCATACGAGGAGCTTGCGCAGCAGCGCACCAGGAGTTCGCGCAGCAGCACACGAAGAGTGCGCGCAGCAGCGCACCTGGAGTGCGCGCAGTAGCGCACCAGGCGGGCGCGCAACAGCACACGAAGAGTGCGCGTAAGCCCCTGGTCTTGGATCTAAACATTCAGTGCCTTCACCATCATTACCGTTTTCTGAGGACAAAGGCAAAAATTATTCAAAAAACCCACTGTATGTAACCGAAACCAAGTACCGTTAATTTGTTAGTTTTTGTTAATCAAACAAGACTTGTTAATCAAACAAGACTACTCGTCCTTCTCAAACATCCAATCCACGAGCTGGCCAATGCTCACGGATTAAAAGTTCAAAATGGAATATGTTACAAACATGCAATAAACCTCAATATGGGCCCCTACCGAGGGAAAACTACACACAACAAATCTAGGTCACGATCAGAATCTCATTAACAAAAACGAAATGAGGGTAGCGTCAACTTGGGACTCGAAATAAAAATGGACAGATCTTACTTTGGATATATGTCTTTGTCCGTAGCAGGCTCACTGAATCGCTCGGATCTCCAACCCGACGCGCTGGGGGAAGTTCACGAGCTGATGTCGTCAGCACCGAGCAGGAAACATGGAACACCCTGCAGCGTCTGGTCTCGTACCTGAAGTCTGCGGGCTCGAATCCCGGGGTGTGGGCGGAGACGCGGCTTTCGATGACCCTGTTATTCATCATACACCAACGTTAAGAACCGCCGTAGATTTGGGAGATAGATTTATAAAATCCTCCCGCACCTACCTGATATGTAACCCTTTTAATAACACCAGGAGTGCGCGCAATAGCGCACGAGAAGTGCGTGCAGCAGTACACGAGGAGTGTGCGCAGCAGCGCACCAGGAGTGCGCGCAGCAGCACACCAGGAGTGCGCGCAGCAGCGCACCAGGAGTGCGCGCAACAGCATACGAGGAGCGCGCGCAGCAGCATACGAGGAGCGCGCGCAGCAGCGCACCAGGAGTTCGCGCAGCAGCACACGAAGAGTGCGCGCAGCAGCGCACCTGGAGTGCGCGCAGTAGCGCACCAGGCGGGCGCGCAACAGCACACGAAGAGTGCGCGTAAGCCCCTGGTCTTGGATCTAAACATTCAGTGCCTTCACCATCATTACCGTTTTCTGAGGACAAAGGCAAAAATTATTCAAAAAACCCACTGTGTAACCGAAACCAAGTACCGTTAATTTGTTAGTTTTTGTTAATCAAACAAGACTACTCGTCCTTCTCAAACATCCAATCCACGAGCTGGCCAATGCTCACGGATTAAAAGTTCAAAATGGAATATGTTACAAACATGCAATAAACCTCGGTATGGGCCCCTACCGAGGGAAAACTACACACAACAAATCTAGGTCACGATCAGAATCTCATTAACAAAAACGAAATGAGGGTAGCGTCAACTTGGGACGCGAAATAAAAATGGACAGATCTTACTTTGGAGATATGTCTTTGTCCGTAGCAGGCTCACTGAACCGCTCGGATCTCCAACCCGACGCGCTGGGGGAAGTTCACGAGCTGATGTCGTCAGCACCGAGCAGGAAACATGGAACACCCTGCAGCGTCTGGTCTCGTACCCGAAGTCTGCGGGCTCGAATCCCGGGGTGTGGGCGGAGACGCGGCTTTCGATGACCCTGGAATTCATCATACACCAACGTTAAGAACCGCCGTAGATTTGGGAGATAGATTTATAAAATCCTCCCGCACCTACCTGATATATAACCCTTTTAATAACACCAGGAGTGCGCGCAATAGCGCACGAGAAGTGCGTGCAGAAGCACACGAGGAGTGTGCGCAGCAGCGCACCAGGAGTGCGCAAAGCAGCACACCAGGAGTGCGCGCAGCAGCACACCAGGAGTGCGCGCAGCAGCGCACCAGGAGTGCGCGCAACAGCATACGAGGAGCGCGCGCAGCAGCATACGAGGAGCGCGCGCAGCACCATACGAGGAGCTTGCGCAGCAGCGCACCAGGAGTTCGCGCAGCAGCACACGAAGAGTGCGCGCAGCAGCGCACCTGGAGTGCGCGCAGTAGCGCACCAGGCGGGCGCGCAACAGCACACGAAGAGTGCGCGTAAGCCCCTGGTCTTGGATCTAAACATTCAGTGCCTTCACCATCATTACCGTTTTCTGAGGACAAAGGCAAAAATTATTCAAAAATCCCACTGTGTAACCGAAACCAAGTACCGTTAATTTGTTAGTTTTTGTTAATCAAACAAGACTACTCGTCCTTCTCAAACATCCAATCCACGAGCTGGCCAATGCTCACGGATTAAAAGTTCAAAATGGAATATGTTACAAACATGCAATAAACCTCGGTATGGGCCCCTACCGAGGGAAAACTACACACAACAAATCTAGGTCACGATCAGAATCTCATTAACAAAAACGAAATGAGGGTAGCGTCAACTTGGGACTCGAAATAAAAATGGACAGATCTTACTTTGGAGATATGTCTTTGTCCGTAGCAGGCTCACTGAACCGCTCGGATCTCCAACCCGACGCGCTGGGGGAAGTTCACGAGCTGATGTCGTCAGCACCGAGCAGGAAACATGGAACACCCTGCAGCGTCTGGTCTCGTACCCGAAGTCTGCGGGCTCGAATCCCGGGGTGTGGGCGGAGACGCGGCTTTCGATGACCCTGGAATTCATCATACACCAACGTTAGGAACCGCCGTAGGTTTGGGAGATAGATTTATAAAATCCTCCCGCACCTACCTGATATATAACCCTTTTAATAACACCAGGAGTGCGCGCAATAGCGCACGAAAAGTGCGTGCAGCAGCACACGAGGATTGTGCGCAGCAGCGCACCAGGAGTGCGCGCAGCAGCACACCAGGAGTGCGCGCAGCAGCACACCAGGAGTGCGCGCAGCAGCGCACCAGGAGTGCGCGCAACAGCATACGAGGAGCGCGCGCAGCAGCATACGAGGAGCGCGCGCAGCAGCATACGAGGAGCGCGCGCAGCAGCATACGAGGAGCTTGCGCAGCAGCGCACCAGGAGTTCGCGCAGCAGCACACGAAGAGTGCGCGCAGCAGCGCACCTGGAGTGCGCGCAGTAGCGCACCAGGCGGGCGCGCAACAGCACACGAAGAGTGCGCGTAAGCCCCTGGTCTTGGATCTAAACATTCAGTGCCTTCACCATCATTACCGTTTTCTGAGGACAAAGGCAAAAATTATTCAAAAAACCCACTGTATGTAACCGAAACCAAGTACCGTTAATTTGTTAGTTTTTGTTAATCAAACAAGACTTGTTAATCAAACAAGACTACTCGTCCTTCTCAAACATCCAATCCACGAGCTGGCCAATGCTCACGGATTAAAAGTTCAAAATGGAATATGTTACAAACATGCAATAAACCTCGGTATGGGCCCCTACCGAGGGAAAACTACACACAACAAATCTAGGTCACGATCAGAATCTCATTAACAAAAACGAAATGAGGGTAGCGTCAACTTGGGACTCGAAATAAAAATGGACAGATCTTACTTTGGAGATATGTCTTTGTCCGTAGCAGGCTCACTGAACCGCTCGGATCTCCAACCCGACGCGCTGGGGGAAGTTCACGAGCTGATGTCGTCAGCACCGAGCAGGAAACATGGAACACCCTGCAGCGTCTGGTCTCGTACCCGAAGTCTGCGGGCTCGAATCCCGGGGTGTGGGCGGAGACGCGGCTTTCGATGACCCTGGAATTCATCATACACCAACGTTAAGAACCGCCGTAGATTTGGGAGATAGATTTATAAAATCCTCCCGCACCTACCTGATATATAACCCTTTTAATAACACCAGGAGTGCGCGCAATAGCGCACGAGAAGTGCGTGCAGCAGCACACGAGGAGTGTGCGCAGCAGCGCACCAGGAGTGCGCGCAGCAGCGCACCAGGAGTGCGCGCAAAAGCGCACGGAGAGTGCGCGTAGCAGCGCACCAGGAGTGCGCGCAGTGGCGCACCAGGAGTGCGCGCAGCAGCGCACCAGGAGTGCGCGCAACAGCATACGAGGAGCGCGCGCAGCAGCATACGAGGAGCGCGCGCAGCAGCGCACCAGGAGTGCGCGCAGCAGCACACGAAGAGTGCGCGCAGCAGCGCACCTGGAGTGCGCGCAGTAGCGCACCAGGCGGGCGCGCAACAGCACACGAAGAGTGCGCGTAAGCCCCTGGTTTTGGATCTAAACATTCAGTGCCTTCACCATCATTACCGTTTTCTGAGGACAAAGGCAAAAATTATTCAAAAAACCCACTATGTAACCGTAACCAAGTACCGTTAATTTGTTAGTTTTTGTTAATCAAACAAGACTACTCGTCCTTCTCAAACATCCAATCCACGAGCTGGCCAATGCTCACGGATTAAAAGTTCAAAATGGAATATGTTACAAACATGCAATAAACCTCGGTATGGGCCCGAGGGAAAACTACACACAACAAATCAAGGTCACGATCAGAATCTCATTAACAAAAACGAAATGAGGGTAGCGTCAACTCGGGACTCGAAATAAAAATGGACAGATCTTACTTTGGAAATATGTCTTTGTCCGTAGCAGGCTCACTGAACCGCTAAGATCTCCAACCCGACGCGCTGGGGGAAGTTCACGAGCTGATGTCGTCAGCACCGAGCAGGAAACATGGAACACCCTGCGGCGTCTGGTCTCGTACCCGAAGTCTGCGGGCTCGAATCCCGGGGTGTGGGCGGAGACGCGGCTTTCGATGACCCTGGAATTCATCATACACCAACGTTAGGAACCGCCGTAGGTTTGGGAGATAGATTTATAAAATCCTCCCGCACCTACCTGATATATAACCCTTTTAATAACACCAGGAGTGCGCGCAAAAGCGCACGAGGAGTGCGTGCAGCAGCACACGAGGAGTGCGCGCAGCAGCACACCAGGAGTGCGCGCAGCAGCGCACCAGGAGTGCGCGCAAAAGCGCACGGAGAGTGCGCGTAGCAGCGCACCAGGAGTGCGCGCAGCAGCGCACCAGGAGTGCGCGCAACAGCATACGAGGAGCGCGCGCAGCAGCATACGAGGAGCGCGCGCAGCAGCGCACCAGGAGTGCGCGCAGCAGCACACGAAGAGTGCGCGCAGCAGCGCACCTGGAGTGCGCGCAGTAGCGCACCAGGCGGGCGCGCAACAGCACACGAAGAGTGCGCGTAAGCCCCTGGTCTTGGATCTAAACATTCAGTGCCTTCACCATCATTACCGTTTTCTGAGGACAAAGGCAAAAATTATTCAAAAAACCCACTGTATGTAACCGAAACCAAGTACCGTTAATTTGTTAGTTTTTGTTAATCAAACAAGACTTGTTAATCAAACAAGACTACTCGTCCTTCTCAAACATCCAATCCACGAGCTGGCCAATGCTCACGGATTAAAAGTTCAAAATGGAATATGTTACAAACATGCAATAAACCTCGGTATGGGCCCCTACCGAGGGAAAACTACACACAACAAATCTAGGTCACGATCAGAATCTCATTAACAAAAACGAAATGAGGGTAGCGTCAACTTGGGACTCGAAATAAAAATGGACAGATCTTACTTTGGAGATATGTCTTTGTCCGTAGCAGGCTCACTGAACCGCTCGGATCTCCAACCCGACGCGCTGGGGGAAGTTCACGAGCTGATGTCGTCAGCACCGAGCAGGAAACATGGAACACCCTGCAGCGTCTGGTCTCGTACCCGAAGTCTGCGGGCTCGAATCCCGGGGTGTGGGCGGAGACGCGGCTTTCGATGACCCTGGAATTCATCATACACCAACGTTAAGAACCGCCGTAGATTTGGGAGATAGATTTATAAAATCCTCCCGCACCTACCTGATATATAACCCTTTTAATAACACCAGGAGTGCGCGCAATAGCGCACGAGAAGTGCGTGCAGCAGCACACGAGGAGTGTGCGCAGCAGCGCACCAGGAGTGCGCGCAGCAGCGCACCAGGAGTGCGTGCAGCAGCACACCAGGAGTGCGCGCAGCAGCGCACCAGGAGTGCGCGCAACAGCATACGAGGAGCGCGCGCAGCAGCATACGAGGAGCGCGCGCAGCAGCATACGAGGAGCTTGCGCAGCAGCGCACCAGGAGTTCGCGCAGCAGCACACGAAGAGTGCGCGCAGCAGCGCACCTGGAGTGCGCGCAGTAGCGCACCAGGCGGGCGCGCAACAGCACACGAAGAGTGCGCGTAAGCCCCTGGTCTTGGATCTAAACATTCAGTGCCTTCACCATCATTACCGTTTTCTGAGGACAAAGGCAAAAATTATTCAAAAAACCCACTGTATGTAACCGAAACCAAGTACCGTTAATTTGTTAGTTTTTGTTAATCAAACAAGACTTGTTAATCAAACAAGACTACTCGTCCTTCTCAAACATCCAATCCACGAGCTGGCCAATGCTCACGGATTAAAAGTTCAAAATGGAATATGTTACAAACATGCAATAAACCTCGGTATGGGCCCCTACCGAGGGAAAACTACACACAACAAATCAAGGTCACGATCAGAATCTCATTAACAAAAACGAAATGAGGGTAGCGTCAACTCGGGACTCGAAATAAAAATGGACAGATCTTACTTTGGAAATATGTCTTTGTCCGTAGCAGGCTCACTGAACCACTCGGATCTCCAACCCGACGCGCTGGGGGAAGTTCACGAGCTGATGTCGTCAGCACCGAGCAGGAAACATGGAACACCCTGCGGCGTCTGGTCTCGTACCCGAAGTCTGCGGGCTCGAATCCCGGGGTGTGGGCGGAGACGCGGCTTTCGATGACCCTGGAATTCATCATACACCAACGTTAGGAACCGCCGTAGGTTTGGGAGATAGATTTATAAAATCCTCCCGCACCTACCTGATATATAACCCTTTTAATAACACCAGGAGTGCGCGCAAAAGCGCACGAGGAGTGCGTGCAGCAGCACACGAGGAGTGCGCGCAGCAGCACACCAGGAGTGTGCGCAGCAGCGCACCAGGAGTGCGCGCAAAAGCGCACGGAGAGTGCGCGTAGCAGCGCACCAGGAGTGCGCGCAGCAGCGCACCAGGAGTGCGCGCAACAGCATACGAGGAGCGCGCGCAGCAGCATACGAGGAGCGCGCGCAGCAGCGCACCAGGAGTGCGCGCAGCAGCACACGAAGAGTGCGCGCAGCAGCGCACCTGGAGTGCGCGCAGTAGCGCACCAGGCGGGCGCGCAACAGCACACGAAGAGTGCGCGTAAGCCCCTGGTTTTGGATCTAAACATTCAGTGCCTTCACCATCATTACCGTTTTCTGAGGACAAAGGCAAAAATTATTCAAAAAACCCACTGTATGTAACCGTAACCAAGTACCGTTAATTTGTTAGTTTTTGTTAATCAAACAAGACTACTCGTCCTTCTCAAACATCCAATCCTCGAGCTGGCCAATGCTCACGGATTAAAAGTTCAAAATGGAATATGTTACAAACATGCAATAAACCTCGGTATGGGCCCCTACCGAGGGAAAACTACCCACAACAAATCTAGGTCACGACCAGAATCTCATTAACAAAAACGAAATGAGGGTAGCGTCAACTTGGGACTCGAAATAAAAATGGACAGATCTTACTTTGGAGATATGTCTTTGTCCGTAGCAGGCTCACTAAACCGCTCGGATCTCCAACCCGACGCGCTGGGGGAAGTTCACGAGCTGATGTCGTCAGCACCGAGCAGGAAACATGGAACACCCTGCAGCGTCTGGTCTCGTACCCGAAGTCTGCGGGCTCGAATCCCGGGGTGTGGGCGGAGACGCGGCTTTCGATGACCCTGGAATTCATCATACACCAACGTTAAGAACCGCCGTAGATTTGGGAGATAGATTTATAAAATCCTCCCGCACCTACCTGATATATAACCCTTTTAATAACACCAGGAGTGCGCGCAATAGCGCACGAGAAGTGCGTGCAGCAGCACACGAGGAGTGTGCGCAGCAGCGCACCAGGAGTGCGCGCAGCAGCGCACCAGGAGTGCGTGCAGCAGCACACCAGGAGTGCGCGCAGCAGCGCACCAGGAGTGCGCGCAACAGCATACGAGGAGCGCGCGCAGCAGCATACGAGGAGCGCGCGCAGCAGCATACGAGGAGCTTGCGCAGCAGCGCACCAGGAGTTCGCGCAGCAGCACACGAAGAGTGCGCGCAGCAGCGCACCTGGAGTGCGCGCAGTAGCGCACCAGGCGGGCGCGCAACAGCACACGAAGAGTGCGCGTAAGCCCCTGGTCTTGGATCTAAACATTCAGTGCCTTCACCATCATTACCGTTTTCTGAGGACAAAGGCAAAAATTATTCAAAAAACCCACTGTATGTAACCGAAACCAAGTACCGTTAATTTGTTAGTTTTTGTTAATCAAACAAGACTTGTTAATCAAACAAGACTACTCGTCCTTCTCAAACATCCAATCCACGAGCTGGCCAATGCTCACGGATTAAAAGTTCAAAATGGAATATGTTACAAACATGCAATAAACCTCGGTATGGGCCCCTACCGAGGGAAAACTACACACAACAAATCAAGGTCACGATCAGAATCTCATTAACAAAAACGAAATGAGGGTAGCGTCAACTCGGGACTCGAAATAAAAATGGACAGATCTTACTTTGGAAATATGTCTTTGTCCGTAGCAGGCTCACTAAACCGCTCGGATCTCCAACCCGACGCGCTGGGGGAAGTTCACGAGCTGATGTCGTCAGCACCGAGCAGGAAACATGGAACACCCTGCAGCGTCTGGTCTCGTACCCGAAGTCTGCGGGCTCGAATCCCGGGGTGTGGGCGGAGACGCGGCTTTCGATGACCCTGGAATTCATCATACACCAACGTTAAGAACCGCCGTAGATTTGGGAGATAGATTTATAAAATCCTCCCGCACCTACCTGATATATAACCCTTTTAATAACACCAGGAGTGCGCGCAATAGCGCACGAGAAGTGCGTGCAGCAGCACACGAGGAGTGTGCGCAGCAGCGCACCAGGAGTGCGCGCAGCAGCGCACCAGGAGTGCGTGCAGCAGCACACCAGGAGTGCGCGCAGCAGCGCACCAGGAGTGCGCGCAACAGCATACGAGGAGCGCGCGCAGCAGCATACGAGGAGCGCGCGCAGCAGCATACGAGGAGCTTGCGCAGCAGCGCACCAGGAGTTCGCGCAGCAGCACACGAAGAGTGCGCGCAGCAGCGCACCTGGAGTGCGCGCAGTAGCGCACCAGGCGGGCGCGCAACAGCACACGAAGAGTGCGCGTAAGCCCCTGGTCTTGGATCTAAACATTCAGTGCCTTCACCATCATTACCGTTTTCTGAGGACAAAGGCAAAAATTATTCAAAAAACCCACTGTATGTAACCGAAACCAAGTACCGTTAATTTGTTAGTTTTTGTTAATCAAACAAGACTTGTTAATCAAACAAGACTACTCGTCCTTCTCAAACATCCAATCCACGAGCTGGCCAATGCTCACGGATTAAAAGTTCAAAATGGAATATGTTACAAACATGCAATAAACCTCGGTATGGGCCCCTACCGAGGGAAAACTACACACAACAAATCAAGGTCACGATCAGAATCTCATTAACAAAAACGAAATGAGGGTAGCGTCAACTCGGGACTCGAAATAAAAATGGACAGATCTTACTTTGGAAATATGTCTTTGTCCGTAGCAGGCTCACTGAACCGCTAAGATCTCCAACCCGACGCGCTGGGGGAAGTTCACGAGCTGATGTCGTCAGCACCGAGCAGGAAACATGGAACACCCTGCGGCGTCTGGTCTCGTACCCGAAGTCTGCGGGCTCGAATCCCGGGGTGTGGGCGGAGACGCGGCTTTCGATGACCCTGGAATTCATCATACACCAACGTTAGGAACCGCCGTAGGTTTGGGAGATAGATTTATAAAATCCTCCCGCACCTACCTGATATATAACCCTTTTAATAACACCAGGAGTGCGCGCAAAAGCGCACGAGGAGTGCGTGCAGCAGCACACGAGGAGTGCGCGCAGCAGCACACCAGGAGTGTGCGCAGCAGCGCACCAGGAGTGCGCGCAAAAGCGCACGGAGAGTGCGCGTAGCAGCGCACCAGGAGTGCGCGCAGCAGCGCACCAGGAGTGCGCGCAACAGCATACGAGGAGCGCGCGCAGCAGCATACGAGGAGCGCGCGCAGCAGCGCACCAGGAGTGCGCGCAGCAGCACACGAAGAGTGCGCGCAGCAGCGCACCTGGAGTGCGCGCAGTAGCGCACCAGGCGGGCGCGCAACAGCACACGAAGAGTGCGCGTAAGCCCCTGGTTTTGGATCTAAACATTCAGTGCCTTCACCATCATTACCGTTTTCTGAGGACAAAGGCAAAAATTATTCAAAAAACCCACTGTATGTAACCGTAACCAAGTACCGTTAATTTGTTAGTTTTTGTTAATCAAACAAGACTACTCGTCCTTCTCAAACATCCAATCCTCGAGCTGGCCAATGCTCACGGATTAAAAGTTCAAAATGGAATATGTTACAAACATGCAATAAACCTCGGTATGGGCCCCTACCGAGGGAAAACTACCCACAACAAATCTAGGTCACGACCAGAATCTCATTAACAAAAACGAAATGAGGGTAGCGTCAACTTGGGACTCGAAATAAAAATGGACAGATCTTACTTTGGAGATATGTCTTTGTCCGTAGCAGGCTCACTAAACCGCTCGGATCTCCAACCCGACGCGCTGGGGGAAGTTCACGAGCTGATGTCGTCAGCACCGAGCAGGAAACATGGAACACCCTGCAGCGTCTGGTCTCGTACCCGAAGTCTGCGGGCTCGAATCCCGGGGTGTGGGCGGAGACGCGGCTTTTGATGACCCTGGAATTCATCATACACCAACGTTAAGAACCGCCGTAGATTTGGGAGATAGATTTATAAAATCCTCCCGCACCTACCTGATATATAACCCTTTTAATAACACCAGGAGTGCGCGCAATAGCGCACGAGAATTGCGTGCAGCAGCACACGAGGAGTGTACGCAGCAGCGCACCAGGAGTGCGCGCAGCAGCGCACCAGGAGTGCGTGCAGCAGCACACCAGGAGTGCGCGCAGCAGCGCACCAGGAGTGCGCGCAACAGCATACGAGGAGCGCGCGCAGCAGCATACGAGGAGCGCGCGCAGCAGCATACGAGGAGCTTGCGCAGCAGCGCACCAGGAGTTCGCGCAGCAGCACACGAAGAGTGCGCGCAGCAGCGCACCTGGAGTGCGCGCAGTAGCGCACCAGGCGGGCGCGCAACAGCACACGAAGAGTGCGCGTAAGCCCCTGGTCTTGGATCTAAACATTCAGTGCCTTCACCATCATTACCGTTTTCTGAGGACAAAGGCAAAAATTATTCAAAAAACCCACTGTATGTAACCGAAACCAAGTACCGTTAATTTGTTAGTTTTTGTTAATCAAACAAGACTTGTTAATCAAACAAGACTACTCGTCCTTCTCAAACATCCAATCCACGAGCTGGCCAATGCTCACGGATTAAAAGTTCAAAATGGAATATGTTACAAACATGCAATAAACCTCGGTATGGGCCCCTACCGAGGGAAAACTACACACACAAATCTAGGTCACGATCAGAATCTCATTAACAAAAACGAAATGAGGGTAGCGTCAACTTGGGACTCGAAATAAAAATGGACAGATCTTACTTTGGAGATATGTCTTTGTCCGTAGCAGGCTCACTGAACCGCTCGGATCTCCAACCCGACGCGCTGGGGGAAGTTCACGAGCTGATGTCGTCAGCACCGAGCAGGAAACATGGAACACCCTGCAGCGTCTGGTCTCGTACCCGAAGTCTGCGGGCTCGAATCCCGGGGTGTGGGCGGAGACGCGGCTTTCGATGACCCTGGAATTCATCATACACCAACGTTAAGAACCGCCGTAGATTTGGGAGATAGATTTATAAAATCCTCCCGCACCTACCTGATATATAACCCTTTTAATAACACCAGGAGTGCGCGCAATAGCGCACGAGAAGTGCGTGCAGCAGCACACGAGGAGTGTGCGCAGCAGCGCACCAGGAGTGCGCGCAGCAGCGCACCAGGAGTGCGTGCAGCAGCACACCAGGAGTGCGCGCAGCAGCGCACCAGGAGTGCGCGCAACAGCATACGAGGAGCGCGCGCAGCAGCATACGAGGAGCGCGCGCAGCAGCATACGAGGAGCTTGCGCAGCAGCGCACCAGGAGTTCGCGCAGCAGCACACGAAGAGTGCGCGCAGCAGCGCACCTGGAGTGCGCGCAGTAGCGCACCAGGCGGGCGCGCAACAGCACACGAAGAGTGCGCGTAAGCCCCTGGTCTTGGATCTAAACATTCAGTGCCTTCACCATCATTACCGTTTTCTGAGGACAAAGGCAAAAATTATTCAAAAAACCCACTGTATGTAACCGAAACCAAGTACCGTTAATTTGTTAGTTTTTGTTAATCAAACAAGACTTGTTAATCAAACAAGACTACTCGTCCTTCTCAAACATCCAATCCACGAGCTGGCCAATGCTCACGGATTAAAAGTTCAAAATGGAATATGTTACAAACATGCAATAAACCTCGGTATGGGCCCCTACCGAGGGAAAACTACACACAACAAATCAAGGTCACGATCAGAATCTCATTAACAAAAACGAAATGAGGGTAGCGTCAACTCGGGACTCGAAATAAAAATGGACAGATCTTACTTTGGAAATATGTCTTTGTCCGTAGCAGGCTCACTGAACCGCTAAGATCTCCAACCCGACGCGCTGGGGGAAGTTCACGAGCTGATGTCGTCAGCACCGAGCAGGAAACATGGAACACCCTGCGGCGTCTGGTCTCGTACCCGAAGTCTGCGGGCTCGAATCCCGGGGTGTGGGCGGAGACGCGGCTTTCGATGACCCTGGAATTCATCATACACCAACGTTAGGAACCGCCGTAGGTTTGGGAGATAGATTTATAAAATCCTCCCGCACCTACCTGATATATAACCCTTTTAATAACACCAGGAGTGCGCGCAAAAGCGCACGAGGAGTGCGTGCAGCAGCACACGAGGAGTGCGCGCAGCAGCACACCAGGAGTGTGCGCAGCAGCGCACCAGGAGTGCGCGCAAAAGCGCACGGAGAGTGCGCGTAGCAGCGCACCAGGAGTGCGCGCAGCAGCGCACCAGGAGTGCGCGCAACAGCATACGAGGAGCGCGCGCAGCAGCATACGAGGAGCGCGCGCAGCAGCGCACCAGGAGTGCGCGCAGCAGCACACGAAGAGTGCGCGCAGCAGCGCACCTGGAGTGCGCGCAGTAGCGCACCAGGCGGGCGCGCAACAGCACACGAAGAGTGCGCGTAAGCCCCTGGTTTTGGATCTAAACATTCAGTGCCTTCACCATCATTACCGTTTTCTGAGGACAAAGGCAAAAATTATTCAAAAAACCCACTGTATGTAACCGTAACCAAGTACCGTTAATTTGTTAGTTTTTGTTAATCAAACAAGACTACTCGTCCTTCTCAAACATCCAATCCTCGAGCTGGCCAATGCTCACGGATTAAAAGTTCAAAATGGAATATGTTACAAACATGCAATAAACCTCGGTATGGGCCCCTACCGAGGGAAAACTACCCACAACAAATCTAGGTCACGACCAGAATCTCATTAACAAAAACGAAATGAGGGTAGCGTCAACTTGGGACTCGAAATAAAAATGGACAGATCTTACTTTGGAGATATGTCTTTGTCCGTAGCAGGCTCACTAAACCGCTCGGATCTCCAACCCGACGCGCTGGGGGAAGTTCACGAGCTGATGTCGTCAGCACCGAGCAGGAAACATGGAACACCCTGCAGCGTCTGGTCTCGTACCCGAAGTCTGCGGGCTCGAATCCCGGGGTGTGGGCGGAGACGCGGCTTTTGATGACCCTGGAATTCATCATACACCAACGTTAAGAACCGCCGTAGATTTGGGAGATAGATTTATAAAATCCTCCCGCACCTACCTGATATATAACCCTTTTAATAACACCAGGAGTGCGCGCAATAGCGCACGATAAGTGCGTGCAGCAGCACACGAGGAGTGTGCGCAGCAGCACACGAGGAGTGTGCGCAGCAGCGCACCAGGAGTGCGCGCAGCAGCACACCAGGAGTGCGCGCAGCAGCGCACCAGGAGTGCGCGCAGCAGCGCACCAGGAGTGCGCTTAACAGCATACGAGGAGCGCGCGCAGCAGCATACGAGGAGCGCGCGCAGCAGCATACGAGGAGCTTGCGCAGCAGCGCACCAGGAGTTCGCGCAGCAGCACACGAAGAGTGCGCGCAGCAGCGCACCTGGAGTGCGCGCAGTAGCGCACCAGGCGGGCGCGCAACAACACACGAAGAGTGCGCGTAAGCCCCTGGTCTTGGATCTAAACATTCAGTGCCTTCACCATCATTACCGTTTTCTGAGGACAAAGGCAAAAATTATTCAAAAAACCCACTGTATGTAACCGAAACCAAGTACCGTTAATTTGTTAGTTTTTGTTAATCAAACAAGACTTGTTAATCAAACAAGACTACTCGTCCTTCTCAAACATCCAATCCACGAGCTGGCCAATGCTCACGGATTAAAAGTTCAAAATGGAATATGTTACAAACATGCAATAAACCTCGGTATGGGCCCCTACCGAGGGAAAACTACACACAACAAATCTAGGTCACGATCAGAATCTCATTAACAAAAACGAAATGAGGGTAGCGTCAACTCGGGACTCGAAATAAAAATGGACAGATCTTACTTTGGAAATATGTCTTTGTCCGTAGCAGGCTCACTGAACCGCTCGGATCTCCAACCCGACGCGCTGGGGGAAGTTCACGAGCTGATGTCGTCAGCACCGAGCAGGAAACATGGAACACCCTGCAGCGTCTGGTCTCGTACCCGAAGTCTGCGGGCTCGAATCCCGGGGTGTGGGCGGAGACGCGGCTTTCGATGACCCTGGAATTCATCATACACCAACGTTAAGAACCGCCGTAGATTTGGGAGATAGATTTCTAAAATCCTCCCGCACCTACCAGATATATAACCCTTTTAATAACACCAGGAGTGCGCGCAATAGCGCACGAGAATTGCGTGCAGCAGCACACGAGGAGTGTACGCAGCAGCGCACCAGGAGTGCGCGCAGCAGCGCACCAGGAGTGCGTGCAGCAGCACACCAGGAGTGCGCGCAGCAGCGCACCAGGAGTGCGCGCAACAGCATACGAGGAGCGCGCGCAGCAGCATACGAGAAGCGCGCGCAGCAGCATACGAGGAGCTTGCGCAGCAGCGCACCAGGAGTTCGCGCAGCAGCACACGAAGAGTGCGCGCAGCAGCGCACCTGGAGTGCGCGCAGTAGCGCACCAGGCGGGCGCGCAACAGCACACGAAGAGTGCGCGTAAGCCCCTGGTCTTGGATCTAAACATTCAGTGCCTTCACCATCATTACCGTTTTCTGAGGACAAAGGCAAAAATTATTCAAAAAACCCACTGTATGTAACCGAAACCAAGTACCGTTAATTTGTTAGTTTTTGTTAATCAAACAAGACTTGTTAATCAAACAAGACTACTCGTCCTTCTCAAACATCCAATCCACGAGCTGGCCAATGCTCACGGATTAAAAGTTCAAAATGGAATATGTTACAAACATGCAATAAACCTCGGTATGGGCCCCTACCGAGGGAAAACTACACACACAAATCTAGGTCACGATCAGAATCTCATTAACAAAAACGAAATGAGGGTAGCGTCAACTTGGGACTCTAAATAAAAATGGACAGATCTTACTTTGGGGATATGTCTTTGTCCGTAGCAGGCTCACTGAACCGCTCGGATCTCCAACCCGACGCGCTGGGGGAAGTTCACGAGCTGATGGCGTCAGCACCGAGCAGGAAACATGGAACACCCTGCAGCGTCTGGTCTCGTACCCGAAGTCTGCGGGCTCGAATCCCGGGGTGTGGGCGGAGACGCGGCTTTCGATGACCCTGGAATTCATCATACACCAACGTTAAGAACCGCCGTAGATTTGGGAGATAGATTTATAAAATCCTCCCGCACCTACCTGATATATAACCCTTTTAATAACACCAGCAGCGCACCTGGAGTGCGCGCAGTAGCGCACCAGGCGGGCGCGCAACAGCACACGAAGAGTGCGCGTAAGCCCCTGGTCTTGGATCTAAACATTCAGTGCCTTCACCATCATTACCGTTTTCTGAGGACAAAGGCAAAAATTATTCAAAAAACCCACTGTATGTAACCGAAACCAAGTACCGTTAATTTGTTAGTTTTTGTTAATCAAACAAGACTTGTTAATCAAACAAGACTACTCGTCCTTCTCAAACATCCAATCCACGAGCTGGCCAATGCTCACGGATTAAAAGTTCAAAATGGAATATGTTACAAACATGCAATAAACCTCGGTATGGGCCCCTACCGAGGGAAAACTACACACACAAATCTAGGTCACGATCAGAATCTCATTAACAAAAACGAAATGAGGGTAGCGTCAACTTGGGACTCTAAATAAAAATGGACAGATCTTACTTTGGAGATATGTCTTTGTCCGTAGCAGGCTCACTGAACCGCTCGGATCTCCAACCCGACGCGCTGGGGGAAGTTCACGAGCTGATGGCGTCAGCACCGAGCAGGAAACATGGAACACCCTGCAGCGTCTGGTCTCGTACCCGAAGTCTGCGGGCTCGAATCCCGGGGTGTGGGCGGAGACGCGGCTTTCGATGACCCTGGAATTCATCATACACCAACGTTAAGAACCGCCGTAGATTTGGGAGATAGATTTATAAAATCCTCCCGCACCTACCTGATATATAACCCTTTTAATAACACCAGGAGTGCGCGCAATAGCGCACGAGAAGTGCGTGCAGCAGCACACGAGGAGTGTGCGCAGCAGCGCACCAGGAGTGCGCGCAGCAGCGCACCAGGAGTGCGTGCAGCAGCACACCAGGAGTGCGCGCAGCAGCGCACCAGGAGTGCGCGCAACAGCATACGAGGAGCGCGCGCAGCAGCATACGAGGAGTGCGCGCAGCAGCATACGAGGAGCTTGCGCAGCAGCGCACCAGGAGTTCGCGCAGCAGCACACGAAGAGTGCGCGCAGCAGCGCACCTGGAGTGCGCGCAGTAGCGCACCAGGCGGGCGCGCAACAGCACACGAAGAGTGCGCGTAAGCCCCTGGTCTTGGATCTAAACATTCAGTGCCTTCACCATCATTACCGTTTTCTGAGGACAAAGGCAAAAATTATTCAAAAAACCCACTGTATGTAACCGAAACCAAGTACCGTTAATTTGTTAGTTTTTGTTAATCAAACAAGACTTGTTAATCAAACAAGACTACTCGTCCTTCTCAAACATCCAATCCACGAGCTGGCCAATGCTCACGGATTAAAAGTTCAAAATGGAATATGTTACATACATGCAATAAACCTCGGTATGGGCCCCTACCGAGGGAAAACTACACACAACAAATCTAGGTCACGATCAGAATCTCATTAACAAAAACGAAATGAGGGTAGCGTCAACTCGGGACTCGAAATAAAAATGGACAGATCTTACTTTGGAAATATGTCTTTGTCCGTAGCAGGCTCACTGAACCGCTCGGATCTCCAACCCGACGCGCTGGGGGAAGTTCACGAGCTGATGTCGTCAGCACCGAGCAGGAAACATGGAACACCCTGCGGCGTTTGGTCTCGTACCCGAAGTCTGCGGGCTCGAATCCCGGGGTGTGGGCGGAGACGCGGCTTTCGATGACCCTGGAATTCATCATACACCAACGTTAGGAACCGCCGTAGATTTGGGAGATAGATTTATAAAATCCTCCCGTACCTACCTGATATATAACCCTTTTAATAACACCAGGAGTGCGCGCAATAGCGCACGAGGAGTGCGTGCAGCAGCACACGAGGAGTGAGCGCAGCAGCGCACCAGGAGTGCGCGCAGCAGCGCACCAGGAGTGCGCGCAGCAGCGCACCAGGAGTGCGCGCAGCAGCGCACCAGGAGTGCGCGCAGCAGCGCACCAGGAGTGCGCGCAGCAGCGCACCAGGAGTGCGCGCAACAGCCAAAAAAACCCACTGTATGTAACCGTTACCAAGTACCGTTAATTTGTTAGTTTTTGTAATCAAACAAGACTACTCGTCCTTCTCAAACATCCAATCCACGAGCTGGCCAATGCTCACAAATCAATTATTGATTCCTTAAACTGTGGCTTGTAATTGTTAACAATCTTAATCATTGTAAATAATCACAGAGCAGATAAATATTTAATATTTTAAATTAACATATTTTTAGATTGAAGTATTAATAAAAAAGAGGGTAGGCATAAGTGTTAAGATCTTTCCTGATATTAAAAACCTGTGCGGGTGCATTCTACAGAAGTAGGAACATTTCATAAGCAATAGAAAGGCTGCGCTGTGGGATGTGAGGGCTATATGCGGTTAGTGTTCTTTACGGGACGCCAAAAAAAATTTTTTTTTTGATAGGTCATTGACCTTCGACCCCGGGAATCATGTTACGAGTCAAGGTCTATGACCCGAGGTCAAATATCAATGACCTTTAAAAAAATCTCGAACCACACGGATTTACGGGGTCATTGACCCTGACTCGCAATAATGATTCCCGATGTCAAAGGTCAATGACCTTTCAAAATTAAATATTTCGTAATACTATACTTCAAAACTCCTTAACATATGGAAGGAATAATTTAAAAAAAAAGTTGTCTATACATTTCATCATTCTCTAACCTTCCTTTATCCATATCAGTTATAAAAAAGTGGTGTTATGTGAACATCACACATGCCCGAAAAAAATCAAAGTCCTGCGTCCCGTCAAGTATACTTCATAGAAAAATTCAACTTTGATTTTTTTCTGACATGTGCGGTATTAACATGAGCCCCTTGTTTTATTCTCAATATAGATATATGATGTATAGCTGATCAACATTCCTAAAGACCATTTTTGTCATAACTGCTTAGTTCGCTTTCTATGATATTCTAAATATTTCGTAATAGCTTCAAAACTCCTTAAAATATGGAAGGAATAATTTAAGAAAAAAGTTGTCCATACATTTCGTCATTCTCTAACCTTCCTTTATCCATATCAGTTATAAAAGTGTTATGTGAACATCACACATGCCCGAAAAAAAACTAATTTGAATTTTTCTATGAAGTATACTTGACGGGAATGAAGTATACTTGAGGAGGAGCCAAGTCCAATATTTGTAATATTTATAATATATAATATTTATAATAATCATAAAATATAATATAATATATATAATATAATCATATCGCTCATCTAATATTTCTTTTGTCTGTATATACATCCCTCACCCCAAACCATACCATATTACTGATATAGTTAATTATGCTTGTATATAAGTATTGTGTTAACACTCAAATAAGCTCAATAAACTTCAAATAAGTTAGTAAATCCGCACCGATCAAATGTTAATTATTTTTACTGGCTAATAAGATAAGCGTTTCTCCCCCTTGTGACGTGACATTGGCGAAATTGCGGCGGTGCTGCAGAGTCCATTAATAAAAAAAAAAAAAAAAAAATGTTGTTTGCTACAAATGCAAACAACGTGGGCACTATAAGTCCCAGTGTAAAAGTAATGAACCAATGAAAAACACAAACGTTTTTTCAGCCGTTTTCTTGGGAGGCCACTACAATAAAGAAGATTTTTATTTGGATAGCGGCGCGAGCGCGCATATGACGCCAAACGAAAACATTGTGAAAAACCCAACTTATTCGCCGAAAATAAAACAAGTATTGGCAGCAAATCAAGAAGCTATGCCAGTGATGTGTTCGGGTGACGTAGATATCGTCACAGTAACTCCTAAGTGCAAGTATGAAGTAACATTGAAAAACATGTTATATGTGCCGAACCTCACAACAAACTTGATTTCTATAAGTTGCCTTATACGAAATGGGAATAAGGTGAAGTTTGAAGGAAGTCGCTGCTATGTTTACAACAAACAAAACAGTTTGGTGGCTGTGGCGAATGAAGTTGATGGTGTTTACAAGTTGGAAGTAGAACACAAACCATGTTTGTTTACATCGTCGTCAGTGACAGTGAACAGTGAAGTATGGCATAGGAGATTAGGTCATATTAACATGAATGACATGAACAAGATGAAGAATGGTGCTGTCACAGGAGTAGCATACTCAAACAAGTCTGATATCAGCAAAACTACATGTGCAGTGTGCTGTGAAGGAAAGCAGTCACGATTGCCATTTGGAAATGCTGGCACAAGGAGCAGTGAGCCGCTGAATACTATTCATGCAGATGTCTGTGGACCCATGGAGTGCACATCCATAGGAGGGTCAAGTTATTTCCTTATTTTTGTTGATGACTTTACCAGAATGGCATTCATCTATTTTCTCAAAGCCAAAAGTGAATGTTTCAAATACTTCAAAGAGTTCAAAAGTTTGGTTGAGAACCAACAAGGCAAGAAAATAAAGATATTAAGGACTGATAATGGTTTAGAGTTTTGTAGCAATGAGTTTGAGAATCTTTTGAAAGAAGCAGGAATAGTTCACGAGAAAACCAATGTTTACACACCAGAACAGAATGGTATGAGTGAGCGCTTCAACCGAACTATTGTAGAAAAAGCTCGTTGTATGTTGTTCGATGCAGGATTAGATAAGAAGTATTGGGCAGAAGCTGCCAACACAGCTGTATATCTGAGGAACAGGTCTGTTGCATCAGGACTGAACAACAAAACACCGTATGAGCTTTGGACAAATAAAAAACCAGATTTAAGCCATGTCCGTATATTTGGTAGTGAAGCAATGGTACATATACCGAAGGAAAAGCGACTTAAATGGGACACTAAGTCTCAAAAACATATTTTAGTTGGTTTCTCAGAAAATGTTAAAGGATACAGATTGTATGATCCTGTAAAACGGCATGTAGTAACAAGTAGAGATGTGATTATCCAGGAAAATACAGATAGAAACTGCACGAGCGATGATGTTGTAACAGTTTCAGTTGGGGATATATCACAGCAGTCAGGCAGTAGCGATGTGAAAGAAATACACAGTAAAGAGGTGGACGAGAAGAATGAATCTATCTCTAGTTCTCTCAGTGAAAGTATGTCTTCAGAATTTGAGTTTCAAAATGCCTTGACTGACTTGGATTCTACATTGCAGGAATCAGAAGAAGATGATAAAGTAGAGCCTGGTTTATCAGTTAACCAGCCAGTACCAGTAATACCCAAGCGTACTAGAAATACAATAGACAGATATGGTTTCTCAAACCTGTGTACAAAAGCAAGCCCAGATGTATCCCGTGATCCTGTCACCATCCAAGAGGCTCTGGATAGTCCTGACAGGGACAAATGGATTGAGGCGATGAAGGATGAGCTACAGGCATTCAAGGAGAATGATGCATGGCATCCTGTGAATGATCTCCCTTCTGACAAAACATTAGTGCAGTGTAAGTGGGTGTTTAAAAGAAAAATAAATAGTGATAACAGTGTGCGGTACAGAGCTCGTTTAGTGACTAAAGGTTTCACGCAGAAGCCTGGTGTGGACTATGATGAGACATTTTCACCCGTTGTTAGACATTCTACATTGAAGTTATTGTTTGCATTGTCTGTACAGATGAATTTAGATGTCACTCATTTAGATGTAAAAACAGCATTCTTAAATGGTTTACTTAAAGAGGACATTTATATGTATCAACCTGATATTCATTGTAATGTAAATCAGAAAAAGGTTATTGTAAAACTAAACAAAGCAATCTATGGCCTGAAGCAATCCTCTAGATCATGGTATGAGAGGGTTGAGCAATGTTTATGTGAATTAGGATTCAGAAAGAGTAAGTTAGAAGCTTGTGTATTCACAAAAATGAGAAATGATGTAAAAATTGTGATAGCCTTGTATGTTGATGATTTCTTTGTATTTTCAAACAATCAACAAGAGACTGAACATTTAATTTCAGTACTGAGTTCTAAGTTTAAGATTAAAAATTTAGGACAGGTTCAGCAATGTTTAGGTATGAGAGTAACAATTGATAAAAAGTTAAATTTTTTAACTTTGGATCAAGAAAAATATATAGATCAATTGTTAGATAAGTTCAACATGTCAAACTGTAAAGTTGCTAGTACTCCAATGGAATGTAAATTGGAAATAGATAAATCTGATTATTGTGAACAAGAGATTCCTTACCAACAGTTGATTGGAAGTCTGATGTACTTGTCTGTACTCACACGACCAGATATTTCTTTTTGTGTCAGTTATCTGAGTCAGTTTAATAAATGTCACACAGATGTTCATTGGAATTATGCAAAGAGAATACTTAGATACCTAAAGAGAACTAAGACTTATTGTTTGAAATTTGTAAAGGGAACAGCTGAACTTGTTGGATATGTTGATGCCGACTGGGCAAGTAATACTTATGACCGTAAGTCATATACAGGATTTTGTTTTAAAATGTCAGGCTCAGCTATTTCCTGGGAAAGTAAAAAGCAAAGAACTGTTGCTTTGTCAAGCATGGAATCAGAATATATGGCCATTGCTGAAGCATGTAAAGAAGCTATGTATTTAAGATTATTGTTATGTGAACTTACTGGCAGATTAAGTACTGTGTTGCTGTATAATGATAGCCAGAGTGCACAGAAATTGGTGGCAAATTATGTTTGTCATAGGAAAAGCAAACATATTGATATTAGATATCACTTTATTAAAGATGCAGTTAGCAATAAAGTTATTAAATTGGAATATTTGCCAACAACAGATATGCCCGCTGATGTTCTCACAAAAGCGTTATGTCCTGTGAAACATAACAGATGTATTCAAGGTTTAGGGTTAGTTATGTAGATTCATGGGATGTAAATTTAATTGAAAGATATGCTTGATGAGATGTTTAGTTTATTTGCTGTAGTTGGGGTGTTAGAAATATTATATACACAGTATGGCAACATCAAATAACCTATAAAAATGTAACCTCTCTCTTTGTGCTGACCACTGAGTGGAATAAACGTGTGATAATGTAATACGTTGTTTTATTACTACAGCGTAGTGCTTAAAATTTGATTTAAGTGCAGCGTTGGCTCCGGATCGCAATACAAATTAACCGCATTCACACAACTTTAACTGTTTGGTCACGATACATAGGTTTACGGTAGTAACATCGATTACAATTTTCTGTAATTTAATTTTAATCACGAAAACAGAAGTTTGTTTTAAGGTTAGGTTGAAACTTGAAACTACCCAACCACTACCCTACCACTACCCTACCACTACCCTACCACTACCCTACCACTACCCTACCACTACCCTACCACTACCCTACCACTACCCTACCACTACCACTACCCTACCACTACCCTACCACTACCCTACCACTACCCTACCACTACCCTACCACTACCCTACCACTACCCTACCACTACCCTACCACTACCCTACCACTACCCTACCACTACCCTACCACTACCCTACCACTACCCTACCACTACCCTACCACTACCCTCCACTACCCTACCCTCCACTACCCTCCACTACCCTACCACTCTGGACGGAGACAAATACAACAAACCAAAAACCAAGAAAATCGGTCCAGCCGTTCTCGAGTTATAGTGTTCGAAAAACCAAACAAACACGACTTAGTTTTATATTTATAGATATAAAGTAGGTAATAAATTATTACTTAGCTTATTTAAAACTGACAAAAATAATATTTTAATTTAATAGAAGTTGATCATAGTATAACATCTGAAATATTTATACTGTGGCGTAGTGCTAACGTTACGAGAAATGGACAGCGCGCGGAGTGTGAGACGCGCGGGCGGCCCCCCACACCTCACCTCCTAAAATCGTAGTTCGCGCGAAAATGCCTCGCCTTAAATAATATAGTTATACTAAAGACATATTTCCATCTTCGAAGTAAATGTGTAAATAATCGATAAAAAATATCGACATTGCACAGCCGATGAAGTTGAAGCGTACTGTGTACATGAACATCTCGTGCGTCGTAGTGTGCGTGCCGAAAGCGTGTTAGTTTTAGTAAATGGTGACACCTGTTTTGTATCGAATAAAGAAAGAATTCGCCTCTAGTCACAGGGCGACAAGCATGGACTTCAAAGCTCTGTGTTGTACATGAATGGGCCTAAGAAACTTGAGAAACGTTGAGCAAAAGCCGTCCTACATGAGGGGATAGCGTAGACTTTATCAGTTCTTCTTATATCTTCCTTTTGTTGGGAAGGGATGCAAATATAGATATTCGGCGTGTTGGCGCCCAACGTGGGAGCGGCGGGTCAATCGGCGAACTACGTACTTACAATGTAACGAACGCTTAGTTATTTCACGTGAAAAAACAGCCAAGCTACGAAGTAAAATGTTTAATAACTCACTTAACGCTCGCGGAAACTACGATTTAAATTATTAGGAAATAAAATGGCTTGAAATCGAAACGAACTAACGACCAAATTGAATAAAACTAAAATCGTGTAAAATTGTAGGTACTCACATTTCTGGCGACAACAGGCGCTCCAACAGACTCCGGGCGCATGGAGTCCAGTATCTCTGCGATGGACCGGTAGGGCCGCTGAGGCACGTCGCTAGGGCCTCCGCCCCCGCGACTATTATCCTATGAATATTAAAAAAACGTTATCAAATTTGCAATCAACTTTTAACTAATCTTAAAAGTTGTGAAAACCGTTAAAATTCAAGAATTTATATATCTTACCAAGCAATATTGGTATTCTCGACATTTAGACATTCCAAATTAAAAAAAATTAATTAAATACTCACAGGATGTAGTAGCGGCATCGATGCCGCGAAAACTTTCAGAAGTTCCATACTGTCGAAGGAAAATTGGGCAGAGAGACCTGCCGAAATGTATTCGCGTAGGCGACTCTCGAACGACTGAGCTGAGTATCGCGCGCCGTGAAGCAGGAAGCCATCGCATCGCTTCCACCAACATCCATTCGCAGAAAATGTGGGGGCGGACCAATCACTGAGCCAGAATACGCTCCGCTCACTTTGCGCCACTACAGAATTTAGTCAGATAACCTTTTAAAGTTATTTAAAACATAACAAATATGTTAATAATATATAAAAGCTTAATTAAATTTGTTTCTCTTATCTTTAATGTTTGTAGGTATCATATTAAACACCAAAAACCATAATTGAATTTGATTTGAATTTAGGAGAAGATTTCCGGTTACGGTACAAGACCGGAAATAATCTTGTAGGTAAATTCAAATCCAATCTGATTTAATATAATACGAACGTGAAACAGAACTATTATGGCAATAAATAGAATAGTAAACTATCGAGTGTGTTAGAAAGTTTCTTTAAAACTTGATATAATGTAAGCTACAAGTGGAGGTTTGATGGCGCATGCTCAAATCAGACGCTCAATTTATTGACTTGCAACGCTATGATTCTTTAAAACTATTAACAGGAAGTCCACATACAAAGTGTTGATAATTTTATTTATGTAGATTCTAAAACATTTATAATTTCTTTATAAAAAAATACTTCATTCGTTATTTTTTTTAATAATTATTCCTCGCTTTTTAGTATTTTTTATCAGGCGTTGCTCGCTTTTTTGAGCCACGTGTTACGGCAAAAGATCTTTTGGATTGATTGGCTCTACCAAACAGAAAATAATAATTATAATCGATTCAAAGATAATCATAAAACAGTAACAGTAAAAGCACTGTTACAGAACTCGACACTTAAACAAATACTTATTATTTTTTTGTTTTATTCCGAGAGTTCTCACGTAAAATTAAAGAGGCATATTAGTTAAGTAATATATACTTAATTAATAGAGGCATATTAATTAAGTAATAATAACATAAAACCATTAATCTTATAAAAGCTTGAATGTGTTTATGTTCGTTTATTTTTCACGTTCAAATGCCTTAACCGACTTGGAAGTAATTTGGTATGGAATTAGGTTAGGCCCTGACACATAGGTTAACTTTGACCCTGTATTAATGTGAGTAACACCGCGGTGCGCAGCTAGTATGTAGATTAATAAAACACATACATATAATCAGTAGGTACTTTTTTTATTTCATTTTATAAACTTGTTTAACATAAACACAGTTTTGAACCCGATCAAGATGTGCCTTCCTTCCTAAACAACTTTATAATTCAAATCTTTCTGCAGATTCAATGAAGTCGATCTATTGACAATAATTTTTATTAATTGGTACTACATGGACCTCAGTGAGGTCGTCAAAAATGTACATATGCTTAGATCTTTATTTATTTATTTATTTAATAATAATCAAAACGGCCGAAGCCAATTACATTAATTATTTAAAACAATACTTATTCTACAAACACATAATCAATTAATAATAATCATCGTAATATAGTCAAACAAGTCAAATTTATTTTAAAACTACACAACGGTTTAATGCAGGTTTTCGTAATGGATAGTGATCTAAGAAGGTTTATGTGCGTAATTTTGCTGCTAAGCCACGGGCAAAAACTAGTAAGACATAAAATAGTTCATAGTTTATTTATTAACATTTCTACACTGAGAAAAATGTTCACTGGGAAAAGTCACATTACCTAAGGAGTTGGCGGATTTTACTAAATTAAGTAGGAATTATACTTATTTTAGTTGATGACTACGTAATAATGAGTCCAAAGTTCATTACGTTTTGTGTCGGCCACCAAATCAAAAATGTGTTCGCAGACAACTACGTACACGTAGCAATGAACATGAATAATGCTGAACTGTACTTACGCCAACGAGAAATTAACATTGGCGTAAGTAGTTTTATAATGTGCTATCTCGACCACGCAGTAATAGAGATACTTCAACATAACATAATGAGCTATGCACATTTATAATGTTTCCAATACAATTTATAATGAGATTTAAACATTACTATTTTTTGTAATGCGAAATAGTTTCATAATGTGTCGTAATGTGTCACAGTACTTATAATGAGAGAGATATCGTATAATGTGTAAATCTCTTTGGTTTGTTTCCAGTACATTACTTCAAGATCAAAACACCAAACAATGTTATTTAACCAATATGTACAAACTTCTACGCATTATTCTATGACTGCACCTTAATCATAATTCACATTACAAAACTGCTAACACACATTATAATGTGTGTTGATTCATATAATGAAATAAATACATTACAATGTTTTTAACACATTATAACGTTAGCTGGACAGTACGACTCCAAGTAACGTGACCTTCACAAAGATTTAATGAGCTAAACACATTACAATGTATGCTCCACATTATTTTGGGCTTCGGCACCGTACAACGTACAAAACACGTTACAATGAGTTTGAAACTCTTTGTGGTAAACTGCAAAGTTAACATTTCGAAACGCACAGAACACATTTGAATGTTCCGGGTGCATTAATAAGAGGTAAAGCACATAACAATGCATGAAACACGTTGTAACGTGTGAAGGCTTTACTAAAAGAAACAATTACATGACAATGTGTATACAACATTATAAATGTGTGGAAGCATTACACAAGGAGAACAATGCATGACAACGTGTTTCATACATTATAACGTTAGCTGGACAGTACGTCTCCTTGTAACGTGACCTTCACAAAGATTTAATGAGCTAAACACATTACAATGTATGCTCCACATTATTTTGGCTTCGTCCCTGTACAACGTAGCAAAACACGTTACAATGAGTTTGAAACTCTTTGTGGTAAACTGCAGAGTTAACATTTCGAAACGCACAGAACACATTTGAATGTTCCGGGTGCATTAATAAGAGGTAAAGCACATAACAATGCATGAAACACGTTGTAACGTGTGAAGGCTTTACTAAAAGAAACAATTACATGACAATGTGTATACAACATTATAAATGTGTGGAAGCATTACACAAGGAGAACAATGCATGACAACGTGTTTCATACATTATAACGTTAGCTGGACAGTACGTCTCCTTATAACGTGACCTTCACAAAGATTTAATGAGCTAAACACATTACAATGTATGCTCCACATTATTTTGGCTTCGTCCCTGTACAACGTAGCAAAACACGTTACAATGAGTTTGAAACTCTTTGTGGTAAACTGCAGAGTTAACATTTCGAAACGCACAGAACACATTTGAATGTTCCGGGTGCATTAATAAGAGGTAAAGCACATAACAATGCATGAAACACGTTGTAACGTGTGAAGGTCTTACTTAAAGAAACAATTACATGACAATGTGTATACGACATTCTATATGTGTGGAAGCATTACACAAGGAGAACAATGCATGACAACGTGTTTCATACATTTATAACGCAGTACGTCTCCTTGTAACGTGTAGTAGTGTAGTAGTACGTCCTTGTAATGTCAGTAGTCTCAAATCATTTATCGATACCTACTACTCAAAATTATATAATATCAAACAAAACTTTTATCATCAAGATTGCCCAAGAATTTGAGAGACTGGGGTGAAAGACGCTCTGTCTGTCTATTCGGTTTTTTTTAATTGGGTCGTTCGTAGTAGGTCGTAGGTACCTACTTGGTATCGAAATGAAAAGACGTATCGAGTAGGTACCTACCTACTTGTACTTACTAGTTGAGTCTGTGCGGAAAAATAAATAAATAAAAATATTTATACTAAAATCTTGGAGCATAATAGTATTATTTATTTATTTGTACGCCACCGACCAAACTGATTTCTGTCACCTTTTTCTTGCTAAGGTTGCCTGGAAGAGATCACTCAAGGTGATAAGGCCGCCCACTTGTGCATTCATTTATAGTTTAAGTTCATTTCATATTGTATGTGTAATTTATTTTTGGTGTGCAATAAAGTTACATTGTATTGTATTATTGTATTGTATTGTAAATATCTATACAAACAGTAGTAGTCCTTAAGTAGTTAGTCCTATTTTAACCCAGTTCTAATAACACTAAGTCTAACGTCCATCTTAGAGTCACATAGTAATTTTAAATCTCGAACTCGAACGAGTCGCGCGGATCCGCTGGAATTCCGGCAAATTCCACAATGGAGTTTCTCATGCGATAATAAGCACTATAGTAATGAAGATAAAGTTTAAATTCATGACACTGAAACCGCGCTCCGTTTCGCTGCGCTTCGACGCACTTTTGGTGTGTCTTGAGCCTAACATACTCGTATTAGGAAATCATAATAATAAAGTGTATGGGAGTGCTAAATCTTTTGGAAACAATTCTTCTATAGATATCTGCTGCTAACTCTTTGAATTCCGCTGCAGACAAATTCTGCTAAGTAGGTATCTGCAAAATGTTATTTAAATTACTAACTAACTAAATTACTACTACTACTAATAATTAAATGTATTTGGCGAGATTATTTATATCCATTCATGTACCTACCTACTACCTATGTAAATATACGCAATGCCCATAGCACATAAAAAAAGGAAGTATCTAGTACGTAATGCCACAAAGTAGGTACCTACCTACCTAGAGTACAAAGTCTTTGTGGACCAAAAAAGTACCGCGGCCCGTCAATGACCTTTGCCATTATTCTAAGATTTGTATGTTGGAAATAAATAGCGTACCTAGTTACTTTTTATCGAAAATAATAAAGTAAATTCCTTGACCATAGAATACAGACAGTACCTATGGCCTACAAAACTAAAACAATAGATAGGTACCTACATAGTGTTTTTTCGTAAGTACCTAAGTGACTGAAACAGGTAGGTAACAATTTCCCAACAAGTTATTAGGTATAAGTAGGTACTTAGGTACTTAAGTATATTGATTTTCGAAGGCAGATTTTAAGCCGGAATGCTGCGGCTCGGCGGTAGGTACCTACCTACTTATTAGGTATCTTCCTCCTTAGATAGGTGCTAATGCCTTACCTACATAATTTAAATAAATATACCTACCTATAGGTACTAGGAGTACCTACACGTACGTACCACCTTTATCTGTTTTCTTTGTTATAAGGTATATTTTATAATGTTAGTACTTAGGTAGGTACCTATTCTCCTATTGCATAGCGACTGTTCATTATTATGCTAATAGATTCTACCCACAATATAATACCTAATTTCTGTCTGTGCCCTTAGAAATTGTGAAAATCTCACAGATTAATTATTCACAAACATACTAAATAGGTACCTACTTACCAAGGTAGGTAAGTAACTATAGGTACCTAGGCTTCTTAACTGTTTATCGGATGATATCTCAGTACAGATACAGATTCGTATTGATAAATTATGGAAATTTACATCCACATAGTAGGTACCTATCTACCTATTTACATAGGTACTTAAGTAATTAAGTACCTACCTACCTATTAGGTAGGTAAGTACCTAACTAGGTATATTGACAATATTATTTTGATGCACTGATGTAAAAAACTTGGTACCAGTGGTTCCTAAATGATACTTTTAGTGTAGGTACTTAATAGTTACTTAGCTTAGTTATACCTAGCACAAAATAGTATTATAAATGGATGCATTTATAATAATATTTTGATCTATTCATTTTGTTTTGTTTACGGAGGTACCTATCATGACAAGGACCCTATAACTACAAACGCTGATTTTCAAATTATTCAAACTAGGTAGGTAGGTAAACTAGGTATTATTGTGTTGAGTCCTATACAGAAATATGTTATTTTATACATTATATTCTTATCTAGGGTGCTTGCTATAAATAAACAAGTACCTAGGTAGGTACATAGTAATTTATGTTAGTAGGTACCTACTTCCTGTCAAGGAATTTTGAAAGAATACCTAACTAGTTTATTAACTTTATACCTAGGTACATACCTACCTATTTGTTTGTCACATACCTAGATGTAAAACATTTATTTACTAACTTAAGTAGGTAGGTATAAGTAAATACTTTTACTAGGTACCTAGATTAGTTCTATATCACCTGTCTACCTATGTACAATGCACTGTATTTTCAAACGTTATGTATCTACCTATAAGTACTTAGGCACCTACTTAATATCTAGTTAGGTAGGGACTTAAAAATAATACATTGTGTATGATAATATTAAATAATTTGGTACTTTTACAATTTACTTACATTCACACACATAAAGTAACTTCTCACATTGCCCTTTACAAATGTCCCTATAACAGCTTCCCTTGCAGTAACCAATTACTGAGAATAAAGGAAACAAGTTTAAAGTGATGTGCTGCGTTTCTATTTCTGACCTATGTAGATAACAGGAGATAATAGGTCAGAAGTGGGATCACAAGAAAATTTTATTTTTCTTTGCCACTGGATTTACGTAAGTAAAATTTGTTATATTTTGATGTTTCTCTTCCTACCTATTGTCTAACTGCTTGGTACAATAACCTATTGCTGCTAAACATAGAAGATACTTCTATGCTGCTAAACATATTTCAGTTCTCGAGGGATATCGAAAAGACAAAAAGGTTTCGTCACTTTGACAAAACTTTTCCGTTTTAATGTTGATATTGTAATAACTTGATTTATTTACATATTGTACTTCGTGCAATAATATTATCATTAGGGCTATTTAATTACTTTTCGATATATATCCAGAATTTTTGTAAAATCAAGTAAATGATTTATCGTGCAAAAAGGTTTCGTCACTTTGACAAAACTTTTCCGTTTTAATGTTGATATTGTAATAACTTGATTTTTTTACATATTGTACTTCGTGCAATAATATTATCATTAGGGCTATTTAATTACTTTTCGATATATATCCAGAATTTTTGTAAAATCAAGTAAATGATTTATCGTGCAAAAAGGTTTCGTCACTTTGACAAAACTTTTCCGTTTTAATGTTGATATTGTAATAACTTGATTTTTTTACATATTGTACTTCGTGCAATAATATTATCAATAGGGCTATTTAATTACTTTTCGATATATAACCAGAAATTTTGTAAAATCAAGTACCTACCTAAATGATTTATCGTGCAATAAATTTTCTCGACATGGCAGCTATGACGCCGCTACATACGTTGCGCTTGCGTCATCATCATATTGGGGAGCGCTGGGCAGCGCGAGTGGCATTAAGCAGTGGCATGAGAAGTATACGTTTACATACTCGTCCTGCCCACTTCCCTGCCCACTTCCCTGCTCACTACAGCTGAATGTAAAGTAAGTGTAATGCCTCATTTACATTCAGCCCCTATCGCTGCTCCTCGCGCTGCCGGCAATAATTCCCTAAATACTGCTGTGGCAGGATCGAGGGAAATGTGTATTTACATACTGCCCTTCCTCTCACTTCGCTTTCAAGTTCCGGCAATGGCAGACGTTGAAATTTTTGCAGCGTCCGCGCTGTGTTTTTTAGCGATACATAATTATGTGCGTCAGTTAAAAATAAATCAAATGAAAAAAAAGAAAAGACGTCGTAGAAGATGGTGGATGATATCTATTCATCGTAATAGAACTTTGTTTGCAACGCACAGCAGATACACGTCAACCACTCCGGGCGCCCGGCGTCAACTGAGCGCTTGAGCAGAATGTAAACACGCCCTACCGCTCGCGCTGCCGGTCCTTTGAAGTCCGCACAAAAACCGCTCTTTTGGGGAGCGCTGGGCAGCGCGAGTGGCATTAAGCAGTGGCATGAGAAGTATACGTTTACATACTCGTCCTGCCCACTTCCCTGCCCACTTCCCTGCTCACTACAGCTGAATGTAAATGAGGCATAAGCTGTGTGTAATGAGGCAATAGCAAGAACAACTTTCAAACCTGGCGGGAGTGGAGTACATGTTTTATTTTTGTAATGAACTCCAGTCCAGTATACATTTCTAAATGTTTCTAGTAACGGAAAATTAAGTACAAACCGATTAGGATAGATACGTGCGACTTCTAATTGTGCAATCTTAAGTGTTGTGATAGTGTATTGATAATGTCTAATGAGCTACAAAAAACTACGTTAACATCGATCTTCACAGTTGTATCGCTCGTTGTATACCGTACACTCGCTACAGTCAATAAAATAATAATATAAGCACGAGCGTCGTACCATTCCTTATATACCTACTTGGCGAATACTAACGGTAATTTTACATACGTGAGCTACTTCCTGGACTATAGATAGATAGATTCAAACAGATGTTTTTTTTTTTCTTGCAGATAATTGCATCGACGACAAAACGCTAGAAATTTTAGATGATTATGGAGTCCAACAGCTTATTCCTATAATTGGACATCAGATGAGATTTAAGAAAGTACTGAAAGAATGGCAATTACAGCAAAGAAAGGTACATAAATTATCCATACTTATACCTATACTTATACCTACCATAATTTTGACTATCCTGTTTGCTTAGTTGGTAGCAATGATATTATAATGTACAAGTATAAGCTCACTGGTTGGTAGTGGCTCTGCCTTCTAATCTAGGGGTTGCGGGTTCGATTCCCGCCTGACACAAGTATTTATGCATTTTAAAAATGTATAATTTCTTGTGTTGAGTCTGGTTGTTTTTATGTATAATAAGTATCTATTTACAAAAGAAAAGTATATAAGTATTATATCCGTTATCGACACAAGCGTTTGCATAGTGTGGGGCTAGATGGCGCTGTGTGCAATGTCCCAAAATATTTATTTATTTATTTATAATAGCATAATCCACCCATAACATTGAAAATGCAAGCATACCTACCCAAGTAGCACACAAATTCTAGATAGGTAGGTATCTGCTGTTACCGAGGCCACATGGAAACTGTTTGCAGTTGTGATGTGCTGCATATCAGAGTATTATATCCTACTATAGTGCTACGAAAAGATGTGTAAGATAAGATGTACAGCAAAAAGCTGTACCTATATTATCTGTTTAAATTGTAACAGCGTTCTTTATGCTGAAAAATAGCTGTTTAACTGGACACATGTTACTTGCTACGCAGCTAACAAGCATTATACCTATTGGTACTTTTTGGAAATAATATGTACTCAGCTACAAATATTACAACGAGTGTTGTATTGGGAGTTAGACTGGCTTGTTAGCTTAGTTGGTAGTGGCTCTGCCTTCTAATCTAGGGGTTGGGGGTTCGATTCCCGCGTGACACAAGTATTTATGAATTTTAAAATTTATGATTACTTATGTTGAGTCTGGTCGTTTGTATGTAAGTATAATAAGTACGTATTTACAAAAAAAAAAGTATATAAGTATTATATCCGTTATCTAGTTCCCACGACACAAGCGTTAGCTTAGTGTGGGGCTAGATGGCGATGTGTGCAATGTCCCGGAATATTTATTTATTTATTTAGTATATGCTGTTTTTGCTCTCTGCATATGTAAAGTGTGTCTTATAATAAATTTATGTGAAATATAAATGCTTTAACTTTGTGTTGATATGCACCCCACTTAGCTATCACTGCTTATCAAGATATATCATACAAACATTTGTATTTATAATTCATATTTGATGGATTTGCTTAATTGTTAACATTTTGCAGATAGCAGAATTTGGCGATTTATTAGAAGTGGATGGAGCCAATAGTGACAGCACAGCTACAATAATAAGTGAAAATCAAACAAACGAAGTCATAGAGCTGCCTTCTGGAACATTTATTAATAGAGAGCCACAGAAAAAGGAAACAGGGTAAGCATCTTATTTTATATAAGAATAACAAAAATAAGAATTTTTGTTGATACTGTATAGTTGCAACTTACATTGAAGTATAACTTAACAACTTAACCTCCTCACTACTGAGGGCACTTTTTTTCTCAGATTCAAACAAAATTCAAAATTTGTACTATTTAGGTGCTACTTTTTAACTGAAAAAATACTGAAAAAAATCTAACCCTAGGAAAAAAGGATTTTCCTTATGTCCTGCTAGTAGGACAACTGGAGACAATTGATATATTAGGAAGAGTTTTATGTTCTGTATACGAGACATCTGCAGGCTATTATGATGTAATGGGATTAGATGAATAAAAAAATATTAAGAGTAATCAACATTTTTATTGAAATCTGTTCTTACAAATTAACAGTCTTGAATAATTTGTATATGACTATACAATCAGTCTCAAAATAATAGCTTATCTGCTGGATAAAATAAACAAAAAACTTCTTCTAAACTCAACACTTATAAAAATCTTAGCAAAAGGCCTCTAAACAATACGTGACCGATACATATCTATCTGTGGATACTGAAGGGCGGCCATATTCATCGTTATCCCGATATACACTTTTAGCTCCTTGACAGTAAGACCAAGTGACCGTCCTTTCAAAAGAACTGCTGTTCTGTTTGTACAATCAACAATATGCAAGAGAATTTTTTTGGTCAATATATTGTTCAAAATATTGTTCTAATGTCCATCCATCGTCAATAATTGGCATAAGGCTGGCTCATGAAGATTTAATTCAATAGGCTCGAAATGTCCAGTCCATTTATCGGCAATGTCTGGATGAGATCTTGAGGTTGCTGGTAGTGTTGGTCTTTGGCTTGCTTGCGCTAGTTGACGAGGGCCACGAGAGCCTCATCCTCGCCGCACTCCTCTCCTAATAGGTCGAGGTACTAACGAGGTGTTGGACACTGCAGGACTGCCTCTTGATGGTACGTTGTCTGACTCCGAACTGGTTGTAGACTCACTGGAATCAAACCTTTGAATGTCTCGTGTAGAAGTTTCTGAAGGGTCCTCATACGTCGGGTCGTGGTCGTCGTCATCACCGCTGAGCTGAACATCCGAATCTTCAAGAATCTCCAAGATTTCCGCCTCAGAAACGCCTAAAACAAAAATGTTATTAACAAATTACAACATAATTCACTGCAAAGTTCCTCCATAAAAGACATAAAAACATTAAGTTCAGACCAATACTCTGCATGATTCCTACATACAGGACATAAAACTTTAATCAAAAATAAATAACAAATCCATACAAAATTATTGTAAATTATGATGTGAAATTATTGATTGGCACTTGTAAAATATAATAAAACCATATTTTGATGGGTGTTGTTGCATAATTGCCCGATTAAAAAGGATGGAACTTACCATGTTTGGAGCGAGGATTGACACGTCTGGAGCTCGCCGTCATTTTGGCACAACTGACGTTTGATCGAGCGGTCAAATATTTTTCTTCACAACTAATAGTTACCACTAGATGTCACTATGCGTCTTTAGAATGAAAAAAGTGTCTACGTTTCTTCAAATGTTTTGTATTTCTTTATGTTCTGCCTGTAGGACAAATTCAGTGAGGAGGTTAAATATACTACAGAAATTACATTATCTCGTCCAACTTATATACTTACTTGATTGTAAAAATTTTATACATGTCAATTAATAGAATTTGTTTATGTCAAACATTATAATATATTACCCTAAAATTCTTATTTTAGCTGTACAGGAGCTAAAATGTCAGTTCTATATAAAAAATAAGACATATTCATTTCATAGTTCATACAAAATTAAACAGCTGGGGATAGGTATACTATTCTTTCTTCGTTTCTTTTGCAGGTTAAAAGCATCTTAAAAGTGAGACTACAAAAACAGTATTTGCAACAGCAACATTGACAGCATTTGGCATACAGTATACTCAGCATTTAGTATACTTACTATTAGAATAGATAATATATATAATATCTGCAGCGGAATTCAAAGAGTTCGCAGCAGATATAGAGGAATTGTTCCCAAAAGAAAGTAATGTTATATATTATTCGCCATATGAAGGATTTGCAAAAATAAAGAAAAACTCCAGTGGGAAGTTATATGAAACTTACATAAACCGCAGAAGAAAACTGAGAGCACGTGGTGAGTTGTCAGGAACAAGTCGATCTAGCTCCTCCAGTAAATCGACTGACAAAATCGACGTGCCAGTCTCTGATACAGAAATCTCTGAAGCAGGTAATATTATGGTATTTATGGTACATATATGAGTGTAATTGGCACAAAAAGTGTAAAAATGGTACATGATGATATAAAAATGTTTTTATTTTACAGCAGACGACACTAGTCAAGAGAAGATAAGCTGGCTTCAAAATGCTGTGGACCCCTGGCATATGGTCGAGTTATATTGGCAAGCCACAGTTGATATACGATTAAAGCCGGTAAAGGAGGGAAATGGGAACATATCTGATTACATAAAACAATTCCCTGCATTAAAGCAGCCCAAGGGTTACACTTTGGTAAGTGATTTGATTTTTAACCGCGACAAAAACGAGGGTTGTTATAAGTTTGACGTGTCTGTGTATATGTGTAGGTAACTGTGTATGAGTTTATCTGTATGTCTATCGTAGCGCCTAAATGAATTGACTGATTTAGATTTTTTTTTTGTTTGATAGGTGAGCTGATCAAGAGTGTTTTAGCACTGTTTCATTAAAATCGGTTCAGCCGTTTGGAAGTTACCTATCATCTTTTTCTTAGTTGATGAAAAATAATTTGGCGTCATTCTAAATCCAATATGGCGGACCATCCAAGATATTATTTTAGAGAAGTTATTTTTAATGCACTTCTACATTATGGGTATTAAATGAAAGGGCTCATTGAGAGATATTCAACTACGCTAGAAGCTTTTATGATCATATAAATTGTATATACTTAATGAGGATACAAGTTAATAGTTATAATTTACAAGGAAAAAAATATTTTCTTTTTAGGCGTTTAAATAAAAGCTTTAATTAAAAAGTTTTTTTGCTTTTAATTTATTATATTAAACAATGTTACGGGCTGCAAAACTGAAAGATAAATAATATTAAACATAAAAAACATAAAAAGCATTTATTCCAACATTTACATGGCTTTCACAGTAAGGCTGAGGAAACATAGGATATTGTACAAACTTGGGCTTAGTGTATTACCTACTGTACATTATTAGGCAAACCCTGGATATCACACTAGGTCTATTCCTGTGTTGCGACATCCAGTCTTTCTCACTCCGAAGCGCAACATAGCACTATATAAATTGAGTAATATTTGACAACAAAAACACTTACAGTGGCCGGCCTCTCACAAAAACAAAAGTTCAACGTTCGCACCGCCGTTTGAATTATGTATTCAGTGCCGCCGGTTAGCAAAAACAGTTTGTGCACAGAACACAACCATAAGGGTTGAAAAGAGGCTTCTGAACACATAAAACACACAAAAAATATCTTTACAATCAATAAAAATCTATTCAAAACAAAACAAGAACGATAAACATGAACTTGTACGGAAGAATGAAGCTATAAACTTTTTTTTTTACTTATATTAACTGATAACTATTAATATTAACTAATTATTTGCTTATTTACAGCTACTTCAAGATTTTGCTCATCTTTATCCAGATTCAGATAATAATCTCTATTTTTATTTTCTACTGAAAAAGGAAAAAATAATAGAGCTGGCTTTGGATAAGTGCAATAAAACCAAAGACAAAGACATCAAACAAATCATGCAAAATTACATCGCACTTGCTAAAGGTAAGAATACTTCGCTATGATTACTAACTGCAGTAGATAGGGGCACCAAGATCAGCCCATCGGGTCTCTTACCTACCATCGACCATACGACCTGCTCACACCCACAGGTTTAACGACTCAAACATATACTTACAAAACCAAATATCATTCTACAATTCTAACAATTTAAAACTTTCTAAATTCATAATTATAACATTTATAACTTTTGAATGAGGCAAAATAAGTCATGTGATATGCATTTAATTTACTTTTTTTATTTTAAGGTGGTGATACCGATGCTTTAACTAATGCGGCGTTAGTGCTTCTTGCGTTCGTGATTGGGTCTTCTCAATCGAGGAAACGAGGGAAACGTCACTGGAAACCTTCTCGCAGCGAAATCCGGGATGGATTCATTACACAGGCTGCATCTTCAGCTGACATTGGTTCTGTCGTAGAACTAAGACGTACTCAAATGCTACGATTGGGTAGGACATTGCAACCATTCGTTTTATATGTCGGTGAGTCGTTGGATAAAATACAGTCAGCTTATGTTATTATCAATGACATATATTACGAGTTTTCAACATTGATATCGGCTGTCGATGCAGCTTTCAAAATCTTTCATGCTACTGGTGCTTGTTATCCTGATGAATGTGTGGATTTGTGGATTATTCTATTATTCTATTATTCTATTATTTGTGGCTTGTGATTCAATTAGGATTTTATAAAATCAAAACTGTTTTTGATAAACCCCACCAGGCAACCAACGTGTTATTAAACGACCTCGAATTGCTGTGATCATGTTTACTTGCTATTACTGTAAAAAGACACATGTCTCTATTAAAAAACTCATAGTACACTATAAAGAGTGCAAAGGTTCGATTGATAAATCAGATTTTATCTGTGGAGAAGATGGCTGCTCACTGCATTATTGTTCTGTATTATCTTATAAAAAGCATTTACTTAAATTTCATACCTCACAAATAACAAAAAAAAATAGCTTTTAAAATAAAGGTTAAAAAATGGTTAACAGAGACGACATTTTATTCATTTTACTTTCGCAAATAAATTAGCAAGCGGCTCGCTGGCCGCGAGCGAGAATTTATGTTGTCAATGTAAAATATATCTAAATAGCAATACTTAAAGCCCATATTTAAATTATACTTATAGTTTTGCCGGGTGGGAGAGCGGAGGCGTATAAATGTTTCATTTAGGACTACACACTATTACATATAAATAAGCTATACTATGTAACGATAATAATATTTCTAAATAAACGCGTTTTAAATATGAATACTGGTTTAGGTTTTTTGCCTACAATGTCAAAAGAACAAATGACTGTATTATGGTTAGTTATGACAATCTTATAGCACCTGTTCCTAAAACGTTAACTGTTATGCGGGATTTAAATTACTATGTGACTCTTAGATGGACGTTAGACTTGTTGTTATTAGAATTAGGTTAAGATTAAGGACTACTACTGTTTGTAAATATGTTTGATTTAGCACTCCCGTACACTATTATTATGATTAACATTACTAAATAAACACGTTTTAAATATGCATACTGGTTTTTATTTCATGTTTTTCTCGCTAAAATGTGGTAGTAACCGTACAAATACAATTTTCTATCTTTGAATTTGTTAACTTGTAAGTACTTACATATTGTTATCACTCATTTATGTGCGCTTAGACTTTATCAAATTATGTAAATATTAGATGTAACCGTACCTATGTAATGTTGTTTGTTACTTAGGTGTGCTGTGTGTGGATTTAGCAGCATTATCTAATTGTGGCAGTAACTGTATATAATTTTCTTACCTTGGTGCTTTTGGACCTTACATAATTATGTTAATGTCCATTAAGTATCTGTATGTAATGTTTTTACTTACGTGTGTTAGGACTTAACAGCATTTACCTCAATGTGGCAATAACTGTTTATAATGCTCTTACCTACGTGCTTTTGGACCTAACATACTAGTATACGAGTAACCAAGTAATTAATTACGCTGTCGCATGATGCACAGAACAATGGTGATGTTCTGAACATTATCATTGTTCTGTACATCATGTGACAGCGTAAAAAATTGCTTGGTTACTCGTATACTAGTATAATGTTAGGTCCAAAAGCACGTAGGTAAGAGCATTATAAACTGTTATTGCCACATTGAGGTAAATGCTGTTAGGTCCTAACACACGTAGGTAAAAACATTTTGTATATTTACATATGTTAATACACGAAAGTTTTTTTTACTAATATTTTAAACCTTTATTACTTTTATTCATTATAAAAATGGCAAAATTAATTCTAGATGATAGATAATCTATGTATAAAAATCATCTAGTATTAATTATATATAATATTAATTTAAAAAAACTTTTCGTGAATCTTAGCATTAATGATGCCGGTCCTAAGCCCGGATAAAGGAGGAAGGCACAAAGCTCGTGAAAATATTTTCTAGATAATTGCCATTTCGATAACCAACACTTTATCAATTCTATTTGTTTGTGTTTTTATGTAATATTGTCAAAATTGTACACATACTATAAATGGTATGTACCACTAAGTCTCTCCGTTGTCATTCCTGAATCGGCGCGCCGGTCCAGTAATTAGTAACGGGACCGCCTAACGAATAGTAATGGTGAATTCAAGGTCTAGTTATCCCCCTAAGCAGTACCTACCATATAACTGTCACGTGGTCACAAACAAAAGGGATTTCCTAGACTTACCTATTCGTTAGGCGGTCAGCCCCTTAGTATTTATGTATATGTTACAGCGAAAGTAATAAATCCAGATGTTATATATACTATCCAGCTATTATACATAATATCATATCAATTTAGACAAAGTGATAATTGAGACAAAATTAATCACATTAACCAGCTATTTTATAAAATATCTTGGAATACTTGGATAATGTAATAAAAAAGTAAGTTAAAGGTGAAAATTATATTTTTTTATTTAAGTAAATATAAATATGAAGCATAAATATGTAGTACCTAACAATTTAGTCTCATTTTAAATAGTTATTGTAATAAGTATGTATTATATTTTATTAATTTTCAAAATATATATTCACGTTGATTAACATTGTTTATAAAATTTAACATTGATTATTGGATTTAAATTGTACTTATGTTAAAAAATAAATTCCTTGTTCAATAGCCATAAGACAAAACTAATAAAACACAGAGATCAATACGAGTAATTTAACATTGCTTAGTAAAATTAAAATGGTTTACAAATCAATACGAGATGTATTTGGTATCACTCCTTAACAACTACTTACAATATTAATATATTTAAAAACAACTGGCATGAAAATACAATAAAATTATTATTATTTATTCTTACAAGTAAGGCTTTTATGACATTTTGAGTTACACAAGAGGTTTGACTTTTTACATTTGCATCTATTAGAAACGCATTCCCCAGTACAGTTGCAATGCTGAAATCCTTGGCCACCAAGATGTGACTCTTTCTTTGCACATTCTCGGATAGTAAATTCAATATCAACTGTAATAAACGTATCTTTGCAGACAGTAAACTGATATTTTACTGAAGATAGAGCTAACATTTTATCAGCTTATTTTTGTTGCCCTGGTTTTTTTTTGAAAGATTGTCCAATTTAATCTTTGATATCTCCAATTTCTGGACTGGCCTGTTAGCTTAGTTGGTAGTGGCTCTGCCTTCTAATCTAGAGGTCGCGGGTTCGATTCCCGCATGACACAAGTATTTATGTACTTAAAAAAAATATATATAATTACTTGTGTTGAGTATGGTTGTTTGTATGTATAATAAGTATGTATTTACAAAAGAAAAGTATATAAGTAATATATCCGTTATCTAGTACCCACGACACAAGCGTTTGCTTAGTGTTGGGCTAGATGGCGCTGTGTGCAATGTCCCGGAATATTTATTTACTTATATATTTATTTCTTGTTTCTTTTTAACGAGAAAGAAGGTATTATGTGAACTTTTAATCAGAGATTTGACCTCATAGGTATAGGTAGGCACTACCAACCTACTAAGAAATCACAAAGCCCTATGATAAGTTAATAGCTTAAGCTCAGAGTTAATTACCTATTACTAGGCTTAATAGATAGGTACCTAAGTACAATATGTACTTACCTAGCTTGTCCATACTTAGCATTCAGTATTTATAGCAAATAAAAAAATATAAGTTGGTAGGTACATTAGGAGTTAATACTTAAGTCTAACCTTTAATGTTAAAAAGTCCTACTTGGGCATACAATTAAGTAGGTATGTCTAATTTACAGTTATTTGAATAACATCTTTGGAAATGTCTATTATATAAGCTTAGGTAAGTAGGTACTATAGTTACCTTCAAATGTTGCGATAAAAAATAACATAAAAGACATCCCTTGGTTTACTAAATTCAACCAAAATTGATACAGCATCTAACTATGCATTTATTTCCAGGTGATGTGACCAGGCAAAGGGAAAGTTCTCGAAGAAGCCAATATCACATCATCCATTCCATTTATTTACCATATCAATTTAATTGCAATCTAATTGTTGGTTATCTACCTACCTATTTAATTGTAAAGTTACAGATTATGAAAAAAATCTAGTTATGGAGATTCATTCTGTGTTTTAAACCTACCCCTGGGCACAGTCCACAACTGTAGGTATATAAATAGTTACTTATTTACTTTAAAAGATTATTAGAAAATTATAATTAGGTTAAAAAAACAATCAAGATTAAGATATTAGCTTATGAGAACACTTTATTAGATAAATAATAAGTTTATACATACTTACTTGAATAAAAATTAATAAATTAGATAATCAGTCAACTATTGTTCTCAAAATTCTCAGAAAAAAACTCTCTTGAAAGTTGAGGTGAGCTGGAGAATGTTCAAAGTCATGCAGGAACATCAGTAGGTATAGATAGTGAGACACAGTTACACTAGAAGCAGGCTTCCATGGATTTTCAAGTTTCCTTAGAGTGACATTATTCCGTACTAAATAAGTAATGTTTCATTTGAAGTAAACAAGATAGGTAGGTACCTAAGGAGTTTATCAAATAAAATTCTGCCTGTCATCAATGCTAGTTGGTTTATTTTTCCTAGTTTTTCTGCTCTGCTTTGGTGGACTAACTATGTACCTACATGAAGGTAGAAGCTATCTATTAGACTCAAAGTTATTTATGTAGAACAAACCTAAATTTTAGCAAAAGAAAATAAAACATTGTAAATGATCTCATTCTTGATGACATTGTTGGCTACATACAGAATGGCAAGAACTGACTAAAAGAAAGGGTTAGAAGTGGTCATCATTATTAGCAGATTCTAGTAGATTCTGCTTGAACATAGCATATAATAATTGTACCTAAGTAAGTACCTACTTACCAGTGCTATATATACTTTTATCGTTTAGCCACCATCCTTGCCTTCTTTGAGGTTATTTGAAGAGGTAATCTATTTCTTTATTTTAACAGGAAAGTAACTTCTGATGAGATGATATAGGTACAACTCAATACCTACAGCAGTTATGTACTGAACCACACGAAACCTAACAACGCGTGATACTTAAGCTCCCTGGTGATAAGCATTACCATGGATAAATTGGTATTTTCATTCATTATATCGCTGCATCAGGTTCCAAATTGATTTTGTAACGCAGACTAGTTAGAAAATGATACCTAACCTACGCGTTCGAGTTGAGAATAAAGATGGCGTAACCAAACCAAAATAAATCCAAAACGAAATCGTGCATGTACACGATATCCTATCCGTACACAAAAATTAAGAAAATTTTAAACACTCCTACAAGCAAACAAGCACCCAGTAGATCTAGACACCTGTTTTTAAATAAGTAAGCAGGTACGATAGCTCTCGCCAGATTGGTACTGCGTGAGAATAGCCAAAACAAACAAACTATTACTTATTCCATGGCTTCACGCAGTTTACTACATTGATAAAAACCTAAACACATTGACAGAATTTCTACTCACACACAGAAAATTTTATATTTTTTCAAAGAAAAGGGATATTGCCAGAATACAGAAAATATTAGCGTTCAATCAAATTAAAGACAAGTATTGAAGCAAGTATTCGAGTTTTTCGACATCTACGGAAATAGTAGTACAGATGACAAATATTTTTAAAATTTTTCATTGATTTCTTGATAGAATGAACTAAACCGTATATTTGTTGTCTGTTTAGAATGAACAAAATGAACGTTGTTATGAACATGTTCATTCGCGACTGCGTGAAAATAACTGGTCCGTAATTTCTCTGTGGTTGGGAGAAGCCTTAATTTTCTCGTGTTTTTATTTATATTTTATGTCACGGCCTGAATTAAAAGCCAGGTCCTTGATAAAGTAACCATGTCGTCCTGGAAAAAAGCCGCTAAGGCTAACCAGAAAACCCATCGGGAAAGGCACCAGCCTGAGTCCAGAAAACATCTGGGACTTCTCGAAAAGAAGAAGGATTACAAGAAACGTGCTGATGATTATCATGAGAAGGGAGAGACATTGAAGATTCTCCGCAAAAAGGCGTTGGACAAAAACCCTGATGAATTCTACTTTCACATGGTCAACTCGAAAATCAAAGATGGGGTGAGTTTTTTAGGTTATGATTTGAAAGTGCCACTTTATGGTGTTTTTTATTATTAAGGATAACGCTAACTTCCTTCTGTTGGCTCGTAGGTCCATCATGAATTGGAGAAAGGTGACACACACTCTGGAGAACAGATAAAGTTGATGCACTCACAGGACTTGAAGTATGTAAACATGAAAAGAACTATTGAGAGCAGGAGGATCAACAGAATACAGGTAGAGTTCTAATGTGTTGTTAATATGTACAGTAACTGAACTGTGCTATTTGCTTACAGTTACTAAAGTTTCAAGCAACTTTCTTCATCATCATGGCAGTTTAGTTTTAAAATGTATTATTCTGTATTTTGGACTATTGTATGTCTAAAATATTTCCCTAGCATATTAACAAAGATTTCAAGTGTAACATAATCACAATCAAACTGTTAATGTTACTTTCCAGCAAAACATCCACATGACAGAGATAGCAGACTCTATTCCCAACACTCACACATTCTTTGTGGATGAAGGAGAGGAGAAGACATTTGACCTCGCGGCCAGACTGGACACCCATCCCTCTCTTATCAACAGGAAGTCCAACAGGCCTCGCTTGGCCGATATTGATAAACTGAACCTACCTGAGATGGATGACGAGGTTTGTAACTTTAGTTAATATTTTCATTCCTAATGATCTATTTATTGTATTTATTTATTAACTTATGATAAGCATTATAGAGTTTTCCAAATCACTTATTTATGTTTGAAACCATTACAAATAATATACATAATGAAAAAAAAAAAATTTTTCAGGACATATCACACACAAAAAAAAGCTGAGCATTTGCTCTAAAGAGAAAAGTTTCATTGTAATATACTTACCTACTACAAAAACAAGAATCTGTAAGTGCATGTGGATAGGTACCTAGCAGCTATCCTATCCTATTCTCTAGTCTATATCTTGTAGCATATAATTTCTGCTGGATATAATATATTTGATGAGCTTAATATTAGGTAGTCCATACAAATCTATCCTACACAAAAAAAAGTAAAATTAAATAATACACATACTACTGTAAGTTACAATTAATATTTTTCTGTTATTTCAGACTGTGGAAGCAATAAAGAAAAATAAAGAGAAAGTATACAAGGAGTTAACAAAGAGGATTGAAAGAGAAAAGGAACTGTCAGTGATTCAACGGAAGATGGAAGTGAAGAAACATCTCAAGGACAAGAGCACAAAGATCCTGAAACCTACTAAAGTGAAAAATGGATCCAAAGTAGCAGCAGCTGTCTACAAATTCCAATATGTAAGGAAGAAATGAAACCACATATTATATTAATTACTTATACTTTAATAAATACACATTTTTGTCATACTTTGTTTGTTCTTACAATAGTTTCACTAGAACATGCATAATACAAATTAAGGATAACCCTGATATATTCATCAGACAGTCTCAGACCTTAGCATATAATCTCACACTTTTCTTGTTTATTCACTAGATAGTAAAAACTGTATAAAATAGACTTGTACAATAATCACTAAGGTGGTAACTCTCGGGTAACCATAAGTAGACAACACAGTTTACAAAATGATGTAATGCAAAAAAGTTAACAACACTATTTCATGAACTAAGAGGTATAAATAATTTCGGTTTGTTATTGAAATATGTGAAAATTAGATCTTAATAGTAGGTAAGTACATCATTGCTTCTTACTTGATTTACATAAAAACAATATCATTTATACTACACCTGCTCGGAAAGTACCTTGTTACTTTATCAAATTTACGGTAGAAAGTACGTCATTGCACATCGAACAAATATGCGGGGAGAAAACGCATCAGAGCGGGAAGAAATGGATTTTCATACACTTTTCTCTCCTGCTCAGATGCGTTTTCTCCCCGCATATTTGTTCGATATGCAATGACGTACTTTCTACCGTAAATTTGATACTTTCCGAGCAGGTGTAGTATAAAGCACTATGTATCACTCGAGAGAAAGTGCGATTCCCGATCTCGGGTGTTTTAAAGCCCTCGCCTACGGCTCGGGCTTCAAACGACACCCTCGACGGTAATCGGTCACTTTCTCCTCTCGGTGAACAATGTACTATTTATCTCTGCCTGTAGCACCAACTCAATGCCAATAAAATAAAAGTACCATGACAGTCCCAGATATATAGTTTGCCAACCAATCACTGATGTTAGTAGTCCATGAGATATGTGTAACTGTTGACTAAGATTGATTGGCAAATATTTATTCTAAATCTAGCAGTAAATTAGTACTTATGGTCCAATGCATATAAAATAAGATATATTTTACACCTGACTCTGGCTCTGACCACTAAGTCAGCCAATGACAACCTGCACAAACAACTCCATGATTGTATGTGGAGTATACCTAGACTGAAATAGAACTGGCTTTCAAATATTTCCAAATACATATCACATCAACAACTCCCATTATTCCTACTCTAAACACTTCACTTGGACAGCACATTGCATCTTAAACATATGTCCTTAAATTATCACTGTCTTTGGTGGTCCTTACCTACTCTACATCACATGTGTCTCAAAACACATGTTTCACCACACAACACACATCACCACAACACACACTTGTGTGGTGGATTCATGGGTGTGCCGGATGGACATTGCCAGGCCTCAGCAAATTCCTTGGAGTTGCTGAGTGTCCCGATCACTCTGATTTTGTTGGGGCTGTGGACACCTTCCACCATTTTGGATTTGAGCGCGCCCACTGTCGAGTTGCCGCACCAGATCTGTGGAAAAACAGGTTGTGTCAGTTTAACGTAGGAAATTAGAAAGATAAATAGTAATAGGATTGTAGGAGCTTAGGAAAGATGTATTTGTTTTGTAAGCTCATAAAACAATGAAACATTATCTTCTCTGTTTGACAAGTTCTACAATTTACGCATTTGATTATCATGATTGCAATGGAAATCCCGTGTGTAGTATAACAAATAGATAGATTTTTAGAATATACCTAATAGAAATTTATTTGCCACAGTCTTTGTTATTTCCTGTCTTGGCATGGGCCACTAATCCAGACACTTGCAGTTTGCTTAACATGACAGATAGAAAACCTCCACTAATTGAGCTACGGTCGCTTCACTGATACTATTTTAAGTTACCTGTGCAAACCCAAGGAAAAACAGCTGATCAGGCTGTAGATCAGGCAGGCCGGGCAGCGTCCGCCGCGCCGCCGCGCCGCGCCGCGCCGTGAATCGCCGGTACGCTTGCAACGCCGCGCGGAGACCGCCGTTGTCGGCTATGTTCTCACCTTGCGTGTTGAAACCGTGCACCTGGACAGAACAAGGGGTGAATAATATTTGTATGAAAGTGGCGAATACTATAGTGTCAAGCAGTCAAATCTCTTCTGAAGAGAGAGATCTTCCTCCTCAGCCGTAAGAATTCATCATAATCGTGACTCACCCGCAGAATTGATTCATTGCGGATGTTCAATTAGGCAAATACTTCGTGGTGCCCACCACGAAGACGGCTTCGTGGTGCCTAGTTCCTTCCACGGAAGTTATTTATTTTGGATTTTGTGGTCTTCAACCATGACGGGTTTCTCGCGTTATGTTTTCTATCATCGTTAAGGGATCCAGACATAACTTGACACAAGTCAGACACAAGTCGGTGCAGAAGACCAGCACTGGTTTAGGTTGCCTCACCTTATAGTCCGGTAGCTGCGGCATGTGGTACTTGCTGTACTGGTCTATGATGCACTGCACACGCCCGTGGTAGTGCTCCAACGTGGCTGCGGACCACCACTGCTTCAGGTTGCCTTCAGAGTCGTAGCGACGACCTGGGAAACAAAAAAAATATTATTTAATTTACTACTTACTTCCTTATTCTGTGATATTGGTTAGATTTGAACAATTTTTCACCGTGACAGTCTAATACGCGGATATCGTGAGTAGGTATAATAACAGAATTAAAAAAAAACATAAAGATGCATCAGCGCAAAAAGGACCGTAGAACGTACCTAAACTGGGAATTTGCTAATGTCCTCTAATAGAAAGTAATTATATTTTAGTACGACCTTATATGTCAGTGATTTATACCATTAACATTTATCTTTACTACAATATGTACTATAATATACTTATTACTACGTACAATCTACCTACATTAGGTAATGTGTCTGGCCAGTCGCTATCTCCGATCTGATAATACAACCCGTTAACCATAAATGACCATGTCATGTAGTATCGAAAGGAAACCCATTGAAAAGCCATAAACCGTGAAGATATTATCAGCAACATGTCCATACCTTGATCGTCGAAGCCATGTGTGACCTCGTGACCCATTATGGCACCGATGGAACCGTAGTTTATGGCTCTGAAATTAGTAAATACAAATATTTCAGGACATATCACACAGCGCCATCTAGCCACATACTAAGCTTACGCTTGTATCATGGGTAGGTACTAGATAACGAATATAATACATATATACTTTTTTTTTGTAAATACGTATAAGTATTGTATAATACATTGAAACGACCAGATTCAACACAAGTAGGTAATTACAAATTTTTATATGCATAATAACTTGTGTTATGTGGGAATCGAACCCGCACCCCTAGATTAGAAGGTAGAGCCACTACCAACTAAGCTAACAGAGCAGTCAAACACTACAACATTAGTAATCTAGGTTGACAAATTATCTATTTAAGTAAAGAAAGGTGGGAATTTATGGCGAGCCACTGTCGCAATTATTAAACAAAAATTAAAAAAATATTTATTTAAAGTTATGGAACAGTGCAAGTTTCATCGAATCGGTTCAGTAATTCTGTTTTATTTTTCCAAATTACTGCTCGATATGGTATTTATATGCCGATTAGGAAATTATGATCAGTAGTTTTAAATAAATTTCACATTTCAAAATATTTCTTACTCAATTCCGTTTCCGTAGAAAGGTGGTTGGAGGATGCCGGCGGGGAAAGCTGTAATAAAAAATAATATTAATTACTATGAACAATTTACAAAATCATAGGTTTCAAAGGAAATATTAAAAGTTCTACTCACTGACTGAATTGAGCGTAGCTGAGTAGAACGCGTTAACAGTCGTAGCGGTGGCCACCCATCTGTGAACGAAAGTCAACATTAGTTAAAGTTATCATTTAATCATAACTTATGTTATCTTGGCAATCCAATCGGTACAAACTCACTTCCATTAGGTATATACTCTTACTTTCTATGCACACTTTGTAATTCTTTTGTCAGAGATCGCTAGTGCGATCTACATTTTTATTTTATCTCCAGAGCCTAGAAACTCATAATGTTTTCATTTTTTACTTAAATTATCTTGATATGAATCCATCTAAAGTTCCACCACCGATCAGAAAGAATTAGTATTATCGTTCGTGTCAGTAGCTGCAAGTGGCAGCTAAGAGAGCGAACTTTACGTTTTATAAAACCCATAGGAATATTCTTCGTGCTCCACGATTGGTCTACTTATAGTTTACCTGTTCCTGTCAGGTTTCTCCCGCAGACTTTCAAGTGACTTCTTCACAGCCGCCCACGTCAGCTTCAAGTAGGTGTCGAATAAGTTGCCTTCTACTACCTCCGCCTGAAATAAAGAACGAACAACTTTTTTAATTCAACCAGTAGGGGTTTCCGTTATCAAAGCACACCGATAAACGGGTTCTAAACTTGCGTCTAGTCCTCTTTAAGGTTATCGTTTATCGTTGGATCATCAGAAAAAAATATAAAACTAATTCACATATCAACACCTACTTAGTTAAAATACCTAGCTAAAAATAACTTCTAGTATAATTGGAGCTTTTAGCTTATAATTTTTTCCTTCTTCTTGAGTAGTATTCGTGATGACTCAGGGTTGAATCCCCGTCTGTATCAATGCATTTGGGGAGTTTTTTTGACCACATGCATTGTGTTGGGTCCGTCTAAATCAAATAAAACTAGTAAATATGAAAACACCTACATGCTTATAATGTTTGTCGAGCTGTTCATGCGTGAGCAGCCAGGCGGGGAAGCCCACGAAGTTGCGAATGGCCTTCAACTTGGAGAGCGTCTTGAGACGCGTCGTGGAGTCCATCCAGTCGAGCTGCTGGACCGCGTCTGCGAAGGCCGAGCGGACGTCCTCGATCATCTCTATGGCCTGGGGAGAAAATAAGCTTTAGTATCACAGTCTATTCCATTCCAGCGTGTTACCTCTTGAACTATATTGTTGGTGAATGTTAGTCAGGCGGTAGTCAAACGTGAACCTATCGTGCGATGCTATCGTGCGGCGCGGCGAAGCATAAATCCAGTATAGATGCTCCACTTGTATTCATACATACTTTCTCAGTGCTGCATAAACTGCGGTAGGTAGGCACGAGTATGTGCAGCACAACAGCGATTGGGTGTTTGAAATGACTTATTGAATATAGATTTTTGCTATTTACATGTTTCAACTTATTTATAGTTTTTATTGATTGCCCTTTACTTATCACTTCATGGCTAATATCGTGCATATTATCGTCTCACCTTCTCCCTCGAGTTCTGGTCAAAGTGCCTCTTGACGTACAAGTAGCTGAGCGCCACTCCGAAGTTGGCGTTCACATTGGCAGTGCAAGACTTCCACCTCGGCGTGCGTTGCTGGAGCCCGAACACTGCCTTAGAGAACTCGAAGCCAAGCTCGCGGAACGCACCTAGCGTCATCGGGGCCACGGTCGAGAATACGCTCCACCATAGAAAGCGTTCTGGAAGGAAAATGTATTAATTTATATTTTGCAATGACAAGCTGTGTTCTGGGATTCTAAGCTTAAGAGAGCTACTGCAACTGGAATGGGCAAACCATCAGACATTGACCATCAGAATTGCTGGTTATAAAGCCATCCTTATGCGTTTTGCAAAGACTTGTGCTGTTTGTTTTACGTACAATAATATGTGAGAGCTGGAAAATAACAATCCTTTGCTTAAGTTTGTAAAATTCATGTTAACCTGATAAAAAACTTAAATTGGAAAAACTGAAACAAATAAACTGACCAATAATGAGGGGCTTGGTGTCTGACAACAGCGTGGCCAGCTTCTGCAAGTACGGCAGGTCCATCACGATGACGCGGTCCTCGAGCGGATGCAGCGTCACGCTCGTGTTTGCGAATACAAGGTCCAGGTAGCCTTCCCAGTCGTGCTGCGGAGGGAAATACTATTTTTAAGAGTCTGGAATGAACCATTGGGCAATAGCCTTCTTACACCTCCCGTCCCTGATAATAGTGGCCACGATATTTTAGCCGAAAATGCTTTGCGCTTGGTAAAATGCCTACAGTTGCTTTTTCGAATGCAATTCCACGCCGTATTAACATGAAAGCAAGGGCGAGCATCGCGCGTATAGCTCCGGCCGACGCGTCTTGTCCACACGCAAACAATTTTGCACAATTTGAGCAGTTTTGCAGACGTTTTTGACGATAAAAATTCATATAAAATCAGCAATTCAGATTATTCTATTTATGGCTTTTTACTCCTCTAAATAATAACATTTTCTTTTAGATATAATTAAATTGGTTTAAATTTCTGTACTTACCTACTGCTTTTGGAAAAAAAGGTGAAAAATACTTCAAAACAACAATTTTTCAAAAAATAAAACTATCGAGCGTAGTATACGTAATCGTGTTTTGGCGTTTTTTATTGTCTTAACACTGAATCAAAATTACATAAACTGAAAAAAAATTAGCTCTATCTTATATACTTCAATTTTATTAGATTTTTATGAAATGTCGATTTTACATAGCACCCCGCGTTAATGGATTGTCGTAGCGGATATGTTTGCGGAAAAGGACTCAATGTGTTCTTACTTCCCCATAGTATATGATAATGCAATGGGAGATAACTGGTTTTCATCTCCAAAGATATCCTACTTACTATTGCCATCATTTGATTTTCTGGCCTTATGTACTCGTACTTATTTCTTAACCGATTCGTTAGAGATATTTCATTGGGTAGTATATCACGCGAAAAAAAATGAATAATACGAGCAAAAAAACGATTAGATTTTCATTACTCACGTCCTTCCAGTGGTCGGGTCCGCCGCTGGAGCCCTGCAGTAGTTGCTGCACGCTGACCTCGTGGAACAGGTGTGTGCCGCTGCGACGCACCTCCACTGGGGTCATTATCTAACATGGGGAAACAAATGACTTAATCCATTATATTTGAACAATTTGTAGGGTGATTCTTCAAGATGGATTAAAATCATGAAAAATCAGATAGCTTTTTCTTCTCTTTTTCGTGGATGGAATAAAATTAAATACTTTAGGACTTGAATCCATTGGACTCTTGAATAAAGTAAAATAAAGACACTTCTGATACTGCAATAAGTTAAACACTTGATCAGACAATAACACCAAGTAAAAGTGCACATACTTTAGCCAACGCCTTGCTGAAGTCCACGATATCATCCGCGAACCCGTCAGCGTCTGCGTCCGGGTCTGCCGCGGCGATCATGTCGTGGATGTAGCGGCGGTACTGCGCGAGCTCGTGCGAGAACTGGCTCGGGGACAGCAGGTAGCGCTCGCTGAAGCCGGGCGGGACTTGCTCCACCTGGGGGAATGTGGGGTTTGTGAAATAACCTTCATATAACCTTCAATGTTTTGCCTATGTTTGAGAAATTAGTCTTAGTTAGACACTCATTAGTAGTTGTTGTATTGCTTTGGTTCAATATTCTTATTACCTACTCTACTCCCTACAGCATTATTCTCGAACTAATTTGTCTATAACTTTTATAAACATACATAACCAGCGGCGACTCGCGGTGCTACTCGCGTTAATTCGTGATAAAAGTAGTCCGTGTTAATCCAATGTCTAATTTATCATCAGGTTATATTTAATTAAAATCGGTTCATCCGTCTGACCGAGAAGAAGTAACAAACATACAAACCAACCTTCACCTTAGTAAAACGACATTAATATTAATATGGTATGGTATTAATATTGTTTTCTAGAACCTGTTACCAAAGGTTTTGCTGCTATCTAATGTAATAGACCAGTTGACGAATTAACATACAATAGTGCCAATAATCCTATCACTGACCACAACTCGGTTCCTGCTGGTATTCCTGACATCCTCGGCCACCTGCACGCTGAGCAGCACGTTGAGGCCCAGCATCCTGCGGCCGCGCCCCGCCGCGGTCTCCCAGGAGAAGTTCCCGCTGGCCACAGCAGGAGGACGCGGGGGCAGGTCAAGTTTGGACAGGATCTTCTGAATGGGCTTGATGCCTTCCACTTCTAGCTTATCTGGAAAGTAAAAAATACACAAATGTTAGGCTGGATACTAAATATTGAGAGTATTTTATTTATAATGTTGACTGGTGCGATTTGCTAGAAACAATCTCCTTAGAAAATGTTAAATGTTATTCATACGGTTATAGACTATTGTAAAATAATGACATGTACAGAAAGTATAAATAAATATAACCATATATCTATCATGAGTAAAAATTAATAATAACACTTACAAATAAAAAATATAACATTGATTTAAATATTGTAGTTGTTGATTGGTGCTGAAATATTTTTACACACTAAACACACTGTGTTTTTATAGAACCAATTTGATAATGAGACGTGTAGGCTATTTTTATCCTAGCACAAAATCTTATGACTACAGAAATCAAATTTGAAAAAGTTGCAAGGTGTAATACTTTCTAAGTAGGTACTTACTCGCAGCTACGAAAACAAACAGCAACCAAACAGAGGCAAATGATAGAATGAATCATGAATTTTTTCATCAATTCTAAACACTAACCTGTATCAATGCAAGTCCTGTACAATGCCTTGGCTTTCTTCACGCTTGAAGGCAGTCCCTCCTCATCCTTAGCTTCCAGCAGTTCCCTCAGGTCTGTGACCAGCTGTTCCCGCAGCTTGCCGAGCTGGTCCCAGGAGGTGGACCAGTCTGGTACCGGGTTCTTCTTGATCCAGCCGCCGCAAGCGTACTCGTAGAAGTCCTGGCAAGGGTCTACCTCTTTGTTGAGCGCGGAGAGGATTCTTGAAGCTGGAAAGTGGAAAAGCTTATTTGAATTGATTTCGGCCCGTTCCTTCGGGTGGGTGGTCATGGAGTGTCATTCCATTCGGATCAGATTATTCATTAAAGGTAGGTACTGGCTGTTTGTCATTGTGTTGAAGCTTGTGAAAATTAGGCATACCGTTCTAAAGTCAAAGATTTATTCAATTAAGTTTTTCAAACCACCTGTTTCTTCCTCAGTGGAAGTTTGCGGACGTGTCCAAGTGGTTGCTAATAGGCAACAAAAAACGAACAATGTCTGAAAGTATCTTAACATTTTTATGAACTAAATTCTTCTCAATTATTAATAAGTATTTAATTATTTCAAGAGTAACGTCTAACACCTAACAACGGTGATCTTGTTTTGAAAATATCTGCAAAACAAGCACCTATGTACCATTTCTTAATTTATGATCGCGTCGCAATTGTTCTAAGTATGGTATATGATAGAGGGTGAATCAGTGCAACGGCGCTTTGAATTAGATCAGATAATTGCTGATTTATAAAACCACGAGTACCTATTATATAATTATGTTCTAGATGATAAACAAAATGCGCAGGAGTTTAAGGAAATTGTGCGAAGAAGGCAGTTTGTACCAGGCACGTAGACAGTCGTATGATAACGCATAAATTAAAGAATGACGCAGTGCAGAAGTTCACGGTTGCAGTGATAAATTTGCTATGGTGACATGGTACAGGAAGGTATTATGGGTTATTATTGTAAAGGTAAGAATCTCTACAAGTAGGTATCTTAAAAGAAGATTTTTTCATTCCAATCCCGTATTCATGATATAATATACATAATTAATAGGTATCATATACTTAATTAATTTAATAGGCTTCGATCAAAATTGTACCTGATAAAAAGTACATATTTGGTTGACGTTAATAGGTACCTAAGTACCTATTAGCTTCTTTTTTCTTGGCAAGGACTATAAAGTGCATTGTTATAGTTGGCTACTTTAACTCATTCAGAAGCGACACCTGTAAAATTCGATTGAGCATGGCCGTATTAGAACGTTACTTCTTGAGATGTTCTTAAACACTTCGGAAACGGAATATTTCCTGCCAACAAGCTTAGTTATCAAAGCTTGTTAATCATTTTGATTAATCAGCCATTCCATGCAGTCATTTAGCAAGCAATCTCGGATATAATCAGCGCTCGTTGCATAGATAAAATAACCCAGACACTCATGCTCGTGTACTTATTATTTGCCCTATTACGCACTCGACCCTTTTAAGGGTTCCATAGCCGGATGTTTGATCAACTAAATTTTGGTCGCCAAAGGAATGCTGGCTGCTAATTAATTGAATTAAATGACCTATTACGTATCTACTTTATAAGAGCAGGTACCTATAACGTGGATTCACTTATTTTTAAAATAACAACGCGTCTATTAGGTGCGATGTTACCTTGTTATATACCTATATATATCATCGTTTGCCGTCTCTGAAATGTCTCCGGCTCATCAAAGTAATTACTCACATGATTTACATAACAACTATGAAATCCATGGCGTCTATTTTACTCACCACGGCTGATTTACTTCATATGACATGTTATTAGCATATAACTACCGCAAAGTGTTTAATATGTCACATTAATCAGTGTGTTTAGTAACATGATGCATGTATTACCCTATTTGCATACTTTAAAGAAATTACTGGTCATTTTATGCGGATTTATTGCGTTTTTCTTGAACATCTCACACGTGGCCAGTGGGTTATGCAATATTTCATCAGCTAAAGGAATGTAATTAGATTAATTAGTTATTTGTGACAAACAAACAGTGTACAAACGCACGTGGGGTGGAATATTTTTCTTTCGTGATAGACCATAACATAGACATTGTTTTTATCCAATGTCTATGGACCATAATTAATAGGGTTGGCACTTATTTCAGATTTGAAATATCTATTCCCAGTAATTACACTAAATATATCACTAATTAATACATTTTTAATTGGCATCCAACTATAGTTTCCCCTCCTCGACTATAAATAGTCAAATATATCTTTTAACCTCTTCATAGTCGCCTATTATTAAGTGAGTTATAATCAAGCGCGTAACATCAAAAATCAGCAAGCTCCTTATTGCACCTTTAAAGTTTTTTTTTATCAAAATGATTTCCTCCACTGACCAGTAGCGACGCAGTCCTCTGTGATGCAAGGTCGGGAGCTGCGATACTCGGCCAGCACCAGCACAGTGGTGTAGATGGCCAGCGCGATGAGGCACAGCCCCAGGGCTCCAATCAGCACGGACGAACATCGCACCGTGCGCTCTCTGGAACGGAAGGAAATATTTATTACACTCCAGCACTAAAGAAACATCAAATAATCTCAGGAGTCACTGATCAAGTCATGTAGGTATTTTTTGGTCATGGCTGTTGGCTGCTAGAGACAATCATTAAGAAATTTAACTATTTGAATGGTATATTTATCGTCTCCCTTTTCTGAAGAACTTTAGATATGGCAATACATCCTGATCCTGATGGATTTTATGATATACCAGTATAAAATTGGCATACCTACCTACGTGTACAAAAGTTAGTTCTAAATTTTGTTTCCAAGTGCAAGTAATTAAACGTAACGATATTTATGTGAAGGTACGAAGGTACGAATAAAGTACCTATGAAATACATAATGGCGCTAACTATAATGGATGTCAATAAAAATCATAGGTACAAAAGATCTGAAACAACAGATTGTCTTACGACAATCTGTTGTATATCGGAATATAATATATCGGAAAGTGATTAGTAATACTGTATTATAAAGGCTTGTCGTGAAAACGACAGTGATTGTTAACATTACGCTGCTATGAATTATATCAGCGGATCTTATAGACTTAAGATACTTCTTTCCTAAGAAAATATCTCTATAACTTGCCAGCATTGTTAAAAAAAACTTTGGTCTATATTCAGGGAGAGCCCTTTTTTATCAACTAATACATATACGATACATATACTCGTACATATACATATTATATTGCTCGATTTTTTCTGACTCAATATTTTTATTACAGAGAGAAAGGGGACCGTACCGTACCTATACCTACTTGAGAGAAGATCTATACAGATAGAAGAGAAGAGGGGCCGCTAGTTGTGGCACTATTTTTTAAGTCTTGTGTTTCTGTTTGTCTTTTTTCAATGTGTGTTACAATAAAGAGTTTTATCTATCTATCTATACTTAACAGTGGGCATACAAAGCCAGGCTAATATGATAGTAAACGATATTTTTTTATTCGGCTTAATTTCCTTGCAAGATCATATACCTTTTAGCAGTGAGCTTACATACATATAATATCATTGCCTTTTAGCCTTTAGCATCCTATTTCCTAGTTCTTGTAAAAATCACGTACCTACCTATCTCAAAACCATAACTTCCCGACTATGTATATTACCTAAACATAAAGATTAAACTAGTACGGAACAGTTCCTCAGTGTTACTTCCCACCTCCACCGCTATAGAGACAGTCCCTAAAGGCGCGGAACTGGCAGCCGGAACAGTTTCACTTTCCTTTTCAATAATGACGTGGATGCAAGATGATATTAATGTTTTGTGCCGCCAGCCTTATTGGGTAACGCTGTTTTCTAGCGGGAAACTGTAGTTGTGTTTGTGTTCTATGCACTGTTAGGAACTATCTATTCTGTAAGATAGATATCTGCGTGTTATTCCTTGTAGTTTAGATGATGTTTAAATTTTCTACAACTAGTGATCATCAAAACTGGTGTCTAGGTTAGGCTAAACATGATAGTATTCAATCAATCTGCAGAAAAGTGTGATTTGCACTTCGGTTTGAGAATAAGCTTAGTAGAAAAGTTGCTTTGTAAAATTTATCGGGTTATCAAACTTTCTCATTGCCCGCTCCAAACCCTTCGTTTGCAATTCAATGTGCTATCGAATTTCTTCCTCGAGTTTTGGAACCATTTATTCTTCGCAAGTTTAGGTAAACAAAATAACATGGATACGAAAAATATGTGTTTTAGGAGATTTATTTGAACATTGAATTTCAATCGGGAGGTTTTTCGCATTTCAATGCATTGTCGAATATCTTCATCAAATTCTGCCGGTCATAAACCTCACGAAATACAGTTTCTTGCGAATCCTTCCACCACATAATACGAAGATGGCTATCGTTTCGTGTAACGGTGAGTTATGCTCACGAAGGTTGTTATCGTCAGTATTCGAGTCAGGTTCGCAGGCAGTGACACTTGGCTCGGATGGAGTCGGTGCCGGCTGATTGATCGACCACGTGCGCCTCGTAATAGGCAGAAAAGGAAACTTTGCGGTTGTGGCTGTTACTGTACAGTGTACAGGTTTTCTTGTCACTAGAAAGTAAACAATTAAACACATCTTAGTGTAAGCAAACCTTATTAATGAATAAAGGAGTCAAACCTGAGAACTTTTTGGTAACGAGAGACTTTTAAAATGTAAAATCAATGAGAGTTGCGATATTGACAGTTTTAGATTATTATTATACTCGTATATCCGTTACCCAAGGATTTTTTATATCATCCCTCTCTTTCCCTCTGGATTGTTCTCTCTTTTGTTTTGTGAAATAGATTTTATACGAATAGAAACCTTATATTCTTACACTTAAAGTTTATTTTCTATAAATGGTAAATCGGGGGTGAGATCGGTCAAAAATGAAAGGCATATAGAGCAGGCTGTTGTCTTGCTTCAACAGCTTGCCAGTTTAAAAAATAATGTGTGATAAATGTCACTGTCAACTTAAGTTTAGAAATATTTAGCAATAAATAATATAATTTAATTTTATTTATTATAAATTTTACTCGACACAAAGAAATCTGAACTAATTTGTGAAATTAACACAAAATAAAATAAGTAACAAATTAATATTATATTATTTTTCACACAAGCAACATTAAATTATGATGACATTATATGACAAAAGGTGGCGGGAAAAAAATAATTTCATTTGTAACTAATTTAGATGTACTTATTTTATTGTAAAAATAACAAAATGGTAAGAACTTGTAGTGTTCCGGGATGCAGAAGTGAATTTTATAGTGGCTGCAATATATCTTTCTACAGGTATGCTAAAGTTTAAGTAAGATTACATTATTGGGACTAAGGTGACCATATTTTCTCGTGCTTGAAATAATTTGTGCAATATGATATTTTTTCAGTTTACCTAAAAATGAAAACATCAAAATAAAATGGCAAAAGAACTTAAATATAACACGTTACTCGTTTAGGTTAGTACATGAAACACAAGGAAAAGGATTATATTGGTGTACATAGTTTAAACCATCACATGATAGTGTAAAAAAATATAGGATATAGGCAACTACCCAAGTATATGCAATTCAAATATGAACTTGTAAATAAATATTGTATTTACTGCAAAATGTTTATGATTTTGATTACATTGCCTCCCTGTCAATTAACCGAATCGATACTATTATAAGTTACAAACTAAAGTGCATTATTTGTAAGTTTGTTGGTGTTACTTAACGCGTCAATAGAGCTAGGGATCATCATGACTGGCAGCTGCAGCTGCAGGTAAAATAGGACCCCAAAAGAAACTGCTCCAGATTTGGTAAGAGATGAATTGGTATATCCTATTATATAATTTATTGTCACCCTAGTTAGAAAAAGACAACTGCCTGTCATACTTCGCCTCGCTCTGCTCATATTGGATCAGCAGTAATATTTCCCTATATATTACTTCCATGCCGTTACCATAATATTTTTTTAATTTTTTTTTGCAAATTTCCAAAAATAATACGATGGAAATAAATTTTAATCAATTACTTTTTATTTACTAGTACCTCCGAATTTCTCGGAATCTCTCTCGGTATTTCGTTAGTTCTATTGGTTACCAGTAACCCTGTAAACACTATACCTACTATTAATCTTGTGGTTTAACCACTTTTCGTGTTATACCATCACCGGAATAAAGCACCTGTCATCGTGGTTTTATAGCACATGCAGCGCTTTGTTAGAAGCGAGGGAAATACTGTGAGTAAGCTGCAGCCATGTGCAGTATTGTGTAGGGATGTGTCAGTGTCACATTATGCAAAAACCTGTTGGGGTTTTACCAGGGAGATTGAAATATGGACAGCTTTTCTCTTAAAAGGCCTTATCTATGTTCATAATAAGCCTTACTAACTTTAAATAAAATTGTTAGAAGGGTAACCGAATATGTGCTTAATTTCATTTCAGGAGTAGGTGACCCTTAACTGGTACATAATATACATATCTTCTTTCCGTACCACGCGCTTTCATTTTAGTGCGACACTCCGAATGATCTTAGGTTAACAACGCGTGGAGTCAATTCTAGAGTTCACAATCTCATACAAACTAACGTACACTTTTTTACCTTGTTCTATACAAATTTAAGCTGCAATTTATATCTGCCAAGTTATAAAAGGACTAGGAGTACATACAGCTGAAAAGATCTGACCCATACTATTCTGTAGACCGCATTCATCAAAGCGAATGTTGGGCAAATGTGTTTGTCTGCGATTTGTTATTGCATCCATTGATGAGATGAGAGGTCATCACCATCAATCAGATCATGTGTCACATACCTGGCAGTTACAATGGGACATGAAGACATTCTGGAATAGATATTGATTTCCATTTTCCCTTTATTGCCATTGATTTATGTAAAATCTAAAGTTAAGGTCGATGGAAAAACCAAAGTGGTTCGCTCTCCTACCCACTGGCTAGTAAAACGGTAAAAGACCGCCTCATATATGTACAAGCTCTAAAGACCACCGAGGACAGAGTATTATCAATGAGCGATCAACTCTTTAAGATAGACTATCTTGTCTTTTTGCCTTTATTCCAACTATTAGGAAGGATAATATTAAAACAGTCAAACGTAACACCCTGAACCGCATCCACAGCCGCAGTGAAACCATATCGAATGGCATTACAGTCCGTAGTACCATGTATACCATCATGTAGTACACGCCATTCATTCGCCGGTGGCCGACAAACACACAGCCATTGTGTCGAGTGCGAGCATTTGCATAACGCAGCCAATGTGTTATGTTATGCAGGGTTGGCACTTTGACAGCTAAATCTGCGTCTAGGAAGATATTGGTCAAAGATATGAACCTGCTTTTTAATCGTCTTCAAAAAAAGGAGCACCGACACCGCAAAGCACCAACAACAAATATTACGGATTTCAATGAGAATATTTATAGGATTGTAAGTTTCGATAATTTGATAGATTCTTTACTCCCAATTCTGAATTTGAAGTCGCAAAAATGAATATAAATTATTTATTAACTTTTAATGACACTTGAAGTCGTTTTTTTTTTTAAATAATTTTTATTTAGTAGTCTAAAAAAGGTGAAAGTCCCTAATTAGAGTATTTTTTATGTATTTTACTCGATTGTTCAGCTAATTATGATTTGATTTTGATGTTTCTGTTTTTTTAAGCTAAAGGGTTTAAATTGAGCAAATGACTCAATAACTCCCTAAAAGGATATGCTTTAGTTACCAGTGGTTACGAGTAATGATGTATATTCAAGTTGATGTAATGATGTATATTCCAAAAAGCTTGTTTTCTAGCTAGTAGTATCACCCCTAGATAGTGTAACAGATCGCTTTGTCGCTGCTCGATACACTTTCTACGGAGCCTGGCTCTGAAAATGTGAGCAGAATGTGAAATCGAAAGGATTACGCGGAAACTAACGTACTAACAGCAGTAACAACGTGGAGAAAGAATAGCTTGAATGTTCACCTACATTGGGCTGGCACCTACAAACAGCTGGCTTGAATAGGAATAAGTCAGCGTGTAAAAAAGTGCACTGAATAACACTAGAACTTAAACTAGAATTTAAAAGAGACATTACTGTTAAGAAGTTATTACCTATGTTATTTGACTTGCCCTGTACGGCGCGATGTCGTAAGGTTAATAAACATTATGATTTATTATTTATATACCTACTTTTTGTGGAGGAAACGGACGCTAACTTACTTTTGATTTACAAATAAATAAAATCGGGCTCTAGTGATATCTTCTATTTCTGCTATATAATTAAGATCGCACGCCATAAAAGGAAAATGAAGTTATAAGTTTAAAATACTCTTTGATTACCGGTTGTTAACGATGTCAGAAAGTTTACTCCCTATATATCAGTATGAATATTTCCTGATCGTCTATTAATCACTCATCCATTACCCTCTCTAATTGCGTCGTCCTGGATCAATCCGTAATGACAGACAGTTTACGACAATTGCTATTTCTGTCCACCTTCCTTTAATTCCCAGGCCTGATTAGCAAGCATGTATTCTTGGTCACGGTTCGCAGAGTTTCCTATAATTAGATGAGGTGTCGCTAAAGGGGCATTGCCGGTACTGCACAAGTTCATTGCCACTCGCATTAAATCCACTCACGTCCAGGCTTTCCACTGTGCTGAATCAACTTCTTCCTATTCTGTATATGCTACTTCTTTTTAATCTGTGGGATTAGCTTTTAAACTGTAGATATGTGTGGCTAAGACACGAGAGGCAGCGATTTACACGTTAGCTAATATAATTGGCATGTTATCTGCAGTTACATCAGTGAAGGCATGTTGATTTGGGCTTTCTTCCTATAATTTAATGGGTGGCTGGCGCTGTTGCTGGTATTTAGCTCACTAGTTATTCTCGGTACTAACCACGTACAACTAATGAAGAAATGCAATAGTTACTATCTATTTTATTTATCGTCTGTATCGTAAGCTCTTAATTGAATATCGATTGTAATAAAATCTTGTGCCTACTCAATTTATGTAATTTAATGAATTTTAATGACTGGTTGAATAACAACCAGTCATTAACATTTAAGCCATTCCTTACATTCAAACCAATAACATTTAAGCATTATCTTGTTCGAATGCTTTATGCAAAATATTGAAAAAAAGTGTCCGTACTAATTGTCGTATGAAACATTTAGTGCGATGCCAATGCTTCATTATAGAGATTTGACGGCCATGGATAGGATATTGAGTATTGACCATCACCATCGGCTCTCTGTAAGTAAGTAAGTCTTGAAAATATATTAAAGACCTGAATAGAGTATACCAGAAACTTCACATATGGCTTTTTTTTTATTGTTTCTTCATTGCACCTTGCACCAGCCAGCAGACGAGCGTTGAGCACGGAGAGCCCATTCAGCACATCCAGCACCATGTAATACCTCCATAATAGGGCTCACTTTCGCCGTCATTCGCCACACTTGGGTGCGCCCCCTTGTCGTGCCTGTTTCTCTTATTGTGCAATGCGTTATGGGATTATTATAGTCGGCATGAGTTTCAATAATTGTATGCGTATTTGTCTAAGTACATATGTATATCTTTATTACGTCAGAGGGACTTGCAAAGTCAGAAAGCAAAGCCAAGTTGCTCAAAGATAAAAGTGGCTATTTTGGATTAGGAAGCGCGTGGTAATGATGGTTACCCTATATGAGCCGGATAACTCTCACTACAGTTTATGTAAGTAACTGTTAAACTCTCAACACTAGAGTTAGCCACTTTCATACAAAGAAGAAAAAGTGTAGGTAGATCAGGGTGACCATGGTGTTCTAATTATTTGGCTGTATAATGGTTACTAGAAAATAGTTAATGGTTCAGTCTTGGCTGATTAGTAAGTAAAATAAACTAAAACGATTATTACAAAAATATTCTTCGATCCGCCCTTTTGAATTTATTCTATTGTTGTACAATTGCATGGTACCTTTAAATAATTGGTCGTGATTTGCTGATTATAATCATCATGCCGCACTGACGGGTTTACAACCGAAGCGCTAACAAGATACTAGTTGGATTTAAATAATAACAATGTAAATAACCGCCATTGAACTTTGAGTTGGATCTGAAATAGCGATTGAAACAGCTGTGTCATTGTTAGGTGCTTGTAAATAGATGTGAATGTGATGCAACGATATCCAGAGCGTGTGTGTCAAGGTGCTAGGACAAAACATCGGGACTGGGCATTAGGTGCGGCTGTGTCCCGGCCAGATCAGATGGCCGGTCAGATAACTATGCTGTGTAAACATACTTGGTCGAATGATTTATTATACCAAATGAACTTTTATATTTTGAAAGCCTTCAGAAATCACTGTTTGTTTGGTGGCTTGGAAAAAACCATAGCTTGTGCCTTTTTTACTTTTCGATAAAGGATAGCCAACTCGAAAACACTGCAAATAAAAAAGTAGCAGCCTCAAATGAAGTGTGTTGTGTCTTAAAAAACTATTTTGGTAGTATAGTATTACTAGTAAACTTATAGCTAGCACTAGATAGCGAATTCAAAGAAAATTAAGCTTGATTTAGTTCTAGGCATTTGGGTTACTTATCGTACTGTTTAGGCAGTATAACCCCTGTTAACCCTACCCAGAGGCTCCAGGTATCAGATCTTGCACATCCAGGCGTGTAGACCGATGGGTAAGATTAGGTCATTCGCGGCTTTTTGTGACCAAATCCTGACTCATCGCGGTAATACAGACATCGCGGGAACAATAATAAGATGGGAATCTTAATAGTGTTGCTGATTTTTTGCGGCTGTAGGTAGTAACATGTTAATTTGACTTGAGGAAAAATTTGACCTGAAAATTTTCCACAGTATTTAGTAGGTAAGGTAAGTTATTTTGTGAGCTTATCGGCTGCTTTGACGGGCAAAGATTGGTTATTTTTTTGGAAAGTTTGCAGAAAAATTGTATTGAAGCTAAAGCGATAGTACATATTATAATGATAAATGATGACCATTTGGTGATGTGTTTAACGTGACTTAAGTTAATTTCCAAAGTGATCATTAGGTGGCTTAGAAATAACAGAAGTTATATAATGAAAGTGGTAGCGGAGATAAACATAGACATAAAGTGTTGATTGTTTTATTTGCAAACTAAATACAGACTGTTCAGCAAATACCAAGAAAGTTAAATCAAACACAGCCTAGAATAAACTATCACTTTCATGTTAATTAAATTACTGTAAGAATTCCGGATATAATGAAGCAAGTAAGGATCATAATTATTACTTTTATAGCTTTAATGAAAGATTGATTGAACACGCCAAAAATATCCACAAAGAAAGCTTTTGTCTTCTTATTCCTCATGCGGAAACATTTACCATAATGTCTGGTTATAACGACAAAGAATGGAATGATGTACATCGCCGGCATAATAAATTATGAATAATATTATGGATGCGTAAATAATTCGCAGTTATTTCGTAGTAACGGCTTTCTTTGCTTTATTCTTTATAGTTTACATAAATCTTGAATTATGGTACTTCAGTGTCTCTTTAGAGAGCTGTGTGACTAATTGACTAACAACCAGACACGGTTTATTTGGAAGTTCCTTACTCGTTTTTGAGTGACTAATTTATAGTTTGTGCTTGCGCATTTATAGTTTTTTTTTTTTATAAACTTGAACGTGTTTGCACTTGGCCATAGTTTACCTGATAGCAAGCAAAGGCTATGGCCTAAGTTACTTTTCTTCCGTCAGCTAGGTGGTAAACTCAATGGGAAAAATAACAATTATTGGATTGCGGGTTGAAAATAATCTACAAATAAATAAAATAAAATAAAAATACTGGACATCCGTGCCGTCTTTTCCTCGATAAATTGGTTATAATGTTCAATGTTGAATTAAGAACCGCTTTGACACATATGTATAATCTAATAAACTTACTTGGCAAGAATCCATAGAACAATTACTAAAAATTACCATAACGCAAGAACAACGTGGGTAAAGTCATTCTGTTTTGATGAGTGTATTTAATTTATTGTGTTCACGTACTCATTAACATAAAGAGGAAATTAAAAGGAATGTATCAGTTTGGATTGCCAAGTGACAACGCATTGTGTGGGATGCCATTGTTGCAGATTGTTCATGGGAAAACAAACATCACATGGAAATAATAAAATCTTGTAATAAATACAGCAAAGTAAGCATTGGCCAGCGTGCTGGGGTTCTCGGTGTGTTGTATTATAGATAATGGATTAGAAGCTCTTGAACTATCCAAAGAATATTAAAAGTACCAGAGGTCAAAGTTTTTTTTTATAAACTGGAATTAACTAATAATTATTTGATCAGTAAATTATTCATTATTTTAAATTAATAATTATTATTAATAATTATTTGATCAGTAAATTATTCATTATTTTTAATTTAAATTATTCATTATTATTTTTTTATCAGCTTTGTATCATAGCGACTATGTCACTACTAGGTACATGAAAATAATGTCAGTATTTTTCAAGTAAATAAGGCTGACCTTTGTCAATTTTCTTTTAACTAATAAGTATTCCTTTCCTCAATATTTTTAATTCGAAAGCTTACGATTATTTTGCATATTGATTCTCTTGTCCTATAATTAACATTTTTGCATAATCTTTTAAAAATACAAAGCTTGCAACCAGGAAAATAATTTTAACACTGTCTCGTCACAGAGATATAATAATTGCAGTGTAAGAAACATCTTCTAGGAAGACAATTTATTTTAGGTAGGCAATTAAGATCCTTACAATGATAAATAAAACATTATTAATTCAGTATACGCTAACGAGGGCCTTCTTTGTCAACCCTTTGTATCTTGTATGTGCCATAAAAACCTCTACAACAGCTGGATTACGAATAAAAGGCAAATTTTATCAAAACACTACCCAAAAGTACTAACAAATAAAACGTAATGACTTAACTAAGACTTATACCAATAATACGATCACTATCAATATTTAAGTTGCTATTAATCATTAACATCTGCTTCTTCTTTTTTTCTTCTGTTAATTTTATTAGTAATGAACGGAGCCCCGCTCACAGATAAGACCATTTTTTTTATGTTTGATTTGAATTGAATTTAATGTGATTTTGCGATATGGGTCTCAGTAACCGGATTAAATGAATTTTATTTTATTTATTTCTATAAGACCCCGGTCTTATGGTCTCATCTATTTCTAGATACTACAAATAATTTAAATTGGTTCAGCTGTTTGAGTTTGAAAGTCAAACACACAAACTCAGAAATGTACGCACACATAATGTAGGCTAGGTAGACCATAACCAGCCGTATGTTTAGGTATATTATGTGTATATAGTCAGTATATGGCCAGACGCACATAAACAATGCCCGTCTGATGGGAAACAGGGAAGCCTTCATGTCAAGGTGTTTTTTTTGTGGACGAAGCCTTCGCCGGAGTCTAGCCATCAAACGTAGCGTGACATACCGACATAAAAACTTCGGAAATATTATACTTTACCTATTATTATAATGACGATTCCTAGTAATACTTTTCTCAGATATAGATTTTATAAAATTTCTCTTGTCCAATTAAATGAATAAATATGAATTATTGGGACCCACTACAATTTAAATACAAATTGAAGCCTCATTTTGCATGGACGTCAAGGTATTGTAAGTTTGTAACTTCTACTAAAGTAATTCGATACATATAAAGTTGAACATCAGCTATACATACGTCATACATATATCTTTTGTCTGTATTGAGTATATTTTTGTACTACAATAAATATAGGTTACACAAACAATATTCACAAAAAAAAACTTTTGCATAAGAAAAACTTTCAGTTTTGCCATTTTTTTTTTTCAAAACAATTTCAGCACACAAAACAGAGATCGTTAAAGAAAATCGCATTGTTTTATGTTCTTTGCACATTTTCGAAACAGTGATTGATGGTTAAATACATGGAATTTACATGCTTTTTACATATCCTTTGTATCCGAGACAGCAAAAAGTAAAAAAAAAACATAAGACAAAGAAAGAGAAGACATGACACATAGAAAGAGAAGGCGTAAGACAAAGAAAGTGTTAGTAACCCGTAGAAAATTTACTTACCTTGCGTTGATGTCTTTTGTTTGGCAGTTTGCACATTTTGTTATTTCGTAGCGAGTTTTGTATAAATGGTTACGTAATGAGTCATAAATGCATGTTTACAGTTATTTGATGGATTTTATTGCGCTAACGGTCGTGTTAGAATAAGTGAATTCGAAGTATTTACCAGTTGTTAGGCATAACTATGTTTTAAGTAAGAGGTGCTTTACGTAACTTTTTGTTATTAAGCTAAGTTTATTGAAGCGTGAGTGTAGAATCACTTGAATGGTAGAATTAATTTATTCGTCGAGGGGCAATGTTAAAAATAAATCTTTAAGGTAAGAATATCACGCTAAAAAACTTCAGCATACGCAGAAGAAATAGTGCGAATCATATGAATATTTACTTATTTAAAATGAAAAATAATTGTACTTGTGCTACTTTAGGTTTTAATTTTAAGACTATCTAATAGGTATTTCCTGCTTTAAATGTACTAGTAGCTTTAAGATTATTCTATTTTGTATTCAAATTGTGCAATTTACATATCATAAATAACTAACTCGAGATTCTACGTAACTGAGATCATAATGTGTGCTCAAATATAATGGAAGCTGAATTTACAATCACTTATGTGTTTACTTATGCTAAATCTGGTTTACTTCGTGCTTATATTATTTGCATAGCATAGATGACATGAATAGTTGACAATATGTGTCAAATAATTGTGGAACTATTCCAGTTTCTATTCTGTTTCGATGGTTCATTAGTTGTTTACTAGAAAAATATTTACTTGGCTTAAAGTTGAAATAATTTACGTAAATGCGTCAAGTCAATGCATATTGGTACTTGAGTGACAAAATAAAAAAAAAGTGGCAGAAAGAAGAAGGCTAGGTATTATTGTTCAACTTTTTGTTGTTAAAACAAAGATAAGCTGCGTAATTGAGTTCGTATTGTTTGTATGTCTAAAGAAATACACAACCATAAATTTCTGAGAAAAAATATGACCTAGCTTCTAATTTCTAGCCTATTATCCTTTTAGTTGTTGTATAAATAGATAAACACCTAATTAGAATAGAATATCCAATTTGATGTTATTTGTGAATAACAATTAATTTGTATGCAAAGTACCGTTAGCACATAAAGTACGGTATTGCGAGCAATTTGGCAAAACAAGGTTTGCGTGCGACCTGGGTGCTGTAACCTTAATAATTTAACTTTTATGATATAATACCGGTAAACGTTTCCTGTTTTTACACAACATGGCACAGAATCCTAAAATTTTATCGAAAATCTGTAAAGATACCATCCACAGAGAGAGTTGACGTTTAGGAATAGTTTCTTATCACTGTAAGTTGGTTAAGCAAATTGTTGTCATTGTTATTCTATCTGCTGTTTGTGCAATCATATTCTTAACGAAGTAATCTGCTATTGGGTTTGCCTTTGTCGTCGATATTGGATAAAGACCAAATTTGTGAGTGAAGTTTATAAATGTAAGTAGTAAGTTCGTACAAGACTGGCTAACTCAGGTGTCAGAGTTTTCCGACCGCCCTAAAGGCCTCTGACATGGTCGACTGCCACACTATAACAAAGTAAACTTTATAAATTTCTAGTTGACGACTGTCTACTCGTCACCAGCAAAGAACATAATGGCAAATCATAATTGTAGCAAAATGAAAAACAAGTTATTATACCATTGTGTTTCCACGTGGTAGTTTTTAATAACGGTCATTTTTCCCATCATTTTACTTAATCGATCGCGTAGTTGTCACGTTTTATATATACTCGTAGTTAGGAGTTAGGTTACCTACGTACCTAACTCCTAACTACTAAGGTACATTATGTGCAAAAAAAAGTAAGAAAATATATCTTACAATCAGATAAACATATGACCTCCCGTGGTTGAAAAAACCTAGATGAAACTAACTGTCAAACTAGGTTTTAAGAACACATAAGTACCTATATGTAGTTAACCGTAGCGGAAATTATTCGGCCAGGTAAATAACATTTTTCGTGGCAACAAAATTTAAGAGTCAAAATACGAGTAATAATACTAAGTAACTAATACAGCATTTGGGTAGCAATCTATGTAAACAATAAATAATTTCTTTTAAGAGTCAAGAGAATCTTGAGGTTAGTTGACTATCTACCATAATAACCTACTAAATTTATAAGAGGCAAAAAAAAATCATACAAACTAATTTTACTAGCAATGGGCACCGGGAGCGATCTCTTCGATTAATTTTTGTTTATTTTATTTTGCTTCTAATTTTATATGTATATTTGTCTTATCTATGGTTTAATATTATGTTTAAGACTTGTAAATAAATATTTACTTATTGATTTTATTGGCTTTTTTTAGCAATGAATGCTATTTCACAATAGCTAAGCATACCTACTTCAGTTATACGCTGAGTGTTACCAGGATCATCTTATATCAGTGTTGCAACGTGATTTCTCAGATCGTCCATTGGAGCGTGCCCTCTGTAGTGATGCAACATTAGGTGTGGCTGGATCTAGGCTCTGTAGTGCTGTTGAATCTCCTAGTTTAAGTACCTACCTGACTTGCAATTAATGTTAGCACTTAGACCTTTAGGCTATTCTAAAGATTTCCACGTGTTTTTTTAATTTGTAGTGGTTAGAAGTTTGTTTACATTTCTTCCTTCTTGTTTTTAATTGAGTATTGTTGTAAATTACATAACATTTTGATATTGTAGTCATAATGGTTTAAGAGTACTGTATGATATACTGTAGTAGCTGTCTGTATATGTGAGCATTGCCTAATCATTTTTTATATGGCGTGATGTAAGTCTCTGTTATGGGGTAGCAGATATCTGGCGCGTTAGGTAAAGGATTTTAAGAAGAAATTCAAGGGTGTATTTATATAAAAACGATTAGTCATTTTTTAATGTTGTCAATATCTACAAAAAGCACATCGTTAGATTTTGTCACATGTTAATTAAGTACATTTTAACTAATTAATATTCGTCTCCTGAGATCATAACTATAAGGATTGCAAAAAATGTAGTCATCGTCCCGCCCACTTGACTACAGTTACGTGAAGATGATTTAATTCTATCAGACACTTGTTAGAAATCTCTTACTTCATATCCGTAATGTATTTTTTTTTAAATTTACCCTAAACTATATTGTTTTATTGTATTAGATTTTTTACTAAAGCATATTATTACTGGACTGGTTTCATAATTCATGAAGTTAAACTCCGGTAAACTTAAAACGTTTCCTTCCTCAATTTATTGATCTCATAAATCAGTTTCTTTTAGTAAACTATATCTTTGACTCATATGAATAAATAATATTATCTTTACATACATGCATATTACAAATACATATATAGTACATATATAACCCATATTGCCACAGCACCAACTACTGGCTTCCACTTTGCTTATGAAACGTTATCATATTTTTATTTTTTCAACAAGTTACAAAAACAAGCATGTGTTATGATTATTTGTGTGATGTAACACGCAATGTGTATTATTGCTCTAGATAAGACTAAGTAGGTACCCGATTTAATATTGCAATAGTATCAGTGGCGAAACTTTACAATCACTGGGACTTTTCTATAGATCACAATATTCGGTTGTTGATTGTTTTGATGAATGAAGGTACAGTTCCCGATCTTAGCAAACAAAGATTGAGTACAATATGAAATATTCACACATTTTTTAAATACAATAAGCGGTTACATAATATTTATATTGGTCAATGGGATAAAATATTGGGATACTTTGAATAGGTGTTTCTTTTCCCAACTTTAATTTTAAACAGCATAGCTATTCTCCGAACTACTATGAAGTTACTATTTGAATACTAAAGCCATTTAGAATAATACTTCATGTATCGTTAGTAAAATGATATGTCAGAGATATTGTTCAGGCAGGTCAATGTCAAAGTAGATGCCAATTAAACAAAGGCAATTTAAATTGATTGGCAAAATAAACTTTGATTTTGCTTATTGATCAATGATACCTAATTTTGGGGGCTGATGGAATAGAATATTTAAAAAAACTCCGTTAGTACTTATAAAGCTATTATTTTCATTTCAGTACGGAACCAAATCCATGAAAACTAAGCAAATATGAAATGTCTGACATATTTTTGTATTGTAGCGATAAACATCGACTAACGAGGTAACACCTTTCACTAATTGATCCAATATTGTGACAATGTCGGAAGTAGATAGCATTGCAGCTGTACTAAAGTTTACATTTACTAAATTGACTGCAGAACTGCATTCCCTCTGACAATGTTTTAGTTTAGCTAAACATAAAGCGAGGCAACGCCAACAGTATATTCGGTACCATACACTTGAATCTAGATAATTATCTCACAGTAGAGTATTTTTTTTTAAATCATTGATATTTTTATCTATTTAAAGTTCCGTTTAAAATTATAACTGAAAACAGCTAATCGCTATATGAAAATATTAAGATATTGGAACGTAATCATAACGTTATCAACATAACAGTTATATTACGAGGTTAATAGTTCCTGGATTTGATTTTTATAATAAGGCTGATATTAAATACATATTATGTAAGGAGATTTATAACAAGGAACCTGTTGATACGAGTAAGTATAGGTATTCACGCTAAGTTACAGAATTTATGACCATCTATCGACTATAGTAGATACCTAATCGCGCTATTATTATGTGCTAATAGGTTAGTATATAATTCAAACTAAATAGTACAAATATTGCTTTAAAATAATACATTTAGTAATGTTGCTTGTGATTACAAGAACTTTTACATTTCATTATGTTTTAAAGTTTAAATTGATATTTCTATTGCAGTGGAAGCAACGAATCATCGTGATTTTTTAATAACCTGCTTTAGAAGTAGTACTGTTTCTGAGTTTTTCAATTAACGAGTTATTCCGAAACAACACAGACTAGACATGAACACGACTCCTCCTTCTATTAGTCATATTCCTCATGGCTGAGGGTCGTGACTGCACTGCAGGATTAATCACGGGAAGATTCTTTCGGCAGATGAAGTCATCCAAGTCTTTCGAGTAGCTATATAATATGTAGATATATGTACATACATATCTTCATTATCATCATCATTATCAGCCGGCTATCGCCCACTGCTGAGCATAGGCGTCTCTTCTTGTACGCTACTCGTCCCTGTCGTATATGTACATACTGCTATTATAATAAGTAAGTAAGTAAGTACTTACAACTTCTCCTCGAGACTAGCTGCGTCCAGCGGCTTGCCCTGCTGGCTCTCAGTGTCTGCGTCCTTCACCTGCGGACAGTGACACACTTACAGACAGACGGAATTAAAGGCAGTTACTATACATACTGGGGTACTGGTTAACAAAGTTAGAAAAGCTTAAAAAGATTTTATAAATCATTTCAATTTGAAGGAAACCAAACCTACTTTTTTTTGGGAAATTAATATTGCTTTGCTTAGTTAGATCATATCATATTATTTAGATCAATCTAAGTGTAAGTGTAAATTTTGTATATTTTTGTATTATTTTGTTAATATGAAATAGGCCTTTGTATTTTGAACTACTTAGCTAACGATTTTTATTTATTAAGCTCTTGCCAAAATTGGTACAACACCTATTTATTCACTCTCATTTTATCTGAGGTCAAATTGTTTATAAATGGTGACAGATATTTGCATAACTTAGCAATAACTCTGTATTACAATGAAAAACACAACAACGCCGGTGAAGCCCACACAAGATAACTCAACACGAGACTGGTAGCAGCACTTTAGTCACATTCTGGCCATTCTAGTGAGAAATTATTAGCTCAGATTACATCCGAACGCAGAGTTGTGTTGTGTTTATGTGGCTAGACAGCTCGGCGCAACGACACTAAACTTGTTCACGGTTTCACTTCATTAGAGTGATTCGGCGGGAAATTGAATTTAGACGAGAAAATGTCGCAAACTGCGCCCTTGGATGCCTTGGATACTTAAGTACGATTTCAATCGTTCTTTGTTTAGGTAAATCAGGTTAAACAAACTGATATTGAAATCCAATTAAAGGTAAAAATGTCTACATTTCTATTGTATTCATATCTGATGACAATAATCAAACAGCTAATTTCAAGTAGATGTTGAAGTATCTATTCACAGTTAATAACAAATTTAACTAACAAAATTAATGCTTAAAATTACAATGATATCTATTCAAAAGATGCATACCTCCCTGAATTGTTTAGACGTGTAACTGAACGGATTCGCCATGGTCTTTAGTCACAAGTCCCCAGATATCAAAGAGTCCTTCAGAAATAGTATTGTAGATTGATTCTTACTTCTCACTACATTTTGTGGTACACTTTACTCTTCGTTTTAACTCTATTTTGAAGTAATTTCCACGAATATATTGAAATAAATAGAGTATAGGGATATAAGGCGCTGTGTGAAATGTCCCGGAAAAATATTGTTTTTTTTTCATTAGAGAAGTCACACTAGCTCCTGTTTTGGGTGCCAGTAACAATCTGATGGTGTTACGAAGCCTGTTGAATGACATAAGGCTTTATTGGAGTCGTGTAACAATTATACAATTGTTCTTTGTTCGCCAACAATAACTCTGCTGATAAGATATTGCACGTAATGTTTACAATCGCTGACTGGCTACTTATTGGGCCTGTAACGTTACGGTAGCACCTGGTCCCTACCGATAGTAGCCTCTTTTTTTGGGAGGATCTAAATGGTAATCATTATGTTACGTTTATATGTATAGGTAATCTGAAATTTATCTTTACTTACCTAGTTATAAACCATTGAAAAGCGGCAGGTATTTATTGTAGAATAAGTATTGTTTTAAATAATTAATGTAATTGGCTTCGGCCGTTTTGATTATTATTAAATAAATTTAGTGCTTAGGTAGGTATGGATGTAACATTAGTTAGTATGCATTTGTTATCTAATCTAGTATTGTAGCACAGTTTACGTGATGGGCTCATGTTTATGCTAAACAGCACCCTTGCTCTAATTTCGGGGTAACGTTACGATAGAAACACAAGCCTACACCTTGTAACTAAAACCTACGAAAAACTGATGGAATAAGCAGGTAAATTGCTGCTCGGTGTAAAGTGCTCTTTGATAATTATTTATCTGTGGCCAAATTTAAAAGTTTTTTATAATAGGTAGTAGTGGAAATACACAATCTTCAAAAATCAAAATCGGACTCTGTGAACTATGATAACTTATGCGTGTTGAAACTCGTAGGTTAGGTATACGTACATATAAAAATGGAAGTATTTTAAATTATCTTCTGCGATAATTATTTGTAAAGTTTGTCTAGTTTTTAATTATTAAAGTACAATATTAGATACACCTGACCTCTAGTTCTGCCTCAAGTATCCAAGGAAGTAAGTTCCTGGTACAAGTGAACTGACTGTCCCACGACCAGTAACATTGAGATAACATTGATTATGTTTGATTTATTCATATAACAGTTCCTATTATAACATAAGAGCATTATTTGTCTATGGTAAGAGGAAGGATTTAATATCAGTTATTTAAGAAACCACAAGAAATGTTACGTCGACATATTCAAATTCAAATTCAAAATTATGTATTGTCATATAAAAATGTACACATACAACAATATAAATCTAAAACACCGTACTGGACGCCGGTGCGTCTGTGTTACGGTGATTAGCTCCTTCCGGGGTCTAATCTTTGAAAAGTACACATTTGAAAATTACTTTTACAGAGTTGAATTAAATTAGATTTACATTAAATTAAATATAGTGAAATTACAAACATCAGAAAAGGTCACATTGTTAAGTAGTTAGTATATGTCTAGATACTGCAAATTGTTCTTGATGATAGTGTTTCCCCAACAAAAAATAGATTATTAGAAAAAAAAGGAAAGTTTGTAGAAATATTTTTTTTCTAAAAGCAATTATTATTCATATAGGTAAGCCGAATTTGCCTATTTTTGGGGAACAACAAGTATACAATTAAATAAAGATAGGAAACCGAATTAAAAGGAAGACATACTTATTATATCTAAGTTGGTACAATACAACACATGAAAACGCATTTCGATTATATTACTCTTTTACACAACTTCTTGTATAATATGTAATAAAAAATTACAGCTAATTAGCTATTGAAAATAACTACAATAATAAGCATAATAATATTAATTTATGCTATTATAAAACGGCGAAACTTGGGTTGCGAAAACGATCGAATGACAATCGCTAAAGTAAACTAAGAAAAAGTTGCAAAATGTTCTGAAACAGCTCCACTAAACTACTGCAGTTTCATAATGTGGAGATAATTAATTTAATGAAAGTTAGGGCAAGGATTGTAAACAAACAAACTACATTGATGTCAAATTCAGGCAACTCATTAGGTATGTGCTTATGTTTTAAGAATGGTTTATTTGAGGTATATCCACCATATCACTAACCTTTTTGCGAAAAGTTTGCATATTACGTTTATAAACATTTTATTTGAAGCTCAAACATAGGTTTACACTTCGAGCATCAATGGTTTACAAAAGTTCTATATATTATGTATATTGTTCATGTTACGTATAGTCCGTGTGAAACTAATTATTTTTTAAAAACTTTGGGACTCTTTTGTCAGAACTGTTTCTTGTGTGATATCATTCATCATCACACATCAGCAAGGCAACTTGAATAATGGGAAGATGAATTTGGAGCAACATACAAGATTAATTGTTTAGACTTTTCAATATATCATTTAGAAGGTCAAATAACGGAAACGGATCTGCAAAATTACTATTCGGGTTATTGAACTACAGAGCAAAATTTTAATAATTCATGGTCTGTTTAAAGAAAATAAATCGTCTTCGAATAATTCATTTACCCCCAATCTCGTGTAACAAATTGATTAGCATTTATTTTATCAAAGCGAAATAATTGGATTAAAATAAAATATGCGCGTACATTAAACAAGACTGTCATTTATCTATATATATACGTATACTTACATATAATAAAGCTGGAGAGTGTCGCAAAAACGGCTGAACGGATCATCATGGTTTTTGGTTTGCCTTAGAAGTGTCATAGGCACCTTTCTCAAAATATTGCGAGAGAAACCGCGGGCATCAAATAGTACATATTAAATTAAAGTACTTAATCAAAACAATAACAGGCAGTTAAATTCGTTTCGAACTTATCTAAACTATTATTTACGGAAAAGTTTTGCTAAGAAAATTTGTAAACTGAAGTTCGTCTAAATATTTAGTCAAAGCGTACCTACTATACCTACTAAAAAGTGCATCTAAACAAGTTAACTACGATCTAATATTGCATTATGAGCTGAGCTCTAAAGTAGTGCAGAACACAATGAGCACAATGTGCAAAAGAAGCAAAAAAGGAAACTTTATCAAGTAGTGTAAGTGGGGCGCGTGATATAATACATCTATTCAAACACTTTGCCACAGTGAGCTTACATATAATATCATTGCTTTGCCACCTATATTATATTGGGCGATCGGACCGTTCCTTCACGATCATCATCATTATCTATAGCCTACCTCTTCGTGGCAAGGTTTTGCAAGGAAACCTACGCCTGCCTAAATGGCGCTTACCATCAATAGCGGCATCCGCTCGTGTTATCATTATTTATCATAAAAGATATACATTTTTCATCGCAAAACAATAGTTTTCAATTTCCATTATCATTATCACGCTTCAAAAGTTCACCGCTAGATGTCGCTGTACAGTGTTAAAACACGCAAACTCGACTTATTAGTAGTATGAAAAAAAATTACAAGTGCTATGTTCAAGTGCGAGTGTAAATTCACATATAATTATTTTTGAAATTGCCGGCGCATGAACTATGCTCCAGGCTATTAATCCAATAATAATGGGATTCTACTGTATTACAATAGGTACAAACCCTTTCATACGATAACTAAGCTTGTATTGTTCTCAATGTAGCCGCGAACCAGACGACATGACGATTCAAGTTGCAATAACAGCCAGAGCCAGTGTAGTACCTATGCTTATCAACGTGATACTACATACATAGTAATATAATATTAGTAACATCACCAGAACATTACTCTTCCGAGGGGAGCATGGTATATAGTTCTGGCATTTACCTCACGATTTTCAGTTAAACTCATTTAATGTCTGCCCTGCGGTGTTTTGATCTCAAAGCGTTTATTCACGAACAAATCACCCGTAGGTATATTAAAGCTACTTAGTGGAAGCTCATCAATGTGTTCTAAATGCCATTACATTGGTAATTCTAGTTTGCAAATGTATAAACATGAAACACGACACGATGAGAAAATCGCACTTTAAGTCACGTTTTTCCTCCTCGCCGTTTCTTAATCGTCTTTATTATTTTTCCAGAGTTAAAACAATCGCAATGAGTGTAATGTAAACAAAACATAAGAATTTTATTAATAAAATCTGTACAATATGTAACACTCTTGTTGTTCGAATAAAGATGAAATATTCGATACATAATTAAGTGATTAGTAACCAAAGAATGAGAATACATATAAGTACATACTTAGAAGATGTTAAGATGCTTTTTAAATAATAGGTAACCCTATTTAATGCGAGTGTTTGTACTTTCTATTGATATGAATTTAGTACAATATGGCAATACATTGCATCAACGCAAAGGCTACTTTTAAACCCGTATTTTAAACGGTAGTTCCTTCATAGGAGAAAAAACTATTTTAATACGACTCGTCTCGGTGATAGCATATTGTAGCTTGCAACTAAACAGGCTTATTTAGTTAGTTGCAAGTAAGTACAATATCACTTCACCTGCAATTCTCTACTAGAAGCATGCACCATAACGTCGCCAACGAGGCCGAAGACTTGCTAACACCATGTGCATTGAACCATCCCAAATATAGCTGTAGTTAGCACGGGTATAAAACAAATACTCTGTCTGAATCTAGCGGTGAAATGCTGCTTCTGATTCTGAAGCACTGGTCAAGGACAGACTATTTATTATTTGTTCACATTAAGCAACAATCCCAATGATGGGAATCCATAGTTATTGCTTTGTAATTTAACTGTTCAAGATTAATACATTAATTTTTAGTTTCGTTATTGGATACAGATTACACCTAAGCGCGCGAGTTCTATAAAAAAGTTTTATTCTAGTTTGCTGAAAACTGCAAACACCTTTCCCATTATTATGAATTAGATGAAGAATTGCTCTTTTACAATGCTAACCATACTGGCCAGAAACTCTGGCTCTGTCGAAAATACCAACTGTTTCCTTACATTTAGATGGGCTGTTGAAATATTCGCTCTAATGGCTGAAGGATGATCGAACTGATTGCTGATGTCGCTGCAATGTTGCTACATTTAAAGTTACAGTTAACATTAATAATTACGGAATAAATTGATTACTTAGGTTGAAATATACACAAAACAACAAGATTGATGCTAATTTAAAGTTATCATCTATGAGCATGTCAGAAGTCGGTCATGAAGCAAACCTTTTGAACGTCGGTCTATAGAAAACGTTCCAAAAAATTGATAAAAGCCTTATGCCATAAAAATATCCATACGTAAGCACTTAAAAAAATACATAAGTTGCCTAATTTACTCAATTCTGTATTGTGCAAAGAATAAAGAACTGTCGCATTGAATACGACAGTGTCGCATTGAATACGACAGTGTCGCTATTATGTATTCTGTGGTGTCGCCTAGCTACATTATAACATAAGTTACAACACTCCGTGGGACTCGGTACATTTTAGTCTAAGTTGGTATATTTGGATTTCACTCACCCGTGGGAACTTGGGGCTGTTTCTTAGAGCACTTTCCCTCTTGTATGCATAGTGCGCATGTTGCAACTTTTTTTTATTTACATTTTGAGCCTAGGTTTACTAGAATAAACTAAACTCTTTTATAACCAGTTGTTATTATTCAAGTTAAAAAAGCAGGAACCTAAATACTCTACAGCCAGAGTGAAGAAAGAGACCACTTGAAGCGAGACTTGCAAAGCGACGCTCTGGCCGAATATAGCAATTACATGTCAAAGTTGGGCTCTGCCTTGCCAAATTCACGAGATAAGCAAATGGTAGATGACATAGATAAACGATCTCTAGCGACAATATTTCACAAATTTCAGCGATTCAAGTGATCTTTCCCAACGATAATCTCACCAATTTTGACCTCCAGAGCTTGCGCCATGGCGTTTAGCCACCATGATTGCGCAACCCTCATTACCGTACATTTTCACCCGCATTTGTGCCAATATCTCCAAATCACCGAATGATTGGCTACCGAGTGAAAACCGCGGTCGCAACGCAAGACAATAAATCTCCCAAAGAAATCTCAAGTTCAAGATAATTTGCCAAGTACGTTCTCAATGAACTGTAGCGATAACTTGTTACTTGGCAATGGCTACAATAGCTGAAGCTACTTCACTAACTCGACTGATTTCGGAAACCTGATTTCTTTAATTTCATACATAATTCTTTAACTTGACACAACAGGGTTGTTATGATTTAGATTCTTAATCGAAGTTAATTACCTGACAAAATTACGTTAGTGTCTATATTAGCATGTGATTGAGTATAGTTTCAGGGGTGGATACTCATAACAAACCTCTACCGTATTAGACGGTCAATATCAAGACAATACTAACTTTTTAATTTTGTTATTCAAAGTGTGTATTCAACACGTCATGACTTCATAAATAGCTAGACTTGAGAATTTTGGAATATAAGAACAATTTGTAATACATTTAAAACGACATAATGGTAGCTAATGTAACACTGAGAGCGATTACACCATGTTTTTCTGCAAGTTTACAATATTCGAGCTTGTTATGATGCAAAATAGTACATCACTTTCACTTTCAACTGCACAAGTCAAGATCACAAAGCATCTTCCGAATATGCTTACTGCTTAGAAATGTGAACACAATGTAACGTGATGAATGCTGAGATTGCTAACTGAAGAGAACAAGGAAACAGTTGTCGGAGCTGTGTACAACATTGATACCGGAACTGAACTAAACCCGCTACTGAATTCAGCTTCCAAGCAATAAAATGCAAAACTGTATTCTGGTCTGAAGGACATGGTCTCCAGAGATAACCTCCTTTTATAAAGTCTTATAAAATGCTGGTCATCGTGACATTACACTCTTGAAGAGCATGCCTTAAACCTTCAAGAAAATTAAAAAATCTTCATTCAAGAATAACTGTTTATAACTGGAAAACTGTAGTAGATTGCTCCAAAGTCGATAGGTACTCGTAAATACGTAGGTTAGATACATATATAGAAACAAATGTTTCCGGAACATGTTACATAACTTTATTATATCGGATAATACGCAGGTAATAGAGTATGTTATTTTTGGAGGGAAAGCGCAGCGCACGCGCTCACGACTTCATAGCCTATTGCGATTGTAATGACGATTTGAAGGTATCTATGAAATAAAGAAATATGTGAAATACGGGTAGAAGGACGTACCTATGTTTAGGTCTGTGTTGTTTAATTTATAACAATGTGTACCTATTAGATTAAGTATCTTCACAGTAAACTTATGTATGTTCAGATCCCAGAACCAGATTGATAGAGTTAATTTGAAAGATGAACTTCTTCCGACTTAGACTTAGGACTGGCCTGTTAGCTTAGTTGGTAGTGGCTCTGCCTTCTAATCTAGAGGTCGCGGGTTCGATTCCCGCATGACACAAGTATTTATGTACTTTAAAAAAAATTATAATTAAGTACTTGTGTTGAGTCTGGTCGTTTGTATGTATAATAAGTATGTATTTACAAAAGAAAAGTATATAAGTATTATATCCGTTATCTAGTACCCACGACACAAGCGTTTGCTTAGTGTGGGGCTAGATGGCGCTGTATGCAATGTCTCGGAATATTTATTTATTTATTTAGATGTTTGGTAGAGAATAATCACCTAGTATTATCTACCAACTGTTCTAGTCAGACCTACACGTTTATTTGTTCTCCTGAACTAATCATCACTACAAAAGAGCCTATTCTTGCCGGTGATTAATCCATCACAAAGACAAGAAGTGAGTCCTCAGTGAGATTATCTGTCTCGTATGATCGATGCAATTAAATGGCCTGCAATGAATCCAAGATGGCTGCACTGCATTATTCAACAACGCATCTTCCCAGATAGGCTTTATTCATTAACGCGGGAAATAATGAAGTAAAATAAACGCAAGATAACCATAATATGATTATTAGGAACCACCGCAGCGCATGCTAATAAATGCTAATACTGATTTATTTCTGCGAGAATCTTCCAGTTGCAGGAAGGCTTGCCTGAATAGTTTTACAATAGGGTTATAAACATATAAGCAGTTAACCTACTTGCTAAGCAGGTTCTGAATTAAATAAAGCCTTCCGGGAAGGGGAAGATTGCTCTTTAGATATTGAATTTAAGTATATAAGTACTATGAAGTAAGAATTTTATGCTTAGATCTCCTAGGACTTACTTTAGATAGTATAGATATCTTGCGTTTGAGATGCCTGGAATTGACTTCGTAAACAACCACCTAAACCGAAAAGAATTGACCCCGCAAACATTATTTTCAACCGTGGAAATAGAAAACTAGACCTTAGATATTGTTAGTATTATTGAAAAGGGCAAGGTGGCAGTAAAAGCTTGTATCAGATGCACATATAAATGAATGCTGGCTAATTTACGATGTACCTAAGTTGCTACGTACCTATACCTACTCGTACCTCACGACTAAGTTTTACGACTAACAATTTAAGCCAAGGTGCGTGTTTCTCGACAATTTTCATACATTTGTCATTGTTACTGAAGCCAGACCACCCTGACCCTTTACTTTGATAGATTTGATGCATCGTCCGATGTACCAAGTTCAAACGAAGGTTCTTAATACATCGATGGTAATTAATCATACGTACCGTTTTGATTTCTAAAAATATACCCAAAGTCGTGAGATTGTGACCTAAAGTACCTCGGTAATCAGATGAATCTAAAGAGGTATTTAATTATGTAGGGCAAAAAATTGTGTCGGTTTAGCTACTTGAATAAAATTAATAAGTACCTAGTCTATTTACCGCATTTACCTAATCGTTTATACATTCAAATTGTTTTAAGTTTCTCTTGTCTCTGATTAAATTAAAATAAAATACATAATTCTAAAAACACAAGCTCAATGAATGGGAAATATCCTATTCTTTGGGCTTGTGATTCATGGAAGCTTTTTAGGTATTTGAGCTTTTTAGAATATGTAGGTATGTTGTTTGGCTTAAAAAATACACGGCAGTTGTGTAAGTTGTTTTACACAAATTGACTGTAAGCTAATCGGGTCTAAACTAAATATGAAAAGAAACTGTCAAAGTTTTATAACACAAGTGAAATCTAGGTATTGTCGTACCTACTTGAATATGTAGGTACATGTCGATAGGATCGATGATGACTATATAATTATAAGCACAACACTCAACAGTTGTACAATACAATTGTCCATACATTGTCATAATATATCAGTGTATCAGATAATGTTTGTCATTACTAGATTAAAATCGCAAACTCGTTTTTTGCCGCCATTAAAACTGTAACTGAATTCACAATCGAACTCGGTCATCAAATAACAAGACAAGTAGGAGGGAAATATGTACATGCGATTTTACTAACTGTAACTTCATATTGGCTATTGTAATATTATAGAAGCTATTTATTCACGACTAGTGGATTCACGTGAGTTTGCTCGCGATATAAAAATAACTTTAGGAACCCTCTGTGCATACTGCCTCCACTCATAACTACTAAAAATCACAAATAAACAAACTAACAAAGATACAAAATACATTTACTTTTTCTAAATAGTACCTAATAGCATCGTCTTGCAGTTTTCTCCACATTAGTTTGAGATAATAAGTGGCCTATGTGTTAATCCAGGATCTAATCATATCAAACTTAATCCAATACGTGAGTAAAGAAGGAACAAACACACACACTCACATACCCCTTTATATTAGTTTGATGTTTGTCACTTGAGTTTATTGACCTGGTCCTGAAGACAGATCGCTCGGAAGTGAACAATGAGTGTACTTATTTGTATGAAGATCAAGTAACGGAGCGAGTACCGTAAGGACGAGAATGGGCGTCCTAATCGTAATCAACAATAGAAGGCAATTCGTAGGTATGAATCTAACTGTAAGGTGACTGACTCACTTGACCTACAATGTGGTCTTCAAATCTAGAGTTAATAGGTGTCTTCTAGGTAAGAGTGTTACACCCTAGGCAGCAATGCTTAACATCAGGCAGAATGTACATAGTCAAACGCAATACTACCCCACGTAAAAAAACCTAGAGATCGACTCATGATCAATACCACTGACATAATTGCATAGACTGATCTTGGAATCCTATAATTTAATCGACCATACTGATTGATATTTTTAGCTTTTGGAGCCGAATTTTGAAATATACAAGGGCAAACTTTGTATGAAAACATGGAATTGAATTAAGTCTACTAAGTTAAAGTCTACTTGTATAGAAATTCTAGGTCTATAGTTAAGCTAAAGGTCTAGGAAACCCACGAATGTATGAGCAATTAAATGTAAGACAATTTTACAGGTACTAGCTACTTTACCACCAACTTTTTTTTTTATGGCTTTTGCGAAGATATAACTTCGCAATTCTGCCAATGTCAAGTGGGAAGATAGGCCATCAAACTGAGAAATTTTAATTGAAATATCGATATGTACGGTGGTTTTAAATTGCACAGTTGAGTGTTTTTTTCCCCCTTTTTTGCTTTCTGTAACAGCAATAGTTAACCAATCTACAGACATATACAGAAACAACACAAGAACAAACACAAACATAGATGCATATACATAGGAACATGTTAATTAAATTAAAATTAATGTGACTTATAATTTACTACCAACTTTAATTCATTTGCAATGTAAAATGTAATTGATAGGTAGGTACACTTCAAAAACTGTCATAATCAATTAGATTTTTTTTGACAAAGAAGGGTCTTGTTGACAATTAGGCCATTAGGGATGCACAAAGAGCGACCCTAATCATCGATAACATGACACTTGTAAGGTATTTTATTTTTCATTTGGTTGGGTAATTGTGAGTATGTGAAGAGAGCGTGGGTGGATGGGACAAGTAAGTGTTGTTTGTGAGATGGACCAGTTTATGATGAGTTTTAAGATGATTTTCCCTGTGTTGGATATAACATGTACAGGGTAACTACGGACAAGTAAAAAAAGTAAGTAATGCTTCATTAGACATATTTTTTTATATTTGTTCTTAGATTTTCCACATTTTGTTACCTACGTTAAAGTGGGTATGATGAAATTTTTAAACAGTTAAAATGATTTTTTTAAGTATGTTTTTTTTCTGCGATTTCAATTAAACGTATACAATATATCTTATATCGCCGAGACTGGTTAAAGATTAGTAAACGAAATCATATCGTTTTTATAACCCTTACACAAGATAAGTTGTTAAGCAAATTTGTTGCAGTGGCAAAAAAACTAATATATTCCAGGATTTTTGTAAATTCGTGAAAAACTACAACATATCAAATGCACAACATAAAAATTGCAGTTCAGTATAATATCATAGTACTATCATTAATCATTTGAGATTTTTCAAATTAAATTAAAAGCTCCTTTAAAGTAGGTAAGCGCTATAACACATTTTGTTATACCTACACGAAGGGCGGGACTATTTGTTTTTATTTATAGACAATTAATAGTCATTCTCAATATTTCAAGTTGTTAATAACCCTGTGTAATATCTGCACACAAAGCTAACCTAAGTTTATAAATGTAATTTGTGTTGTTCAAATTAAACAATGGGATCGGATGTGTTGAAGTTACAATGTGTTTCAAAAATATTATATTGCATTGTTTGAGATTGTCACTGCACTTCGGGCTTACACGCACTCATTGATTTAATAACAAATTATAAGTAGGTACATAATTGTAATAATTACGAAATATTACTAGCTTACTGCTTATTTATGTTTAAATAATTAAAAGATATTTTCAGGGATTTATTTAATACCTTGGTTACGCATATAAATTAATAACATAGTTCAAATCTATAATACTAATATTTGGGATACAAAAAGATGGATAAAATTGATCAAATTATCTCAATTGCTTCCAAATAGGAGAAATATGGAAAAGCTTGTATGTGCAGATAAACGTAATTTAACACTAGACGTAGTTTTGTGTTATTTTATGCTAAATGATAATTTAAAAAATATTATAAGTACTTATTAGATTTTTATCAACTGAGGGTAGTTTTTCAAATCTTACCTTGTATTTCATTCTGTTCGATGCACTTTCGCCCAACTAAAAAATTATCACCACACTAAACTTTCAAAACTAGAGGTCGGATCGAAAAAGTTTTGTTTAAAAAATTTCTTCTCGGAAAAATTTTGAGTTTTTATTTGTTGGCGCGGTGTTGGTGAGTGCCGCGCATGCGTGTTGTGCGGCGGCACGGCAATGGCTGGTGCGGGCGTCGCGCGGTGGTTTTGCTCGGCGCTGTGTGGTGCAACGACCCACTGTCTGCGAGCTCCTGCGAGACGCCGGCCTGCATGAAGGTGAAGGTAAAAAGGTGAAGTGCGCTTGCCGAAATCTGTAACCGCTATTTCAGCAGGTAAACAAAGACGCTGAAACGCATTTCACGCACATTATTTGTCGCAAAATAATAATTTCGTCAGAATATTTCTGTTCGTTTTGAAGTCTGTATTATCGAGGCGGTCGCGCTTTCTATTAATATGTTACGGCTAATACCCGAAGTGCGGCTACACCTAGTTTTAGCCGGTTAGAACTAGGTGTAGCCACTTAGTCTTGGTTAAACCCCGAATCGAGACATGTTTTGAAAGAAGTTGGCTCATTAAAAATAAGTCTCACATACGGCCACGCACTCAAACTCTTGTCTCAACGCCTGTAAATAAATTCATAAACACGTGAGGCGCCTGGTAAAACTATTATAGCTTTATAATATTCTACCGGCTAAAATCGCGGCATTTGAGTATTTTCACCAAAGAATACTATTACCTACCATGGAAGGATATAAAAAATCCTTGACTATTACCCTTTTATAAAAGATTTTCACTTTTCAGATGTTGAAGAAAAAAGTGAAAAGTTGCATGTTTCGTTTTGTGTTATTTGCAAATTAATAAACCGAACTAGAGTAGATGTTTCAGTCGTAAACTAATGGAATTTATGTTTATTGATGATGAAAATCAGATGATCTGATCATGCTGAAAATAGGCACTGCTGATATATAAGGAATCTAATACTTAGAATTCTAGTTATACTTAGGTATTGAAGTTTTCAACTAGTATTACAATGTTGGAGTTCAAATAATTTTTTGTAATAGGTAGTTACAATAAAAGTTTTGTAGTGTTCATTGGTCTTTCATTGAAATATACCTATTCTGAGTCTAGTATGAGTAAACCAGATACTGAGTAGGCACGCTCCCTCGTTAACTAAATTAAAAAACTGATCTCGGTTGTCTTTAAATAATATGTGGACAGTTAAAGTGTGTACATACGTGCCGTTTTTATTAAATTAATTTATACAAAAATTAAAACATCAACGTCAAATCTGTCACTGTCAATTATCGCGTCGCGTTTTGTGTTTACCACACTGCCTGTGAGCCGGTAAATAAAATAAGATTAATGTTGCTATTGTTGCTTTCTTTCTTCAATAACGCGTTCTAATCCAGAAAACATGGAAGAAACAATCCTATATCCTTCGCCTAACTGGTTTTTACCGACGGTACTAGCAGCTTCCAAAGATGGTTGGCTCGTGTATGGTGGGCCTGGGAAGACCCTTGTTGTTTTGGAGCCTTTGTCCCCGGATTCCAGTGGAATCGTGGACAGCAATCACCGGCATAAGGCCCATGTGATCACCAAAAGTCATAAAGATAGGTAAGTCACAAAATAACAAATTCCCAATGTAAAATAGAATTGTTTTTCTTTGTGTCCCATGCCTACCTTCGAATATTTGTTTTAAAAACTAACTGTGTGTATATATCCGTTTTTGTGTGTACAAAAACTTACCTATCTGAATCCAGTGTTACTCCAATAACTTGTTTTTGTAGTCTCAGAATCCATAAAACATTATGAAACCATATTTGAAGACCACAATATATGATACTAATATGTGTAGGTATTGTGGCAGGATCTGGGTGCTAATGATGTACTTGCTCATGAGAACTTCCCTAATGGCTCAATTCTGTGGGAAAATCTTAACTCTCAGTAATTAGGAATACAACACAAGGTGGGAGGTGTATATTAAAATAGTAATCTATTTATTTCCATTTCCAGGGTTGTAAGTGTAGACATATCTCCACAATGGCCAGAAAAGAGACAGTTTGTGTCAGGAAGCAGTGATGGCTCCGTCAAAGTATGGAGCGTCACACAAGTAGACAATGAATGGGTCATCAAGAATACACATTCCCATGAAGTACATGCCAATGCAAAAGAGGTCAGTGGGTTGGAAGCATTTGACAAGAAAACATTAAAATATGTTCTTTATACATATATTATAATTTATTATATTATTATTTAAAATAATCTAAATCTTTAATACATATTTGTCATGACACAGTTTTTCACTGCATCCACAACAATGAGAAGAAAAATGTACTTAATACAGATTAAGGATTTGGAATTTAGGAGTAAAAGTTGCAGAGATACATAGATAGGCCTTATTTCTTTATATTTAATATAACTGAACTGAAAAAAGTGTACCTATATATAAATTCTTGAATTTGGCTCCATTAATCCAACAAAGCATTAAAACATCTTTAGAGTGTAAATAAAATAATGTAAAATAATCATAGTGAGCACAATTATTTTTCAGGAAGTAATCAGTGTAGGCTACAGCATGGGTGCATCCCACATCATTTCCGTGGGCAGCTTCTCCCACATCACCATATGGGAGCTGAACACCAACGTCACCAAGCTGCTGAGCACCCTGATGAAGAGCTTCCGGGCCACCTGCATGACCTGCTCCCCGCACCTGGACCTGGTGGTGGCCGTGGGAACTAAACAGGGAGTTGTGTTTGTTTTGGATTTGAATGGTGAGTTATAGAACAATTAGTTTATAATTATAATCATAATCATTTATTTGCAGAATATAGGTTTTACAGAGTTGTTAAAACACAGGTGCGTGCAAATTGGTTTCAAGGTTTTATGAATAGTTCAATGGAAACTACTGACTCTCTATACACATAATAGTCAATCCTTTGGTTTTTTTCTAGGCTAACATAGGATTGTACCAGACTCATAATATTGTCATTTTATCTTCAAGTTTTCAATAAATAGTTACTTAACAAAAAAAAAATTACACTGTTAGAGAAGTTCAAAACAGAATGCATGTATAAACTATAAAACCATTTTGTTACTCACCAACATAGTTAGAGCTTAAAGTCATACAATTTAAGTTGGCAAAAAACTGACTATTCATTGTTCTAAAAACTGAAATAACAACTTACAGGCAGAGGCAGTGTAGTGTACAAAGTTCGAGGCCAAGATGATGAAATAGGGCAAGTTGTTTGGTGTCCACAGTATGAAGTTGTTCTCAAACGCTCCTTGGCGCCCAAAAAGAGTATAGCTACATTGAGAATGGAAAAAATTCGCAATGAACCCGAGCCAAATGACCCGGATGATTCTGGTGTAAACAAAACACTACCCAATGACAGTTTTGATGAGCATTCCGTCAAAGAAGATGACATGTTCGACATATACACAGACCACGCCGCTGAAGAATTTGGCCACAAAAAATACCAACCAGAAGAAATTGTAGTCAAAGAAAAGGAAGAAACCAAAGAGAGTGATTTCTTGGCTGAATGCCTGAAATTAAAAGCGCAGATTTTGAAAAACAAGGAAGACGATGAGGATCCTATTGCTAATTTGGTTGATGCTTTGGATAAAGCCAATTTGGAAGGTGAAGAGAGTAAAACTAATAAGGAAGTTAAACCTGTTTCTGGAGTGGCTAAGTTGGCTGCAAGTGGATCTAAGCTGGTCACAGATGACGGAAGTAATCATATACATAAACATCTGCTCGCTTCTATTAGTAAAAATGGGTAAGTAGATGATGATGTGTAAGAAAATGGAAAATTATCGCTGGAAAAAGTAGTCCTCATTTAAAACTTGTGCTTACTAGTAAACATGTTAGTTATTAAATATTCATCATTTGCATCTCTTTGGTTTCCGTCTCCCTCTCTCTCTCTCTGAGTTGTATTTCCTCATGACTGAGGGTTGTAACTCCCCTGCAGAAATAATTATTTCGTTACGAGGGTTCTCTTGGGCAGATACAAGTACATAAAAACAAAGGTCAGAATCTCTCTGATTAATGCCCAGAATATCTTAAACCATTAGGCCATAGCGGACTCACAGTCAGGCACAAAATACCACATTCAAATGCAAAAATACAAATATAAAATTATTTGTTTGCCAAAAATCTTTGTCACAAAATGTTTTGCTCTGTTCCTCTGTTCAATACATATTCATACTTTCAGAGATTAGACTAAGAAGCTAATGGTTTCCAAATAAGATCGTTAATAAATCCTTAGAAAAAAAACTAGTACCTAATTGAAATTAAATTACATTCCAGGTTCAGCATACGCGTGTGGTCCAAGACCGGCAAGGTAGTGTCCTCGTGCGCTGTGTCCGTGAAGTCCAGCAAGCAGTACTCGAGCAAGGCGCCGCAGCACGCCAGCCTGTGCTGGATCCAGCCCGACTTGCTGCTCATAGCTGACGGCAGGGTCAGCGTGCTGGAGTGCAACCCACTGCACGTGGACTGGTCAGTTGCACATACAATAGGGAATATGCACAACTTTTTTTTATACCTTCAATGAAAGCTTAATAGAAAATCAGCATAGTCATATTATTTTTCAATTAGCTTTAATAATAACGCAGTTTTTAGTTTACGATTAGACAGATAGACCCGACATGCCATGTGACGTCACACGACACTAACGCCACAAAAAATACATAGAACATTCTGTTTTGAAAGGAGATGGAATGAAATCTTCAATCGGTCATAACTTCTTTATTTTTCACTGGATATAAATGGGGTTTGCACAGCTCGTTTAGTATTTTGGTATATTTTTATAGTTTATTTACAAAAATCTAATTTCAGTTCCATGCATATACCCTATTACAATTTTGAAAGTAACAGCTATTAAAAAAACTGATGTCTTGTTGGGATACCTATAAAAAGAGAAAAAAAAAACTTTCAGAAGACTTGATAACCTCCTTTTTTTGAAGTCGGTAAAAAATAGGTATAAGCAAGTTTAATAAAGATTGATCGCGACTCAAAAAAATCAATTTTTTTGTAAAACCTATTTATAATAAACCGGGATTTGTAAAAATGATCACTTAATTTATCTTTAGTTTGTATAAAGTTACGCACGGGACACTACACGTTAATGTTAATTTCAGCTATTTATCGTCTAATGCTAAACATAGGCCTCTCTTGTCATGTCCTGGTATTGCAATTGTGTCCATTATTAAATAACTTAGTATTAGAAGTATATGTTTTCTCCTTACAGTAGAAACAAACTAAAATGGTCCGTAGTCCACTCGGCGCACCGTCGCGGCATATACTGCATTGCTAGCACCGGCCCAAAATTGCAGACACCAGAGACACCCGCTCATGAAGAGTGGAGCGTGTGGAGTGCCTCCCAGGACAGGTCCCTCGTCAAGTACAGCCTGAAGGAGAGGAAGGTGGTGGCCAAGTATGGCACCTGCGGGGGGGCCATATATGATGTGCGGCCGTGCCCATATGATGCGGGGAAGTAAGTGTTACAAATATACTGCACCATTGACTAGCCTGTTAGCTTAGTTGGTAGTGGCTCTGCCTTCTATTCTAGGGGTTGCGGGTTCGATTCTCGCGTGACACAAGTAGGTATTTATGAATTTTAAAATTTATAATTACTATAATAAAATATAAAAACATGGAAAGAAAAATTAAACATACTACTTCTAACTACTACAAAAAGGGGCACTTAGAAAATCTTTAGAAAAGCCTAAAGATAATCTATGTGCTCCAGCCCACTGCCAGAGGGCAGCGTGCCCAGCATACTGGCCGCATTACCACGCTGGATGGCAATGCTGATACGTTGAGCCAGAAAAAGGCCAGCATTTTGGTCATGCGTCGCGACAACCAAGCGCTCCGAGAGGTTTTGGAAAATAGTATGGGCTCCCGGACCCCACGGCCCCAAAGTCTCGACTCCAAAAGGCTCAAATATGTAACCTCGACCGAGGTTAGCATATTTGCGTCTCTTGTGATGCTCGGCAATAATAGCCGACGCTCCAGCCCGACACCGTGTCAAAGACAGATGAGACGGCGCCAATATGTCGACGCAAGTTGCGTCCCACACAAGGGGCCGACCCAACTTCCAGGGCACAAGAGTCATACCGTCAGGTCTTTTTCCATTTATTATTATTATTATTTAATTACTTGTGTTGAGAGTCTGGTCGTTTGTATGTATGATAAGTATGTATTTACGAAAGAAAAGTATGTAAGTATTATATCCGTTATCTAGTACCCACGATACAAGCGTTTGCTTAGTGTTGGGCTAGATGGCGCTGTGTGCAATGTCCCGTAATATTTATTTATTATTTGATGCCCGCAGCTCCGGCCGCGTTGATTGGGGATGTAATGTAGCCTATCGCCTTATGCTCGGAAACCTACAGTATCACCATGCTAAATATCACGATATTCCGACGATCGATTGTAGAGTTAAATTAGAATAAACAGACCAACACACTTTTCCCTTTTTAAATGATATGACTAACGGCGCCCTGGAGTGAAACCCTCCTTACTCCGTAATCAAAAGCTCATATACTTGTATTAACGGTAAGAGTTTGATTTAGCCCCATGCAAAGTATAAAATTTCAGTTGAAAATAATTTTAACAGTTTCAATGTAAAAAAGGCACCTACTTGCTATAAAACACTCGCAATCTTTTACCTTTATGGAATAGTATACTCGTATGTTTGCTGACTTTTTTTTCACGTTGAAAGAAAGAAAATATATTTATTGAGACACACACTAACTTTTACCCATTTACCATTTACGTTGTTGTTTCATACTTGACTTAAATTGGTTAAAAATATTTTAATTATCTTATGTTTAAATACTTATATTTCTTACTTCCCAGACTAGCAATAAGTGTAGGCGACGGCGCGCTCCGCGTGATAGAGACCCGCGCGTGCGGGGAAGACGACAACAAACTGACTCCAGTGGAGGTGACATCGTTCTGGCAGAACGTGCAGGGGAAGATCCTGCAGTGTGCCTGGCATCCTACCAGGGAGAACTTGCTGGCCTTCGCTACTGCTGAGTCTAGGGTGAGTAATGTTTTGTATAAACAGATTTCATAAACGTGATGTCTATAAATTACGGCAAATATCATCCCATCCTTCTTGCACAACACAGCTCCTCCATTAGTGCGAAAAGAATGGAATAATTTTCATCGCCATTCATAGATGTCACGTTTATTGAATCAGGTATACAAGTAAAATCTTAAAATCACTTAAAAAAAGCATATGTCAATGATTCTTGTTGATAATTTAGTTTGTAGATGATACATTTGGCAAAGTGTGGTTGTGCTGCGACTGCTCCTCGCCGGCGTCAGACAACAGGTTTGTTTGTTCCTATGTAGGTATAAAAAAACAACCATACCCAAAACAAACCAATTTGTTTGTTTCATTGTACTGTGTGAGAAACATTCGCACGTTTGACTGCAGCCCGTCTGAAACATTGCTGCAGCCTAGGATGTACACGGTTACCGGATCCAGTAAACACAGTTTATGGTATTATGTAAAGTTAGTGAATAACAAGTGTAAGTAACTCCGACAACCACATTGGGGTAGGATATTGATCAAATAAAATGAATGTATTTGTTAAATAACCTTTTTTTTATCCCTAGGTGGGTATAGTGGACACCAGCTCCGCGGACAAGCCTGCGCGCGCGCTGCCCCCCGCGCTGGCGGGCGGGGTGTACTCGCTGTGCTGGGGGCGCGACATGGCGCTGTTCGCGGCCGGCGGGGGGCAGCTCGTCATGTACCAGGCTAACAAACCTGATCAGGGTGAGTACTTACAACTAAAAAATACACACATCCAAACAAAACAACATACACGAATTACACGTGAGTGAAAACCGTTTAGTTAGCATATTGAACTAAAAAATAGAAAACAAACAATAAAGCTTTCACTTTTACTCGTAGTCATACAAGAAAACTTCTTTTTTACTGTTTTGGAAAGTAGATAGATGCACTTTACTTAAACACCGACTTAAAAAAGAGTATTAAGAAATACACAAAACTGAAACTTGTCCTAACTGGCGACTTTATCAGTAAAAGCGGTCTCTTCCAGGTAACCAATAAAAATGTATACTAAAAGCTATTTGCGTGGCAAAATTGATTTAGACTCAGATATATTTATTGCCGAACTTTACAGTATATTGGTGTTACAATAAGTACATTAAATGGTCACAACAGTTTTGCTCTTACGAACATGAAAACTAAAAACATTAAAAAATTTAGTTTTTAAAACATGATAAAAAATGTATACATCCAAATACACATATGTATATATACATCAAAATAATTATGTCAGCATTTATACATACAACAAAAAAAAAGAATAGTACTGCCGGTAAGTAAGTATACAGTATATCGCACGTATTTATGTACCTTTACATTTATCAATACCAACTTTATAATATAAAAGCTTTCGTGAGACATTTTATCAATACGCGATTTACTCGTTTCGGATTAACATTCGAAACGCGTAAACAACATACGCGAATTACACGTGAGTGAAAACCGTTTTAGTTAACATATTGATACCAACTTTTGTTGTATGACATCTATCTACAGGACTTTTTATAATTGTTTGTTTTCCCTTCCAGCTCCAATCCCGATCCAGATCTGCATCGAGGGCTGCGTGTGGGAGGTGTGCGTGGTGAACTACTCCCCGCGGGGGCTCGCCGTGGCCTCCGCCGCGGGGGGAGTCGCCCTCTTCAGCGGCCCGGGGGGCGAAGCGCTGGCCGCCAAGTTTGTGTACACGTGAGTACAGCTCTTACTATACAGATGTTTTAGTGGACATATTTTACTCTTAAAATGTTATATGGATATTTTTTCTAATGTTCGAGCCTTCGCTCGCGTTGTTTCCGGATCCAAAATAACCGATGTCACTATATATACCTTATTCTATCATCTTATCAAAATTCACGATAATCTGCTTCGTTGCAGTGTGACAGCGCAACAAACTGACTGACCAGCGGCTAGACAATAATTTAAAAAAATCCCAGTTTTGAAAATTTGAATTAACACTCGTTGACTTCGACAACAAACAAATTATTTTGTTGACAAATTTGTTGGTTAGGTGTGGTGCTCTACTAACACCACTATACAAACTAGACACAACATTAAAATAAGAATAAAAGAAACAGAACATAAAGTAAAGTAATGTGGCTGCTGTATCTCTAAAAACAATCTCTTCCAGGCAGGATGAAAATGACGCCTGAATCAATATCTCAACTACTTTCCTATCTTGTTCTAGTCGCTTGATCCACTCGCTGGAGTGGCACCCGCTGCAGACGTCCAGCTCCGACTCAGAGTCTCCGTGGAAGGACCTGCTCGCCGTCTCCGCCAACGACCGCAACAACACCATCGTCGTCATCAAGTATGAGGATAGAGAAGGTAACTTCCACTTGCATATTCAGCTATAGTCCTGATACCTGTAACTATGGAGTTATGAATAAATAAAGTGTATTTGTACCATAGAAGTCTCAATAAAATAAAACAATACAAGTGGCATTATTAGTCTTTGGTCTTATTCTTCTTATTGAATGAAAGTGGCCAACTCTGGTGTCGAGAGTTTATCAAGCCACCGTAAGGGCCTCTGCCATGGCTTAAAGACTACTGTAATAAACAAACAGCTGGGACCTACAATTTAACGTGTCATCCGGCCCACGGTTTTTGGTCTGAAAAGCGTCCAACTGCGGGGAAGCATTTTGTTTCCTCTTATATTTCCATCGCACCGTTACCAATCTATCAAGCTTTATGTGCGAGAGAAATTAAAGCATTTTCGACGCATTCATTCAAAATTGAAGAGCGATGCTCTTGTCTGTGGAGCCATTCTCTTCGATTTTCGGCCAATTCCTTGACCTTATACGACATGACACTTGCCTTCTCTTTAATTTGATCGATATATGTCCTCGGCCTTCCTCTTCCTCTTTCGACGCAACATTTACAATTTTATGTAGTAATATATATTTCCTAAATATGACTAGTTCCTTATTAACTGGTGTCCAGGCGGCGGCAAGCAGTTCTCCGACTTCTGCTCGCTGTCAGGTCACACCAGCAAGGTGCTGCAGCTGTACTGGAGCCCGCACCGAGACATGCACCTGCTGTCCACCTCCGTGGACACCACTGTCAGGGTATGTGTTTTTCTTTCTTACAAGGAATGGGTTTGCACTTGACCGTAATTCGCCTGATGGTAAGCAATCATTGCGGTCTAGGATGGAACGTGCTTACCCAGCGCGCCCGTGTGGTGGTATTCATTGGACCGTTTCTAATTTTCTCAATCAGGCCTTTTTAAAAATTCTAATTGTTAAAAAATTTGGGGTCTTTTTTTGTCTTTTTCCATTAATTCCAGTTGTAGCTTTTGATGCCTCTCGCACTTTCACGCTTCATACTATAACTCCTTTCATCCTTTTCAGTCAGTCAGTCAGGTATTTCATACTAGTTGAACAGACTCTCGAACAATAGTTTGTTTGAATGTGGTCACTGGCCCAACGGAAACAATGCCTAAACTGGAGTGGAACGAGGCTGTCGGTACACCGTTCTTTCACCGTGTCTGCCAGATTGGTTCCTTGTATCTTAATAAGTAGCAATAAGATCGCCAGTTAGGATACTAAGTTTAAGTTTTATGCCTTTCTTTGCCTTATTCTGTTGTTGTAAAGTATCTACCTAACTATTCCCCCGCAGGTGTGGGACGTGCAGGCGGGCGCGTGCGTGTGCATATTCGCTGGGCACGCGCTGAGCTCGCTGGGCGCGGCGTGGTGCGCGTGGGGGCCGCTCGCCGCGCTGTCCGGCGGCAGCGACTACACGCTGCGCCTGTGGACGCTCGCACACCACCCCGCGCACGCATACAAAGGTAACACTATAAAAGAACACACACATACCTCACGACAGTAAGAACACAACCGGGCTCAGCAATGGTCGAAGCCGCAAAAAAAAACCTAGCCGGCTAAGGAAACCTCCCTCTCAATTCCCCGGAGCCCAGTCCCTCTCAAGTGATTGTTATTTCGACGAGGTTCCTACACGCCCCCTTAGAAGCTGGAAGACGACCCGATGATAAGCAATCGTTGACAGTTGTCAGTCCTTGGATCGGTCACACAAAAAGTAGCACTTCATTTTGGAAGCTTCCGTAGGTCGGATGACAAACGTGTCATCCGAACTACGGAAGCTTAGTACAGCAGTCAATATGCCATGTCGGGGGCCCCTAAGGCGGCTTCATAAATTTCGAAAGCAGAGTTGCCCAATCTCATTCAACAAGAAGAGGAACTAGAAGAGGATAAACAAAGGTCTATATAAAAGGTCCATTGAAAGTTGTTAATTTCCTTACCTTTTATTCTCAGGTATAAGGCACATGTGACTTCTTATGTATATATTGCTTAAAAACATAAATTTAGACGTGAACATATTAAGGCGTACATTTCGCGTTTGGTTGAATTAAACTAATATTTTTTTAAACATTTATAATTTTAGGTGTTCCCAAAGTAGAGGTGAAGAAGCGCAGTAAAAGCAAGAAGAACAAATCAGTTCTGTCCAAAGCACACGTGGCGGGAGGAGATGAAGGTGATATAGCAACGCAGGAACATGATGATGATGATGATCAAAGGAGCGATGAAATGGCCACCGATGTTACAAGTTATGCGGAAAAGAAGCCGTCAAATAAGTAAGTATTTTGTGTGGAAGAATGAGATAGCTTCACGCGTTCTTAATTATTTAAATGCCTGTCTGGGAATAATCTATTAATAAACTAGCTTTGCTCTGCGGTTTCACCCGCATAAGTCCCGTTCCCATGAGAAATAAGAATGTCAGTCACTTCTCCACCAATTTTCTGCCAAATCGGTTCAGCAGTTAATGAATTATAAATTATTTTATATAAGTATGTAATTAAAATTGCCCGTACATTATTTTCAGATACTTAATGCCAAAAGTGGCCAGAAATCTAAGCATGGCGAGGTCGGAAGTGCCTCGTCTCATCATAAAAAAGTTCGTGGAGAAACATGAAGAGATCACCAGCATAGTGGAGCTGGCTGAAGATGGACAGCAGGGGATCAATGTGGTGAAGCTGTTTGGCACCATCAATGATGTTAATGAGATCTTGGATATGGAATGTGAGTATTTGTTTACTAACTTAAGATTGCACAGTTTTCCAATTGACTTATCTTATTAAATAGTGCTAAAATAAAATCCCTGTCAGAAAAACATCTTTCAAAGTTTAAGGTAGTGTTTATTAGTAGTAAAAAAATCACAAGTATTCAAAGCATTATACACCGCCTATTTAAGATTCTAAATCCTGTCCATCCAAAGGTTGCCTGGAAGAAATCGCCTAAGGCGATAAGGCCGCCCAATGTGCATTAGTTTTTAAATTTCTTTAATTATGTAATTTCTTTGGTGTGCATTAAAGACATATCTTATACATATGCAAGCAAAAGTAAATGTGTGTGTGTCGGTTTGTGTGTTCCGCTTTCAGTGTCAGTCGCTACGTACCATAAGAATAAGAATTACCGTAATTTTTAATACGGTTATAGCATAGGGTCCTGAGAGGTACATACGCTACTAAACCAAAAATCACTATGATCGATTGCTCCAAAACAAACAGTCCAATAAACACTTTCATTGATTAAAAAAACACCGGACATTTCTAAAACTTTCTTGATTTGTATAACCTAACTCTTCCCTCCAGGTGAGTCCCACCTGCAGCTGCACGCGTACAAGGAGTACATCATGCTGCAGATATTCCGCGGCCGCATCGACTCAGTCATTCAGTTCGCGAATGAAAACGACATGTTGGACCCCTTCCTGCTGAGCATAGCCCCCTGTGTGTCTTTCAAGTAAGCATTTCTATAGGCATAGTCATTTTTATTCATATCAGATATTTGATACACGTCACAGAGAAACAAATAAAATAAATCAATTAAAATTAATAGTACAATAAAATACAATGGAATTTGCTCTGCACAAACTTCGATGTAACAAAAAAATTAAAAAAACCTTTTGGCGCCATTGTAGTACTTGTTCATTATATTTGTTCTTTACCTGACAATTATACTGTTGCGACCGCGAAAACAACAAGTAATCTAAATAAACTTTTCGTTTAGCTTTAATTTAAATTTGAGATTAAATAAATAATAATATAGTATAAGTAGAGACTTAATTCACAACTAGCTGTGCCCGCGACTTCGTCCGCGTGGAATAGTTATTATGGGCATCATATTTATTTTTGCAAACAACCTATTCAGCTTTATAAATTATATCTGTTACACATAACTTGAATCGTTTTCGCCGCGCACGCAACGGAAGCCCTCAAAAATGAACCATTTTCCCCGTTTCCACATTTTCCCTTCTTTCTCCGCTCCTATTAGTTGTAGCGTAATGTTATATAGCCTAAAGCCTTCCTCTTCAACACAAAAATATTTTTTCAATTCGCACCAGTAGTTCCTGAGATTAGCGCGTTCAAACAAACAAACACACTCTTCAGCTTTATAATATTAGTATAGATAATATATATAATAATACATAAAAACAAGGGAGAAAAAAACAAAACATACTACTTCTAACTACAACATAAAAGGGTGGGGGAAACACTTAGAAAATCTTATTAGTAATAGAAAAGCCTATAGATATAAAGTCTAGTATTAGTTGCATTTCTAAACTTTTATTTCTCCAGATACTGGAAGGATGTGATGCAGCTGTACATCGCCCAGATAGACCGGCTCGCCGTCAAACCACCTCCATCACCGCAGTCCGTGGAAGAAAACACTACTGGTGCACACGGTTATAAATTTTGTATCAGTTTGATAGTCATATTTTAAGTACTAGGCCAAGTACAAATTCCCAAAAGAGTTTTATAATTGATTCTGAAGCTGATAATAATTTTATTTTCTTCAATTTATTATTTTATTAACTATTGTTGTTTTGTTATAAAGTCTCCAAACAATAAAAAAACACACACAAAAACGCAAGCACCTTCTTCTAAAACTTGAATCTTGTTTTCTCGGCCGTGGCAGAAAGAAGCAAGCGCCCCCCGCTGAGCAACTACGGCGGGCCGCTGTACGTAAAGGCAGCAGCACTGCTCAGTGTACACGACGTTCGGGGCGCTGTGGACGTGCTGCAGAGGGCAGGCCTCTACAAGGAGGCGTACATCTTGTGTAGATGCAGGTAATATTCATGTGTTGTTCGCTTGTTTTTGACAGCATTTTTTAGTCAGGCGTTACATCACTTATATGTATAATCGAAGAATAATCGCGTAAAATTAACAAAAAAAAACAGTCCTATTGTTTTACGGCCTTGTACGGTACATACGGGGTTATTAATATAACAAAATTGTTTCTCGCTTACTTTCTGTAGAAAATCTCACGTCAATATGTTTCACTCGCTTCCCTAAGTAGATCATTATACTCAAATTTTATTCAATTGTTTTAGAATCACATACAATCGGTCGAATTAGTTTTCAGAAGTTTGATAGTTTTTCTTTTGAAAAAGTCGATCACATTTACAAATACATCCGATCATCTGATATGTATCTTTTTATCATTCCACGTTTGTTCGCAGACACATGGACAGTATAGCAGACGAGACGCTCGAGAAGTGGGCCTCCTCCCTCGCCTCCAGCGGGGAACTCGTGCTGTCTGCTCTCATGTAAGTATTACATATATTTACACAATTTGATTTCATACATTTATATTATCTGGGTGTGACTATATTTTGAACTTTAGTTTAAAAATGAAACCTCTTTAAAAAGTAGTCTATAGATGTGTTGACATTATGAGTCTGATCTCATATTCAGTCTGCTTCCCAATGTCATCAGTTTCAGTTTAGTCATTAGAGCGAAGTAGACAAATATACAACGAAATACAAAGTTTCAGTTTAGTACATAATATTAGTGATTATTTATTGTCGCTTGATCCATAAGTTAACTCAAATCAAAGTAAACAAGAGATACTATTAATTCCTATGCTAATGTATTCAATATATTTCCCAGCTACATAGTGATGAGCAATATATCGGAAGCTGCGTTCGTGCTGCGAAGATCTAGCTCTGAAGTTACCCTCAACCTCGCCGGCGAGTTGGCTAAAATAACGGGACAAAACACATTCGCAGACTTTATAGAAAATAAAGTCAAAACTGTGGAAAAGGAAACACCCGAAAAGAATATTGAAGAAAATCTCGCAGAACTGCCGACCAGAATGGAACTTCTTATGAGGGAAAATAAGGTTCAAAACTGCGAAGCAAAGTCTGAAAACTCGAGCGATCAGACAGAACCAGATGCGACCAAAACTGAGTCTTGTGTGAATGGAGATAAAGTCCAGAATAGTACTAATGAGAATGCCACTAATGAGGTGGCAGAAACTACTGTTTAAGTTCCTGTGATAGCAGAAGGGCCGCGCCCTGAACTCAAGCTTTATGTAACATAATGTTGTTAGTGATAAGTTGAAGTTTCTCGCATGTAAGCATGTTTCATGGTTGTATGTTCCCAGTTATCTTCCAGTTAATAAACATGCCATTAAATATTTCGCTTGGTTTTTATTTCTATTATGTTATTGCAGAAACCTTATCAAACTTTGAGTCATATTATTATTACTTGCATAGTTTTATTACTGAATGTTCAGTTTTCAAGCACACAACTAGTGCTTTGTTTGACCATGTATCAAAAAGTTCAAGAAGCCGTAAGACTTGAAAATAAAAAGTTGCAAATATTCATTCTTATTGTACGGAGAGTCAAATTTTATAAAAACTAAGTACATACCATTGTCATGGGAAGTAAGGGTAAGTTGAAAATCAAAGTAATAAAGTATGAAAAATAAATTATTTATTTCACATTCGTACTACCGATAACTAATTAATAATTCGATAAATCAACATATTTGTTAGTATTGAAAAATTAAATAAAAAAATAGGTAGGTTCTCGTGAAAAATAAAGTTAATTATTTCATGAGGTCAAATCAAAATAAATATTAATTGAAACTATATTATAATTATGTATTAAAAATTCTGACAAATGAAAAATACTGTTGATAATACAATAAATTACTTTCAGGCAAAGTTTGAAGTTGTTTACATAGCTGCTAATACCATAAATTGTAAATATTAGACATTGAATTAAACAGAAATCAAATTAAGTACGAATTTAATATTTAAGGTTGATGTACGCTTTACTGCTATAACATTATTGGCACTATAAATGCGATTTTATAATATAAGTAATAAAGACAGGAAAGTACCACAGACAAAGAACTCTTGATTAAGTCAAAGACATTAATAATACTTACTGGACCGGCCTAGGCGAGCACTAAGTTTAAGCATGTACTTTTTACAAAAAGTGAGAGACGTCTCTCACTTGGCACTTCATTCTGTGTTCGGCCGCGAATGAGGCGACGCGTTCATAGACACTGCGACGCGATTTAAAAATATAAAAAAATGCCTAAAAAATACATTATTAAGTTTCAGGCACATTTCACGCGTAGGTACTGATTTAGACACGATTTATCATTAGGTATTTATTTTGAGCCTAAGTATTTTTTTTTACAGCAAAACATTTGAAATGCCGCCATTTGAGGAAAATAATGATAAATGAGATAGATTTATATGATTGCGGTTAGTGCGACAAGGAAAGCATTACTTGTCATTTTTTAGCATAGAATGGAACATTAGTACCTACATTAGAGTTCGATCGTATACGGCAATCCGGCCATAAAATTGGCCGGATTGTATTTTATAATTATGGGCATCGGTGTACTTTTTTTTTTCACATTAGCTTCATATTAATTTTAAATCAATGTTTTTACAATTCGTTTATAATTTATGTGTAAGTAAAACTGTGTAATTGTATAACTGTATATTGTGTAAATAGTTGTATCATAAGTTTTCAAATGTAATATTAGTTTATTTCTGAGTCATTAAAACTGTGTTGATATAGCAATGTTATAAATATTAAAAAATAAACTGAATTATTTTTCAAGTTGTTTTTATTCAGTTACTGTATTTTCCCTGCATCCGGCAAAAAGATAACTGTTTCGGCAAATTTTGCCGGACGGTTATCCCTATTCTGCGATGCCAATGGGCTCGCCTCAATTTCAACTGATAAACGTTTCCATTGTTTTCTCGTTTTCTCTTGCAACTTTTTGTAGTGCCTATCTCGTTTTAACAATAAAATTATGCTACGATGTTTACTTAGAACTTAGTAAGATGTAAATCTAACACACATGCTCGACTTATATTTTTGGATGGTAAAGTACTGAGAGGGCGGGTCCATTATAGGTATTATTAATGTCGTTGGATTACATAAGTATATTAATTAAATTTCAAATGCAAAATGGAATGTAACTTTCCAACAGTCTTAGTAATTCGTATTTTCGATCAAAAACCTCAGTTATAAATATTAATACGTATATTAGGAATAGGAAATATTTTAATTTTGTTCACATCTGTGAGTGAATTTCAAACAATATAATTCGTAATTAAAATGTAAGGTTAAGGCCCTGCGCAGACGACAGACTATCCGTGACGCACTTTTTAGTCTGTGAAAATAGAACCTATGCAATTATATGCAGTAACGCACACGACGCGCAAAAAGTCCGGCGCACAAAAAATCCGTGTATTCGGGCAGACCGCACCGCGCCGCGGCGCGCCGCTCCGCACAAAAAGTGTGTGAAAAAAATTGAACGTTTGCTTCAACGCGCGCTAACGCAGACGGCGCACACTTTAGTAGGCAATCTGCATTTGCTAGGGGTGGACGTAACGCACGCGATCTATTATCATGGCGCCAGAGATCGATGTAACTATGTTAATTCAAGAAATACAAAACAGACCAGCAATTTAATGATACTTCTAAGGCAGAATATAAGATGTGCGTCGTGTGCGTTGAGTCTGTGAAATATCCGCGACCGACTTTTTGCGCGCCATGCAGACTTTTTGTGCGCCGCAGACTCGATCGCACAAAAAGTCTGTCGTCTGCGCAGGACCTAATAAACACAAATAAACGGCTAAATTGTTAAAATATAATATCATAACTACAATATCAATTCACAGTAATATTTAATCAGGAAATGTCGCTGCTATTATTTGGCTCCTAGATGAAACAAAATAAAGTGAACAAGCATACAATATAATTTCACTAACTACATGGCAATACTAACTATACACGTATATTTCACCATATTTATTTCAGGCCAGATAATTATTGTATAGACTGAAACGAAACAGTCGACAGGTGCGGCTTCCAGCGCAACTAAAATAAGATCTAAACAAGAGTATTTTAGTTTTTTTAGTACATAATTGTGCTTCATTTTCACACAAAATTATTAAACATACGAATCAACTCACAACAGATACGTTTTTATGCGAGATTATTAACAAGCGCAAAGAAACCTTGAACTACAATAATTTGTTACTCATTGGACGAGATGAACGCAAGTGAGAGTCAATATGGCGATAAATTATTACTTTCTTCCATATCTGTAACTTCACACTTTACCTCAACTCACCTGATGTTACACTCGATGTCATCTACGATCTAGTCTGTTTAAAGAATAATTCAAAATATTTTAGATATAATTTTTCTTACCCGAGAAACAATACAAGATATTTTTAAGTGTATGTAAGAAAGAGATGACAATAAATCCACATTTCACGTTCAATTATTTTCCCAAAGCGTATTGCGCGTGTTTAATATCACAATTCTCATTAATTACCCGTTATATTATATATTGTGCACACGTTTACATAATGGTTTACTGGTATATTCAGCCTTGTTCACATGGGTCTTCGTTCTCTCTATTGGCGTCACTTTTCCCTCGCTTTTTGCAAATATTCACGAGTTTAGCGTTGATTTTCTTCAGTCGTTGGTTTTCTTTCATCACGTCTGTTATTTGTTGGTTCTGTAAATGAAATAGGATGATCAGTTTGACGGAATCCTCTAATATTATGTAAAATTTATCAGATATGATCATCGTCGAAAAATTAAAATGATGATAGCTTCTAGAATAGTTTGATTAGCTGACGTATTTTATTAACACAAGCGGTGTCATATTCGTATAGAACGATTGCTCAATCCAATCAAAAAAGTGATTATTTTCACTTTACATACTTCACACTAAGATGTCTAAAAATAAAATCATATATGAATAGCGAAAGCGTTTTCGTGGGTCCGTGCGTTGTCACGCTGCAAAAGAAAGACAGATCCTCGTAATATCTGGCATGATGACAAAAAGGTAGGTACCAGAAATAATATAGCTTACATTATTTCTGGTACCTTTTTATCCCGAAACAACGCGTGCAAAGCGGATATCCACGAATAAGAGAATAGGAGCATATTACCTGCACAATAGCGCTGCCTGTAGCCACATACATGGGCTGCGCGCTGTGTGCCTTCATCTGCTGCTCCAAGGCTTGCTTCTGGTGACTCAACTTCTCCACTATCTGCGGACAGATGCAAGATTCCTTTAAGAAATACATGAACTAGATTGTAAACGAAATTGTGATGAGATAGATTGTAATACCTAAATCATATGTAGATAAATCTTAGTTTAGGTTTATTTATAATATTAAACATGTATTTCACAAAATTTTATATTTTTTATTTGGTATTTTATATTTAACAATTTATTCAGAACAACTTACAAAACACATAGGGAAATAATCGTAACTAATTAAAAACTAAACCAATAAAACTTAAAAATACTATAAATTAACAACTATACAAGGTGTAACAGAAGGGTGTGACAATACTTATACTATACATACCTATGTAAATATAGAATACAGCCCACTAGGTTTCAGAATTCTAAGGGTCATAGATTTCGAGTAATCATAAGTTGAACTTTCATTAAAACTTTAAGACTTGCAACCCTACATCTTATCATTTTGAGCGTTCATTGACTTTTGACAAATTTTAATTTGTCAATAAAAAATTCAATTAAAAATATTTATTTCACTATTTTTCTATAATTATGCCTGGACTAGTATTTTCAAACGCCGAGTATTACGACATGATATTGTGCGTGGGTGCTTCGAATGGCAGCTACCACGGTGCACGTCAGCTCTATCGCCAACGTTTCGTGGACGGTAGACCACCTGATGCACAGCGAAAGCTTCCTTCCTACGGATGCATTCGGCGAATGTGCCTGCGACTGCATAGTACGGGCAGTTTCCATGATTCCCGCAACAATGGTCGACCTACTACTCGAGAGAGGTTAAATCTGGAGACGCAAATTCTGGAGCATTTTGAAGAGAACCCGAGGACCAGCACACGTAGAGCTGGCGCAGAGTTTGAGGTTCATCACATGGTGGTTTGGAGGACGCTTAGTAACATTTTGAGCCGTTTATGTGAAATAAATGTGATCACTCGCTAGGGCTGCCACGAAATCAAGTGAAAAATATTATCTAATTTTTGTATGGTAAAAAATATATGCGATTTAATTTTTCATATTTTGGTATATGACTCCTTACATGATATATATGTATACTCTTTAATATTGTCACACCCTTCTGTTACACCTTGTATAAACTAGACATTATTAATTAATTAATTGTAATTATCATTTTTTATAACGTTTAGTTCCTAAGTTGGTTAATAAATGATCTATCTATCTATGTGAAGACGATATATTAATATCACTATATTATATGAGAAACACATACATACGAAAATCGGTTCACGTGGTTAGCCATGCGTGAGCTTGAACTAACTATATGCTGTACTTACTACAGACATGTATACTGTATATATATACTGTACGGACTACATTATCAACATGTCATACCATTCTGAGACGTTTAATTTCTCGCATTTTATCATCTTGTGTTTTCTCCGAGCTGTCATCTCGCTCCACGTGGCTGCTCAGTTGATCTGAAACGAATACAATCATTGCTATGTGTTAGTATTTTAGGTACAAGTTCGCCTTTGACTGCTTTTAAAATGATGTTGACTGTTTATTTTAGATTTGAAGACCCCTTAGTCTACAGTGTCAAGCAGGATACACAGCTTCAAGAATTCTCAAGTAGATAGCATAATCATCATAATCATAATCATCATTTATTCATAAAGCCATTTTACACGTCACATTGTATAGTTGTAAATACTAGAAAATAATTACAGTACTATTTAATATATGTAAATTTACAAGTCAAAAACTAAATTGTATTACTTAAGCATAAGTATAATTTTACAATTCAAATCATAATTAAAATAATTAAATTAATAAATAATAATTTGTTAAATTCAAAATTGTTATGTGAACTTCATGAACTCCTCGATGGAACAGAAGGAGTGCTCCAACAGCCACCGCATATGCAGAGATAGATATATATAGTTATATATATTTATAGATAGATATATATAGATATTGGGGCCGGATTGTGATATGAAACACCTATACTTATATGTGCGAACTGCGTGCTTCATCTCATCATTATAAAAACGCGAAAGAGTGTTATTTTGTTCCGCATTCTCACCGAAATGAAGTGGCGGATCATAAGATTGGCATGCATTGGACATTGGACTTAGTCTGCAAGGCTTGTGCTTATGTAGTGATTATGATTTACTACATCTAATTATTAGTTGTAAGTTTGATTATCTCAGTCTTAAGCTACAAATTTTGTAAATGATGGTTTACTTCATCTAATTGATGTGCATCCTGCTCTGTTAGCTTAGTTGGTAGTGGCTTTGCCTTCTAATCTAGGGGTGCGGTTTCAATTCCCGCATATCACAAGTAATTATGAATATTTAAAATAGTAATTACTTGTGTTGAGTCTGGTCGTTTCTATGTATAATAAGTTTGTATTTACAAAAGAAAAGTATATTTGAAAGAAAAGTGTATTATATCCGTTATCTAGTACCCACGATACAAGCGTAGGCTTAGTATGGGCTAGATGGCGCTGTGTGATATGTCCTGAGATATTTATTTATTTATACCTTCTCGTGTGTCGGTGGCGGCGTCGCTGTGCTCCGTGCCGGAGCTGCGATGCAGGTCGTGCAGAGTCTGCCGCTTCTTGCGCAGGGAGTAGTGCGCCAGCGCGTGCGAGTCCTCCTGCAGCTCCTGGAGCTTGCTCTGGGACGGGGGGGTGGAAGAATTAGTTAATAATGTAACACATTATATGGTGACATAAGAAGGTATACATTAACCAAGTAATAGAGAAGGCCGCAGTCAGGTCATATAAAGAAATCATAAAATCAGTCAAATTCGCGAAGAATATTGCATACTTATTTGATAAAATAAGCCAAATTGACATGTAGATGTAGGTTCTGAATCAAGAATAACTCTTATTTTTACTCTCCTTGAGATTCAAACATCTACTACAGGTTACTGGTAACCAATGCACATCATTATAATAATGTACTTAATACATTAATGCAAACAACATATGTCCTACGACACATGAAAATAAGTGAAAAAACAACAATTTGTTCAAGATTTCTAAAAATAAGTAAGGTAACATCTTTATCTGTTACCTCTAGAGCAGCTTTAGCCTCCTTGAGCCGCCTGCACTGTTCCTCCCGCTCCTTCAAGTACTGCGAGCAAGTCTCGCACTCTTCGTCCAGTTCTTTGTATTTCTCCTTCAACTCTTCTAACTCGGCCTTCACCGACTTCAGCTCCTTCTTTGTGCCTTCTAGCTCTCTGGAATTTGAAAAAAGCTTGTTAAAAAATAAACAAAACTTTCAGAAGACTTGATAACCTCCTTATTTTTGGAAGTCGGTTAAAAAAATTAAAATAGAAATGCGTTTCTCGGTCTGCTTGTTTCGTTTTTCATGTCAAACGGAGAGACGGATCATCGTGATTTTTGGTATGGAAGTAATTTAGAGTTCCGAGTGTGTCATAAGCGAAGCTATTGCAGTAATGTAGAATGGATTCCCGTCAAAGCACCCATACCTCGGTTAGAGGAGGCATTCGCTTACACTTACCAAAGTTTGACAAAATTGTGAAAGCAGACAGTTTTGGATCCAGTAACGAAGGTACTCATTCTATTTTGTCGTTTTCAAGGTACGGATAACACGTTCAACGGTAAATCCCCACTATTTATAACTCGTTATATTATGTCAAAAGACCATAAGAGCCCTTTAAAAGCTCAACACCAGAGTTGGACACTCTTATACGAACTTCAAGAACGATCGGTAACTGGACCGCTTTTAGTAAAAGCGGATATAATGCAATACTTTTACGCGGAACCTATACCAATTCTTGTGGCTGTCTCTGACGACGTCCGGAGTCCAGTGTTCAAGCGCTGGATCTCTGTTCACACGAACCAGAACAAAAAATGACTGCTGCATATTTTTGTGTAGGTAATTTTTATTTTTACTATTTTTAGATGTAATTTTAATTAACTAGGCCTTAGTTTTAGTAACTATTGGTTAAGCCTGAAATAAATGTCTACGATTGAGATTCCTTGTGTATAATGACACCACTATAAAATACCATACCTATTATCCCTGGCCGCGTGTTGTTTCTCGAGCGCCCTCTGCATCTTGGCGAGCGTGTTCTTGAGCTCCTGTTTCTGGCAGCGCAGCTCGTCCACGCAGCGAGCCAGCTTCTTGTTCTTGTCCACCTCCGCGTCGAACGACATGCGGTCCACTACCACCGCGTGCAGGTTGGCCCAGTCTGGAGTATAGATAGATAGATATCATTTATTAACATAGACAATTACAACAAACTTCATCATCGGCATCAATAATGTCACATAGATATAATTTTATGTTACAAAATTCTTAAGTACTAATTAAAATTACATTAATATAAAATAAATTAAAATTATTTTAGTATAAGTAAATATGTCAGGACAGAACACAGCGCCATCTAGCCCCAGACTAAGAATATAATAAATATATCAGGATATGGCACACAGCGCTATCTAGCCTCATACTACGAATATAATAAATGTAACAGGACAAAGCACACGGCTCCATCTAGCCCCATACTAAACAGTCTTGTGGCTACTTTACTTATAGATTAAACTTCGCTTCAAATTTTATTGATGTGATCGGTGTTTGTTGGACAACATCTCCGACTTCTATATAATAATAATAATAATAATCATTTATTTACACTTAAATAACTAGTTACAGATCTTAATGCTATGTACTTGTAAATGTAGGTACCTGCTTAAAGTAGAATACAATATTTAACAAGATAATAATTACTACATAGACATTAAGCACTGGGTGCACTACATTGCACACTAAGTCGAAACTTGTGTCGTGCAATGTAGGCTCTTTCCGTTGATTCATAGATGTAGGTACATATATGGAATAAAAACATAGTAGTATATATTGGTGGATTGATCGTACAACATAAAAAAAAGAAAAAAGCAGTCTTGTGTCAGGTTCTAGATAACGGACATATTAAATTACAAAACCATAAAGAATAACCACTTGCACCGACGATTTACTCCCATAATGATGTTCCCATCCCCCCCTAATTTGCAATAGCAGTCATTTCTATGTTTTATTTTAACTAGAGTTCATAGACACCTGAAAAAAAAACCTTAGACGAACGTTTTTTTTTTCAGATGACTTTGGCAACACATTTTGTAAACTACCTATGAAACCTAATCCTTCATATTAAATAAATTTCTTAACATGAACATGTATCATTATTTCGTTGAATAAAATGATACCCACATTTGATAATAAAATAAAACTTTACCTCTACATTGATATTTATATTTACCTTCGTCAGTATTAACAGCGACACTGGCGACGCTCAGCTTGTGTCCAGAGTTGGAACTACTCGCCTTTAGCTCCAATATTTGTTTCTGTAACAACATTTACAAATTAACAAAAATCAGATGTATGCAAACTGTTGACGTAGTCAAATCTCCATATATGTTACTGAAAAATTTCATTTATATCGCAGTTTCAATGAGACGACACCAGACCCCACCACTTTCCTACGGATTGTTTACTCATTATTTATAATCATTTATTCGCCGAATATACATACATAGGTGTTACAGAATTGTTCACTGTCATTAGATAAGTATGAAAAAGAAGAGTTGTTCACAGATAATATATAGAGCAGAAAACATGTTCATTGGCGTACGACATGGTCACGCCATGGATGCAAGCATATTATTAGCTTGAAAAACATAAACAAGCTGCGCCCGCGTCGGAAATAGTAACTAGCAATGCCCCGCGGTGTTACCGGCGTTAATGCTAGATAAAAAATTGCTTATATGTTAATGATTAATCCATAAGCTAATGTGCCAAACCAAATTTATCCAAATTTGTTAAGCTATCTGAGCGTGAAGCAGAAACATAAACATATAGGTACTCACGCATTAACACTCGCCTTTATAATACACACACTAATATATAGATAGATAATAAAATAAAGAAACTAAAACTAATTTAATTCTTCCAGTGGTCACTAATGTGATTAGTGTGATGTGAAAATTGTAAAATCAAGTCATAATCACAAGCATAACCTATACATACCTGTCTTTTTTTGAAAGGACTATGCAGCTGGTTGCCAAGTGCTACCATTGCTGCGTCACCGGACGGTGGCTGGGCATTGATGGTGCCCGGGCCTACGTACTAGTTAGGGGCGACTGGCACAAGGGCGCCTCTGAGGCACGAACCTCGGCTTGGACCGTCGCCAGTTACATACCTCAAGTTCCGCCTTCTCTTTCTTCAGTTCGCGGCACTTTTCCTCCCTGTCCCTCAGGTACTGCGCGCACGTCTCACACTCGTCGTCCAGTTCCTTGTATCTCTCTTGTAACTCTGCTAGCTCTTTCTTGCAAGATGCCAGCTGATTGCGGAGCTCACTTACTTCACTGTAAGGATAGAAAGAAAACATATAAAATTAAGTGGAGTGACTATTGTAAATAATACATATATAAAAAACAGAGAATCTTATATTCTTTATCATCATCATGTCAGCTCGTGTACACTCACTGGTGAGTATAAGCCTCCTCTCCAACGTGCCACATAGTACGGTCTCCAGCAAAGTCTCCAATGTTAAATTATGTTACAAACGATTAATTTTGTTTGAGTGTTAAATTGTTTTTAAAGTATGTAGATTGAATGCGCAGAGTGAAATATCGCTATATTATAAAATACAATTATTCATGCATCATACCTGTTATCTTTCTTAGAATCACTCTTATTTGCTGAGCTGTCTTTCATGTCGTGAAGTTCATCAGTGATCCTGCTCGATAAATCTGCAAATATATACATAGTTTTAGTGGGAACTGTAACTTATGTGATTGAATGAATGAAGGAGACAAAGAGAACTTATCCCGGTTAGGGGGTATGGGATATCCTCGCATTCTACTTCTCAGGGCCTTTTAGTGGAGTGGAGTACTGAGTTCGGAAACCCGATTCTCATTTTCACTAACTATCAAATGTTAAAACTTTTTGCCGAATTGCTGATTTAAGACGCCTAACGCATCATATTTCTGTTTCACTGTCAGCGGTTAAATAAATCAGATTAGACTTTTATTGGCATTTCGTCAGACTTTTCATAATCGATCGTTAATGAAAACGAGAAACAAGTTCTAGAGGTCCGGAATACCTAGGCTTGACAAGAGGTTTTTGGGTTAGCCTGTATCTAACATGTAAAGTAAAGTTATAATTGAGCAACCTTATTCTATAATTTACATAATTCTGTCTTTTGCTTTAGTTGGAACTGTGTTGCAAAATTTATGTATGTATGTAAGTGTACACTCACCGTGCGGCGAGGGTGTGTGTGTGTGCGGCGGCACTCCGCGGTGCATGTCGTGTATGCTCTGCCGCCGCTGCCGCGCGAGCTGCACGCTACTCGGACGGGACGAGGCTTCAATCGATGACTTCGCGTTCTTTATGTTGAAATGAGTTAGTTTTTTAAGATTTGACAGTTTGAATCCTTTTCAATTCATATATTTCATTATTTTTTTTAATTCTAGCGGCATGTGTAAAAGGATTATTTGTATAGCGATGGTGAAGTCTAAGATGCGGTACGCTTGCCCAGAAGAAACAAACAAAGCGATTCGATTTTTTAAAAATAAAATACATGTTGACTATACGACTGAGACAACAGAAACAGTTACAGTGTAAAGAAGTTTTTAACAGCAACTACTGTTGTTACATCATTATAAGTTAAATTATAAGGCGTACCTGATCCGTTCTTGATAGAAGACTCTCACGCCTGAAAACAAATAATAGTTTTGTAAAAAAAAATATCATTAAATATTACCCGTAGAATATTTTAATATCATATCACAATCACATTTAATAAAAATTGATTATTTTCCATGTTTTTTTTTTAAATTGTGTTTGAAAACATTACTTTAAAAAAAAACAATTATTTGAAAAATATAAATTACCCTTTGCCCAGTCCGAACGGAGTACTCCTCCCCGAGGAGTCATCATCTGCGAAGAAGTCATCCGACTTCTGGCGGGAACTGAACATCTCCTCCATGTCGCGTTGCTCTGTACATGTAAGATAAATGATGTGTAAGTATGCAGATTTGTAAATAAATAAATATTTCAGTACATATCACACAGTACCAACGTCCCACGAAACGTTAAGTATCAATTTGGCTTGCGCGTGGGTTACGAACGTACGTATTTCGATTGCGTGGCGCGTTTTTGTTTAAAGTGACCTACCCCTGCTCATACGAGTACTAAGCTGACGCTTGTGTTGCAAATACTAGATAACAGATATAATAATGGTGCGTACAATACAAGTACACGCTAACAGTACAGATAACACCCAGTTACTGCGAATGTAGTCTATATTAGTAGTACCCATGGTACAAGTTTGCTTGGTATGGGGCTAGATGGCGCTGTGTGAAATGTCCCGGTACAAGTATTAGTCGCTAAGAGCGCTGTCCTCCAGGCCTACCTTCCAGGTGTCGCAGCTGGCGCCTGGAGTCGTGCATGCTCTGCCGCCGCCGCCGCGTGTAGGCGCCGCACTCCGCGGACAGGCGGGGCTTGTCCGCCACTGCCTGAAGCTCGCTCACACGCGCCTGCAATTCAATATATAATTATTTTTGGACAATCACTCAGCGCCAATTCAAACAACAATTTACATTACTCCTTCTTCTATGACCGACTGGGGGTCGTGACTCCCCCGCAGAAATAATTCGTTAGGGATGTTCCACTGCTTATCAGCGTCTACCGAGAACATTCTAGCTTTGTGAGAACTGCCAAAAATCATTCCATCCTTCTCGCTCAATATACAGCTTGTCCATTAATACGAAAAGGATGGAATTATTTTCACCACCATTACCAGATGTGACGTTTAATGAACCGGGGTACAATAGACAATATCTCACCTCCAGCGACAGTATGGTGTGTTTCAACGTCTCACACTCGTTTTGCAACATGGTGTACTTTTCACACACTTCAGTCACCTTGGCTTGACTCTCGCTGATCGCTCGCTCGTCCTCTTCTTTCTGCTTCTTTAGTCTACAGTGTAAACAAAAACCAATTAATAAGATATTGACTAACTTCATTACAGTAAGCAACATCACAAACTCACATCTTGTATCTTTTTCATTCCTCACACTGAAACAGCTGAACTCTTTTGGATGAAATTTGAAGCGAGAATATTAATTATTTCACGCGAGTAACGCCGCGGTACTCTGTTAGTAATGCTATGCTACTAATACTATTAAAACGAATTCGCGGGTGTCTTTGTTCTTTTTTCGTAACCAAACGGATAAACCGATCTGAAGGAAAATTGGCATGGACATAACACATGGGCATACTTTATTATCGCGAATTAACGCGGTTAGCACCGCGGGGCGCCGCTAGTAGCTAATATGGCTTATCGCACATGGCAATTTAATTCTATGACTTTCAAGTATGTAACTGACTTACCTCATAATCATTTTGCTTTGCAGTTCCGCCGTCTTATCATGCGTCTTGATATTCATTTCCAACCTCACACATTCACGCTTCTTTTCCTCTAAACTCGACTCAAGTTTTACTTTCTCAGATGTCAACCTTTGCACGTCTTGTTTCAATGATTCAATAGTCGATGTAGCATCCTTGATGGATTCTCGTAACACTAATATATCTGCTGTCATTGTCTCTATTTGTGCATTATTCTGCTTGATAGTTTCACTCGATTTTTCCAAGTCAATACTGTAAGATTGTCTTTCTTGTGATATCATTTGGTTGATTGATATTAGACGCTCGTTGTCTTCTTGAAGCTCTCGAACTGTTTGTGATAGTTCTGTGGTTTTTGCGTTCTTTTCGGATAGAGATAATATTAGAGATTCTTTTTTGATAATCGTATCTTTTAGACTTGATATTTCGCCAGTCAGTTGTGCATTCGCTTCTTGCAGTTCTTTAACTAATCTTTGGAACTTAGTCAATTCTGTTTCCTTCTCATTTAATGCGCTAGTGCATAATTTGCTTTGTTTGAGTTCCTCGGTCAGTTTGTTTAATTCTGTTTTCAGGCTTCCATTGCTATGTTGCAACTCATCTACCGTTTGAAGGAGTTCTGTAATTTTGCTGTCTTTCTCGGCCAACGCCGAGGTTATTGATTCAGAGTTCTTTAATTTATCTTTAAGGAGGTTAATTTCTTCTGTCAATTTGTCTAATCTATTGCAGTTTTCTTGCATTTTAGCCTCATACGCTTTGCTCAGTTCATCGTGTGCTGTTTTGAGTTTTAGAATTTTATCTTCTTTCTCGGCTAGATCTAATAGGACATTGTTGTTAACATCTCTCAAAGATTCATTTTGTGCTTTCAATTCAACAAGCTCTCTTTCTTTAATATCGAGAAATTGTCTTGCTTTATTTAATTCAATAGAAATTCTTTCGAAATCTGCTTGTTTCTGTTGGTGATGAGCAGATTTATAATTATTTAGGATGTCTTCGAAAATAATGTTGATATTGTCAATAGCTGATCCAGACAAAGTCAAATTAGATGAAATCAGATTATGTTCAAATAATTTGGAGCAGCCTTCACTAAGGAATTTCATAATGTCATTTTCTTTTCTTACAACCTCTAGAGTAACAGCGCTGCTAATTTCAAGCATTTTCTCCTTTTGTGCTTTTAATAAGTAACATTCACTTTCTTTTTCAGCGAGTACGCTTTGAAGTTCTAGTAAAGTTTTAGCAGTGTCGCGACTTTCATTTAATTGCGACTTATCGACATCCTGCGTATATTGTTGTTTAAATTTCACTAATTCTTCCTGATATTTCTCAAACAGGATTTCGAAAACACTTGTACTAGAAGTGCCGAATTCGTAATCTAAGGTTTTTAAGAAGTTTTGTTTAAATTTGTTAATTATCATAACAACATCATCTCCTTGTTTCAGGTTGCTAATATCATTGTTAATACGTTTTATATTTGATTTCACTTCTGACAGAAGTTTCTCAACCTTTTCCAGACTTTGTTCTTTTTCTTCTAGTGTACTGGAGAGGGCTTCACACCTTGACGTTAAACAATTTACATCTGATTGTAAAATGTCTCTAGAGTCTTCAAAAACTTTTATCTTATTGACAAGTTTTTCGATTTCAGAGCCATGTTTTTCAAGCAAATTATTGTAGAATAATTTCAGAATGTCTATCATCTTTATATCTTTGCAAATATTTTCTTTGTCTTCGCCAGTTACTTCTAGGTAGTAGTTATAGCAATCAGTTCGATCTGCTGTGTAAATGTCTAACGTTTTTTCTTCTTGTATGGCATTGCATATGGTTGTCTTTGGCATGTTGCAAACTGCACTTTGCGAGTTTTGTGATGCATTTTTAGGAAGTGTAACATTAGACTCTCCCATGCTTTCATCTAGATCCATAGATATATTGCTGCAGTTCAAATGTTGTTTGATAGTTTCGACATGTTCAGTTAAAACTTTGCAGTCTTGGCGACCAGCATACAATTCACTTTGCAATGTACAAATTTTATTGAACCTTGATGATGTATCAGAATCACTTAAACTTCTATTCAGTTTTGCGTGCGGGGTATCAGCGTTAGGACCCGAATGAGTAATTTCTATCCTATTCGAATCACATTTTTGACATTTCAACACTTCTTGCTTAGTATATTCCAAATGATTAACTTTTTCGACAAGACGACTGTTTTCAACTTTAAATTTTTCCAACTCGTTGTTGAGTTCATCTGTTTCAGATATACTCTCTATCACTTGAGTTGATAATGAATCGTTTTCTTCTAATAATTTCTTAAGTTCCTTATTTTTTGTACTAAGTTGTTTACTCAATTTTGTTATTTCGTCACATTTGAACTTGTGTTCGTTTTCTAGTAAGTTAAGTTTACTCACTAAAGAGTCTGTGTTTGGTATTTCTACAACGAGATCATTGTATTTTTGTTCTAAATCATATTTTTCACTCTGCAATTTTTCTAGTTTTGCAGTAAGCCGTTGTACGTCCTCAATATTCTCATTTACGGTTTTATTTTTGTCAAAATTGCACTTTGTACATGTATACATCATATGATCATCACTCGTGACAAGTTTGATAGGGCTACTCTGGGCGTCCACTTTAGATTCTAAATCTTTGACCGCAGTGAGTTTGTTTACTAGTGCCTTAAGCTTACAATTCTCATCTTTTAGTAGTTCTAATGAATGGATCATATTTTCGGCGTCTGTTTGCAAAAAACTTACGTGACTATTTATATTTGGTTCAGTTTTATTGGGGTCGATATTTTGGCTTGACACTTCGTTGAAAAATGATTGCGTTATGTCTAAGCACGTCTGATCACATCCTACTAAAGTGTTGTCGCCAGTCGTCGTGAGTGTTATATTTGTGTCAAGCATTAATAAATCTCCATCGAGGGCAGACTCATTCTTGAAGTTACAGACTGTAGTGTTATTATCAAGCACATCTGGTAATGAGAACCGTTTCATGATTGCATTTTGACTTTCAGTGTTGTAATCATCTTTTAACATCAGGAATAATTCTCGTAGCTGCTTTTTGAATTCCGGGATGTCTCCTTGGCACACATTTAGCAATCTACTATGATGATGTTTTAATGCCAAAACTTGTGATTTTAATGATCTGTTTTCTGCATATGTAGTGGCTGTTAAAATGGATAGATTCGTTTTGTGGCTTGACAATTTCTTTTGTAATTCTATAGCTGGCTCGAGAAGTAATCGTAATTCGCGACGGATCTTTTCTTGTTCAATTAGTAAATCTTTATTTTCTTTTTCCGTTTGCTCTAATATACCCAAAAGGGAACATTTTTCTTGTTGCAAAATACGTAATTCTAGAGACATCGTTTCACAAGAAATACAACCTTGTGCTTTGGCACTATCATGGATTTGGGTGTCCGAGCTAGTAGGAGTTGTTAAATTGGACTCGCTTCCTTCAGAATCCATTACGTCTACTATTTTGTTACAGCAAATAGTGAGCAAACTTGGTGGAGCCTTTATGGCTTTGACATTCTTCTTAGGTGACTTCACAAATTTATCTTGACTCGAATCTTGATGTTGATCAGACACATTTGCATCCCGCGATGGTTTTTCATTTTCAACTGACTTCCGTAAGCAAGCCTTAAGATTTTCATTTTCTAATCTCAAATCTTGTATTTTTTGGTTTAGTGATATATCAACAACTTGATTTTTGCATTCCTGTGCCTTATTTTCCATAACTTCAATCAGATCAATCTTCTCTTTCAGATTTTTTTTTAATTGTTTAAGTCGGTTATTGGTTGCTAAAATGTATTCACATAAATTTTCTTTTTCTGAATTATTTTTTTCCAATTCCATAATTAACAGCTTATTATTACCTTCAAGCCCAGAAACTGTATTCTTGAGACTTTCATTAGCATTTAATAACAATTCTAGGTTTTTCTGGGTCTCTGATAGGTTATCTTCAATGTAGTTTTTACTTGTTTTCTGGTGACTTATGATGTTATTTAAAAACATCATAACAATGTTGTATTTACTCATGTCTCCATTGTCATGTGTCAAGTTATCTGTTACATTAAATTGATTTGAAACAGTAGTAACTTTATTTAATATGTCGTCTATTTGTTGATTTTTCACAGTTAAATCAGCAGTCTTAACGTGCAACTCATTTTTTAATTGATCTATTGTAAGCAGAGCATTCATAAGAGTTTCTTCTTTGGACTCTAACAGAACTTTTTCTGATTTAAGGGTGCTATTTATGTGGTGAAGTTTTGTTTGCAAATCATCTATAACTAAACTTAGTTCCGTTTCTTTTTCATTAAATGTTGATATAATTTCTTGTTTTTGGAGCAAATCTTTGCTTAATTTACCGAGCTCTTCTTTATAAACATTATATTGATTCAATAAAATGGCATACTCTTCGCTCTTATCGCTGACTTCTTTTTTGTATTTGAAGTCAATTTCATCTAGTAGTTGTTTATTGCTGTCTTTTAAGGTGGTGATTTCTGATAAATTGCTTTCAACTGTTTTGTGAAGCTGATTTATTTCATGTTGAAGCTCAGAATTTTTGATATCATGCTTATTACGAAGATTGCTTATTTCACATTTTAAATCTTCATTTTCTTTAACAATTACACTTTTTACCGAAACAGTTTCGGTTGCTACTTCTTCTAACACGCAAAGGCCACTACTGAAAGTATTGAACAAATTTACACAGTCTTCAATAAAATCAGGAATAGTTTGAATGTCACCACTTAATATTGTTATGACGTTCTTTAGTTTCCCTAGCGCAGACTTTGCATGGTCTTCATACTCCTGTTTATCGTCAATAATTTTGGTAAGTGAAGCTATGATATCATTTTTCTCATTGAGGTCTTCTTCAATTTGTAGTACTTTGCAGGACATTTCATCTAACTTACTATTGAGGTCTTTGTTTAATTGAAGATACTGTTGCTCTCTTGCGGTATGTTCAGACAGAGATCTTAAAAGGTTTTGGTTCGTTTCATTCAAATGATCGATTTTTAGTATTTGTTCTTTGTTGAGTTCATAAAGTTCCAATTTTGTAACTTCAAGTTCTTCTAAATTCTTTTTTAGTTCTTGCTCGATGCTAGAAAAGGCAGATTTTTCACGCATTAGCGTATTGATTGTATTTATATTACTAGTAACTTTATCTTTTAGTTTAGTTGTTTCTTCTTTCAGCAATTCCATTTCTTTATTGCGATTTTCAATTGCCAGTTTGAATGAATGAATTATGTTTTTCATATTGTCATTATTTGCGAAAACCTTTTCCTCGTTGGCTTTCATATCAGTTAAGACTTCATCAGTTAGAGAAACATTTAACAAATTGTCTTTATTAGTTAACTTTATTTGTAGTTCCTGCATGGTAGCAGTGCACGTCGCGATATCATCATGTGCTTTTTGTAGGTTTTCTTTTAGAGTTTGTATGGTTTCGTTTAATAAGTCTATATTGGACTTGTATAGCTTGTTCTCGTTTTCTAGACTAGCATTTTTTTCTTTAAATTCATCGAGGAAGATCTCGAGCTGTTGACTAGATTGTTCTAAAAATTCTATAGATATTTTTTGAGATGCTACATTAGCTTCTAACTGCATAATATTTTGGCCTTTAGCTATCAGTTGATCCTGCAAACTTGATACCAAGGCTTTCAACTGGTCACACTCGTCTTCATTGGAAATACCTACACTACTTTCATTATCACTATTCACTAATGAAATATCTTTGGATATATCCATGAAGTTATATGGTTCCTTTTCTACTGGTTTAGCCGGCAGTTTACCTAAAAAACATCAGTGATTAATACCTCACATTTTATTTAGATTTGCCTACAGGAAATATTTGTATCAAATTCTTGCTTTACTTACCAATGTCTTCACATTTCTTTACTTTTTGTTCTTCCAGCAAAGAAAGAAGTTCTTGTTCACGTAACGCCGCTTTTTTCTTCAGTATATCATAACTTACTTCCTTGTCAGTAAGTTCTTTAGAATATGTTTCCAATTCCATCTGAAATTGTTATGTACGATATAAAAACTGTGCGTAATTTTTACATGCCTTTTGTTCGCGCTTGCGCTTCGTAGTGCACAAATTACAACGAGTAGCTTGACTGCGCCGGTTCATATTCGAACCTTATTTCAGCACAACACAAACTACTATCAATTTATGCGTAATTTGTAATGTACTCTGCTGCTATCTACTGTGCTATACTAAGATTTATATAAAACATTTTAAGTGGGTGGGTATACCTTGGCAGCATTCATTTCTTCTTCACTCTTTTTAATTTTAAACAGGAGATGCTCCATCTCTAAATCTCTGTCTTTGCTGTTCTTTTTGAGTATTTCGATTTCATCTTTCAATTGCGCCGTCATGTTTGTGCTCAATTCTAATTGTTCCATCAACTCTACCTGAAATAGGTATGATAATTATTAGCATTTTAATTTATAATTGATAAAACTCATAATATCTTGTATATTAAACAGATAATTATTATTACCACGTAAGAGATAGCTTACCACATCAGGTTGGAAAAGTTTTTCTCTTTCTGTGAACTCGACGATTTCTTTGTAATTTTTCTCGGCACGATGGAAATTCTTGCGAAGGATACAAGGCGGAGTTTTGGACTCATCTATAAACAAAAATATCAAATTAATAAGCGAGATAAGTATTTACGACAATTATCGTAGGAATGTTGTTGATATCTAACAATCATTAACCCGATAAGCATTTGTGCTAGTTATATGTATGTTATTGCTGATTCATACTCATGCATTTTCCCAGGGATTATATTTACCAAAAATGTCCTGTATAAAAAAAATAGAAAAGTAAATATGCTTGTCCAACTGTTTCACACTATAAATCATCTGCAAACTATATCTGTAGCTATCAGAGATCCGTTATTTAGAAAAACAGAACTCTCCACAAGAGAACTAAGACCCTTAACACCCACTTGCACAACAATACATAAACGTATTTAATTCGACCAAATTACGTAACAAAAATATGGCTAAATACGTTTAAGATTTGTGCAATTGGGCTTTAGTTCAATAACATAGAAGAAGCTAACTAGTTTCATTCATATTATAACGTTTTTTTACTTACTATAGCATTCGTGATAAGGCGAGCATGTCGGTATGGTAGAGTTAGTGGAGTCGTGGTCATCGTCACTGTCTGCGGAGCATGGAGAAGGTACGTGTGATAGAGGAGAAGTACAAGAGAAGGAAATAGATAGAAGATAAGTATGAAAAATAATTATTTGCATCAGACATGAATGTAAACAGATAAAGCCAAAGCGAAGCAGCCAATGTGTCACTGCCGCCAGTTGTGGCACAATTTTTTAAGCCTTTTGTGTTTCTGTTTGTTTTTTTCTGTGTGTATTACAATACAGAGTTTTATCTATCTATCGCTGTGGCTTCGTCTGAGAGCTAGTTCCACTCCAGAACGTACTTTGACTATCCCTAACAGTGTTGCGTATTAAGGTACACAAGGGTCAACCGCCTGTATCATTTAAAAAAGTAACTACCAATAAAAAACATATTTTATCCAATTCGGATCATATCACATTATAATACAGGTGGAATTGATAATCTCCATTATTTTTAGAAGTCTTTTATAAATCATATCATACTAGTATGTGTTTGTTCCGCTTTCTCTCTATAACGGAGCGGCGGTTCATCGTGATTTTTGGTATACATTTACGGCCCTACTACTATGGGCCTAACATGGGCTACTTTTTATCCTGTAACAAGGAGATATAAGCTGCGGGCACACACTCATATACGTATGTATGTTATACTAGTATATACGGTCCCTCTTGAGTCTCATTTCCTCACAACTGAGGGTCGTGACTCCCCCCCAGAATTAATTCGTTAGGGAAGTTTACTTGGGCTGAGAAATCGTGGTGGGCGCCCAAGTCCTTCCACGGAAGATCCATGTCCTCGGATATTGTAATCCTCAAACATGTTGGATGTTTTCCTTCACCACTCGTTCGTTTGTTTAGTATATAGGGTACAAATTGATAAACTACATTGTAATCATGAAAATGTGTTACACCCTAGGCTGCAGCAATGCTTAACATCAGGCAGGCTGTAGTCAAACGTAAACCTAACCCACGAAAAAAAAAAGTTTAAAATCCTTAAGTAGAACTACATTCACTTACACACACACACACACACACACACATACATACATACACACGCGCGCGCACACACACACACACACACATCGTCCGTTGTTTTTAGTCTATATCTATTTTTGTATAATTATTCAACTATTCTGAACCAAAAACGTAGCTGCATATTTAAATCAAACCATTTTAAAAGCACCTATTGCTGCTGCGACACAGGGGTACCTAGTGCAGTAGCCACTGTTAACTCTAGTATAAGGTCAATTTAAATTAAATTTAAAACTCTGTTAATTAAGTTAATCTTTAAGGTAAGAAATAAATATTTTGAATATTCTATTTTAAAAAAGTCATTATATACTGTATTTCTGTTGTTGATCTCACCGATTTCAATAACATCCCCGCTGAAGTAGACCTTCTTGTTCTTCCTGGGCGGGGTGATGGCCTGCGCCGGCTCTTCGGGCAGGCTGGCCAGCGGCGGGGGCGCCAGCTCGACGCGCTGCACGGTCAGGGGACTGACCACACACAGGAAACATATATTAGGTCCTTACATATGAAATTGGCGTTTGTATGGGAGGAACAAAAAGTAGAATATTTTTTAATATAATATATTTAATTAATCAAAGTATGAACCATTGTTTTTTATGCACTTTGGCCATCTCATAGATAGATCATTGATCCCTTTACAAAAAAAAACAGTCGGACGGGAATCAATAAAATCTTTGAAGGCGATTTGGACTGCCCCATCGGAGTTGAATTTTTCCCTTGCAAGAAGTTATTCAAATTTAAAAAAAATGGTAATATTTTAAAGCAAAGTCCGGGGAGTACGGAGGATGTCTTAGACATTCCAATTTAAGCTCTTCTAATTTAGTAGCCGTCTGTTGTGCAGTGTGTAGTCAAGCGTTGTCGTAAAGCAGCAGTGGCGTGGAGCGATTGACCAGCCTAGGTTGTTTAGCCGCTAGCTTTTCCATCATGGTTTGCAATTGCTGACAATAGATATCAGCCGTAATAGTCTGGCCAGATTTTAGAAAACTGTAATGAACAATACCGGCACTAGTCCAGCAAACGCTTACAAGTAACTTTTTTGGGGTTAATTTTCGCTTGAGGCAGGATTTGGCTAGCTGGTCAGGATCCAACCATTGCGCTGAGCGCTTCCGATTATCGCAAAGAATCCATTTTTCATCACAGGTAATGATTCGGTTTAAAATACCTTCATTATTGTGCCGGTTCAGTAATGTAATGCAGCAGTCGACCCGCGTTTGCCGGTTTACTTCAGTCAATTCTTGAGGTACCCACCTTTCAAGCTTTTTAATCTTCCCAGTTTGCTTCAAGTGATTTAAAACAGTTTTATCACTAACATCGCAGCCTGCAGCTAACTCGGACGTGGTTTGCGATGAATCCGCTTCCACAATAGCCTTCAATTATTCATTATCAACTTTGGTCTCAGGCCGTCCACGGGGCTTGTTTTGCAGGTCGAAATTTCCAGAACGAAAACGTTGGAACCAAAAACGAACTGTGTTTTCTTTTGCAACACGACCGCCATACACATCATTCACCCTTCGAGTCGTTTCCGCAGCACTAGTGCCACGGCGGAACTCGTACTCGTAAATAATACGATATTTTAAGTTTTCCATTTTGTAAAAAGAGTGACGCAAACAGAAAAAACAGAAGAAAAAAAACAAATGAATGACGTTTATCGAAGCACAAATACATTAGTAAATAGCGAATTCCTTACCAAACAGGAGAAATTCGCGATTAAAGTGGCCAGTACGAATAACGCCAATTTCATATGTAAGGACCTAATAAGTATATTCAAAAGAAGTAGATAGAAGAAACTTCATTAAGGCACACACATATTATGTAAGCATAGATTCTCTCTCTCTCGAGTCGTATTCCTCATGACTGAGGCTCGTGACTCCCCCGCAGAATTAATTCGTTAGAGGAGTTTTCTTGGGCAAATACATCGTGGTGGGCGCCCAGATCCTTCCACGAAAGACACATGTCTTCGAATAATTGTGATCCTCAAACATGTAGGTTTCTCCACGATGTTTTCTTTCACCATTAAGCGAGTGCAAATCGACACATAACTTGAAAATACAAGTCATTGGTATAGGGCCGGACTCGAACCAGGGTGCGTCTGGTTGAAAAGCAGATACTGGAACCGCTAAGCCACACTCTCTTTTTAAGCATAGATTACAAATCATGTATAGATAATGGATATCTAACAGTATAATACATTTGAATCTTTTTAATTCACTTTATTCTCGATACAGTCGGTTTCTATCGGCATCCAAACAATATTTTTTTTCGTATAATAAGAAATGTGTGTTGGCTTTTATGTATTTTATAACAAGCTACCTCAAACACATAACATATACCCACCAAAAACATTCTGTAAAAATCTAGCCAAGTCTCGATGGAGCTGCTAGTTTATCACTAAAAAGTAATGAAATCTAGACAAGGTCGAGCTAAGTCTAAAGTTCGTTACTGTGATTTCTTTTTTATTATAGTTAATGTTGTGTGACTTGGCCGTGCCCCCAGATATTAAACAAAATAAAACTTTCAGACGACTTGATGACCAATTTTTTTAAGTTAATTAATAAAATGTATCACAAAGTAGAGTGGAGGCCATGGGGAAACAGGTGACCACGAGGCCGCCCGCCGCTTCGATGGGTGGATGACATACGAACACATGCGGGCCGTGATTGGATAGCTAAGGCAGAAGATCGTGCATCATGGAAGCAATTGGGAAAGGCCATATATGCAGGAATGGATGCGAAAAGGTTGAAGAAGAAGAAGAAGTATTACAAAGTATACTCACTTGTATTTCAGAGTAGGCGTGCAGAACCTGGGCACAGCGGGCGCGGGGTCCTCGTCTATAGAGTGCAGCGTGGAGATGGTGATCCTCCGCGGCAGCTGCTTCTTGCGCGCGCCGCGCCGCTCCATGCTGCTGCACTGCCCGAACCCGTTCAATATCATCTTCTGCAGGTTGGCGATCTTGTTTTGTAGGTCTTGCTGAAATGGTGAAAATAGAAGTTGGTAAACCAAGCCTAGTACGGATGAACAAATTATTGATAACTAGTAAGTGCTCCCGGCTTCGCTCGCATTAAAAATTAAAACTTGCATCCCCTAATTCACCCCTTTAAAAGTAACATTTCCAAAAATCCTTTCTTAGCGGCGGATGTCTACGTCATAACATCTACCTTCATTCCAAATTTCAGCCCATTCCTTCGAATGGTTTGGGCTATGCGTTGATAGATCACTATATCAGTCAGTCAGACACCTTTGTGTTTTATACACATATATATATATATATATATATATAGATTTGTTAGAAATAGATGCCACGTGAATTATAGTTCCCAATTAGAAGTATATCAATAAATTCCTATATATAATAACTTATACATATTTAATTAGTTGAATGTTACAATATTGTTGATATGTAATACTAGCTGTGCCAGCGACTTCGTCCGCGTGGAATAGTTATTACTATAAAAACGGTTCTAGTGATTTAATCTTAAAAGATAGACATATACTGTTGCGGACATTTTATTAGATCATTTCAAGAGGAATAATTATTTCATACATATTTTTTTGATATCTTGAACCGTTTTCGCAGCGCACGCAACGGAAGCCTTCAAAGATGAATAATTTTACCCGTTTTTCCACATTTTCCATTGTTTCTTCAATCCTATTAATTGCAGCGTAATGTTATATAGCCTAAAGCCTTCCTCGATAAATGGTCTATCCAACACAAAAATAATTTTTCAATTTGCACCAGTAGTTCCTGAGATTAGCGCGTTCAAACAAACAAACAAATAAACTCTTCAGCTTTATAATATTAGTATAGATAGATGATATTTTAATCTCCGATTGATCATTGGGCTATGATTTACTGTCTGTAGTCTGTAATAATACAAAAGCAATATCTATATATATATATATATATATATATATATATATATATATATATATATATATATATATAACTCAAAGGTGACTGACTGATATAGTGATCTATCAACGCACAGCCCAAACCACTGGACGGATTGGGCTGAAATTTGGAATGAAAGTAGATGTTACGACGTAGGCATCCGCTAAGATAGGATTTTTGGAAATGCCACTTCTTTTAAAGATGCAAGTTTTACTTCTTAATGCGAGCGAAGCCGCGAGCACCCACTAGTCATGAAATAAAGTGCATACCTCGACATTTATCTTGTTCTCCAGCATGAGCTCCAGGTTCTTCTTCTTCTCCAGCTGCGACTGCAGGAGGGACAGCTGCTTGGTGAGGGTCTGTATCATGGTCGCATCCGTCGCTACCGCGTTCACCTCCGGCTTGTTCTTTATGGACTTAGCTCGGGTCGCGAACCTGAAATAAAAAGAAAACACATTTAGCTGAATAAAGATCCTCCTCCTTTTTTGGAAATTTGTCAAAATATACCTAGGAACTAAACATTTTTTTTTTACATTTGACCAATGACGAGAATCTTATAAGTATATTAGAGCTTCTATGTTTAGTGCATCTCTGTTTCATTGGTTTAATTTTCGGATTGTTAACTTTACGAATTACTAAAACAGTATATAATTTTTGAAAGCTAGCCTTCTCCACAAACACTCTTTAACAAGGCAGGGGTATTGACCCCTGCCTTGTTAAAGATCTAGTTTATTTCTTTTTTAATGTAAAAAATGTAGACTTACTGTAAAGTGGATATAGTCTCCTCGAGCGCGGCGGGCGTGATGGCACAGATGATGCTCGTCTTGGCGTTACCGCCGAGCGAGTTCTGCAGGATACGCGTCAACTTGCTGTCGCGGTAGTTGGCGAATCTGGAACAATCACAATAGTATTACTTAATAAGACAAAAAAATAAGATAAAAAATGATTCCTCGCAACAATCAAACTATGCAAATTCGAGCAAGTTGTCTGAATTTGTACTGCTATCTGATAAACTGAAAGAGTAGGAGTGAAGGGGGAATACCTAGTCCTATTCCTCATTGTTGAAGGTTGTGACTGACAGACGAATAAAGGAATTCTACATTTTTTAAACATGGTCTGAGGTTAGTGCAAATTTAATTTTTTAAAGACAAGATTTTCTGTCACATCTTTAAATTAAAATAGTCAGTAATCTTACTTGTTAGGATCCTCGGAGAGCTGTTTGATAACAAGTGCGAGTGCACTCAATGACTTGTTGATGTGTGTGCCCTCCTTGAACCTAATGCCCGTGGCCCCGGTCTGGCCGGCGCGCTCCGACCCCGCCAGGTCAACCAGGTTCAGTTGGGACACGTTCACACAGCCAGCCTCCTTCGTGCCTTCAATGTGCTCACGGGATTCTACTGTCTGGAAAGATATTTAAACACTTGTGTGATTACCTGGATAATTTCTTGTTTATGTGCTATAATTTTATTGGTGACTTAAAACATTTTTGTGGCCACATTGGTTTTATTATTTCTTTATTCATCTTTACAGAATCACGGGTCTTACGCCCGGTATTTTTAAGGTATCAGTGGGACCGTAGCCAACATTGAGAAGCCTTTTACAATATTATTTTTATATTTTTAATTTTAACACAGTGTGATATGGGCACATCAGCAATTTGCTGCTCGCAAATAAATAAATAAATTATTATGGAAAAAAATGAATATTTATTACTAAAAAGTTGAAGTATATTTATTATTTAATTATTTAATTTACTTACAATTTGGAATATAGAATGAGATCTACTACTCTTCTCGTTCATGTTTGTCGATCCTGTCTGCCTGTTGGCTTCTCCCTGTAAAATAATATAAAAAAATATTAGGGTCGGGTCGGGAACAGTGGCTCAGTCGGGTACACTGACTCACGCCTATATTTCCTATACAGAGCAGCAATATTATCTGCCTCCCTTCTCTCATCGGTAGCGTTCGAAACCCAAACTCGTACAAATCAGTGATCCGCCCTCTCTGACGCCGATTAGAAGAGCCACAAATGTTTGCATGTTTTTGTGGCAAAAAAAATATTTCTAAGGTAAATTACATGAGTGTTTATTCATTCAAATATAATGTTTGGTTGATTGGCATTATATTGATGGAAGGTGACGTTAATGCACTATCAAGTGGCATCAAACTAGGTGAGATTTGTGGACCAGTGAATTCAAAATGACGACGGCGTGTACAGTGGCTCAAATTTAAAAGGTACACAGTGACTCATGAGCCACTGTGTACTTTGTTTGGTAATAGTACAATTAAATAAGTATAAGTAAAATTTTATAAGGATATATGTATTTTAATGGCTGCAAATCTTTAAGCTTTTTGGTAGTTACCTGACAAAATGAGAAACAAACTTCTTAACCGAAAGGTAGGTAGGCTTGTTATAAAATAATAATACCTATGATTTGCATGTAATGATTGAACTAAATAAGAGTGATTGATACTATAAAATGCTTATAAACGTATCATTATTACTAATTTAAACATCAATTAGCCAGCTAATTCAAATGTTTGCTTCTCATCGTTATAGATTTTTAATATTTTCAGGGTTTTTTGGATTGTACAAATTATTGTAATTTTTTTTTTCCTTGTAAATGCCTTTACGTCATCTATTATATTACTTGCTTAGCATAGGAGTAAAAATAAACAATTTCAAAATTGTAGATCTTGAAAAACAAAGAAATTATACTATCAAAAAATGGATCTCAAGTGTTAAGGTTGATCTTAATTGATTTTATATTATAAGTTTTATGAGTGACTGCCAGGAGGTATATATTACTGACGTAAATAAATACTAGTCTAAAGAGAAGATAAATACATTTAACTGAATATAAATCATAGTTTTAATTAAATAATATAATGGCCGAGCCACTGTGTACTATTAGAGTCACTGTGTACTACAGGGTCGAGTCACTGTAGACCAGTACCGGTACACAGTGCCTCATTTCCCAATTTTTAAAAAAACATAATCTCACACGTTTTATATTTTCCTTATTAGAAAAGTGATAATGCGGGAAGAAATAATAATAACCAAAGTATGTTTTGTGTGAATTTCAGATCATAGCTTTAACTTTTTCTTCATAATTTCAACATCTGAAAAAATCCGAGTCGCTGTTCCCAACCTGACCCTACTAATATTGCAATGCTTAGAGATTAGACTGGATTGAATTGATTAAAGTAACAAAAAAACATGCATCTACACAAGCAGAAATTACACAAAATAATTAAGTATTACTGGCTATTCAATTGAATTCAATTTCAAAATATCTTTATTTACATACACTTAAGCTAAATGTACAATGCCAGTGTAGATTTTTAATTCTAACAATACATTGCAATGATATTAATATATTCTTCAAGTTATATGACGCTCATCTAGAATTTATAACTAGGTACCTATTTTTAAGAAATTGTGTTTAAAGGTGGTGGTTACAGTGTTCTATTATTTGAAAGGGTATTATACAGATTTATATGCAAGCTTATTTTAGAATTTGTGTTACATTTATGATTACTGGCTATTGGTAATAATGGCAGGGATCTTGTCTCATAGACTCATATCTAATAGGCATACACTGTATCCTGAATAGTAATAGAACCCACCTCTCTCATGGCTTCCAAGACTTCATCAGGTGATGTCGTAACTCGGTAGCTGGCGTCCACCTTGATCTGGCCATCATAGTTCTCATGGACTTTAATGTTCTCCTTCTTCATATCCAGCAGGTCCTTCACAGTTTCATTGTAGATCTCTATGTAGGACACTCTGTGATGCAGCAAAAATATATCATCATTACAAAAACTTCAGTGTTTATTGTTCATTTTGTTCCTCTTGTAGGTCTCAATGATTTTTAGTACACAGGTAGGTAATAGATACACTTCTTAAAGTTTTTTTATCCTGAGACAGCTAAAAATAGGTCTCCACTAGCATCTCACTAATTTCAATATACTATGTACAAGTAATAAAACTTCCATATTATTCAGCTTCCTGATGTCATAAAAGAATACCTGCCAACTCTAGCATCAAGTAGAATAGATAGAGTATCTGGCTCAAGATCATTTAATGTGAATTAAATTAAAACTAGAATACTTCAATTGGCAACTTTTCTTTAAACTATATTTTTTATTCAAGCCAATTTTATCATTCTTCTTTTGTGCCAATTATGTTAATGGTACAACAATACATTATGGACAAATATTTTACAATGGCAGGCTTTAAGGATACTGTTTTATATAAAGCTACCTAATTCTATAAAGAATTCAAATACCAAACAAGTCACAATAGCTATAAAAAATCAAAACAATTAACAGCCATTGAATTAGGTAGGTACTTGTTTTAAATTCAAAGTATTTTACTACAATGTAAGTAGCATTTATACCTAGGTATTTAAAACAAACCTCTCTGACATACAAATTCAATGAGTGTCATATTCTGCTTACATAACATGCATACTTGGATCATAATCAGTATCAGATGGCAAGGTGTTAATTTCTTGCAAGATTGCAATCACATAACACAATTACCTCACTAGAAAGTCTCTGTCCGGGATGCTCTTGATGATTTTAAACAGATTGAGGACAGACAGAGGAATGATTCCCGGTGAAGCCTCATTCCCTGCCATGGTGTATGTCTTTCCTGATGAAGTCTGTCCATAGGCAAATATAGTGCCGTTGAAGCCAGCCGTTGCAGCCTGCACAATCGGCTTGGCCACATCATCGTACACATCTGATGTTTTTGTCTCCTGGTCATACACTTTATCTGTAAATCAATTTGTAATTTTTCAAACCTATGTTGTATGAGAGTAGCAAAAGAGAAGTAAAGGAGGTCTGTTTATTCTCATTAATATTCGTAACCTTCGCGGCAAGTGCATGACGCGGGTGTGCGTAGGCCGCAGCGCAGCCTCATTAGAATCACAATCAGACGCCGTAAATGGGAGAAAAAGTAATAACCCCAAAGCTTAACTTACCAAAGGTAAAGGCTTGTCCGTAATCCCGCCCATTCTGGTCGAGCTGGTAAAGTGTGTTGTTATTCACTCGCCACTGAGGCGGCAGTTTATCCTCTATTTCGCGAGATATTAGCGGACGAACTTTGACAACAACTTTTATATTGTCACTCATTTTCTTACTTTCCTATCGGCAATTTTACTTCCAATACTATAGATATTACATTAGAATATCGCGCCTCGTATTCGTACATTAACAAGCAACATTGTTCACAAGTAACAGATTGAAGCAACTTTGCTGTATTTAGAATTTGAGGACAAAATAAGCACAATCACAAAATATAGAATCTGAGTGAACTTGAGGGAAATAACCGACAAGCGATTTCAAACAAAAATTAAAAATGGAATATGGTTTAGGGACGGGAATAATTTTAGTACATCGCTATCGACTAGTGTATCGTCATATCGTGGTAATATTACAACTCTCAGCCGACTCTCATTTCAAGCACGATGATATGAAATAAGGCTTCTAAACGCTTGTATGGGTTTGTGTTTGTATGTATGTTTGATAACGTAAGTGATTTTCTAAGCATGACATGGGTTAACTATGCGAGTTTATGAGATAATGATGAAATTTTATACTGTAGGTATCAAGACAATGGGCTCAATTTATATACTACAATACCACTGGTTTATGTGTCCTCTGTCTGTTTCACATGAACCAATTATATTACTAACTATACTACAAATATACAAGCAGCCAGGTGAAACCGTAAGGCGCCCTTTGTCTTACGCATTATCTTACGCCCATCACTAGTGATGTCAGTTATAGCCACAGTGAAAAACTATTTCGAAGTTTTGTAGCTTTGTGCTACAGATAATAAACTATCAAACAACCAATCAGAACGCTCAGTATATTAGGTTAAAATGGCTGAGGTGGTGATTGGCGCTTGAAGCGAAGTGTTCTGATTGTGAATGTCATTGTCAAGTCATGTCATTTCATACGTCATTGATTATTTGAGGCATTTTGAGGTTATGTCTGACTGAACTCTTCCATGCATGTGAGAGAAATTGCGAGTTGTTAATAATTTTGTGTTGTTTTAAAAGTTACAACTTGAATCACTAGTGCAACAAAATGCAGCACGATGATGTAAGTAAAACTAACCTGTACCGTGACTGACATGACTAGGCTCTTGGAATATAAATAACTATAATTGTCGGTGTTTGTTTACAGGTCGTGTGGGCTATTATCAACAAAACACACTGTTCCCACAAAGTAACGTAAGTATTAAAGTTAATCAAATGTCTGTATTAGCAATATTGGTCATGTCTTTCTTCTAAAGCACCGTATGTTATTACTTTCAGAACTAAAACCCAGCAATTTTGTCGAAATGAATATAACCTTACTGGTCTCTGCAGTAGGGCAGCTTGCCCTCTCGCCAACAGCAAATATGCCACCGTTAGAGAAGAAAACGGTATTATCTACTTGTTTATGAAGACTGCTGAAAGGTAACTGGTATACTATAGCTTCATGATAAGTAGCAAATGGTCTAACAGTGCAAACATCCTATAAACATGTTGTCTAACTATGTAATGATTGAATGACTATAGTAAGCTTTATAGTCCACATACCTTAAAATACAATTATTATCAAAACAAAATATTGAATTCATAGATCATCATTTAATAATTTTTGTGTAACTACTCTTGTACTTCAATCTTTATAATACTGTAATAAGATAACAATGTTTTTGTTTCTTTGTATGCAAATGTTTAGGGTATAATTAAACAAATAATTTTTAAGCTCTATCGCTACATCAAAAATAGTAAGCCGGCATTGGAAATGATTTAATTAGCGCCAGGTCACCATAATGACACTTTAACTTTTTTTTAAAGCCTTATTTTAACAGTTTGTGATTAATTTTTATGTTATTTCCAGGGTGATGTTTCCAGCTAAACAATGGGAAAAAGTGAAATTGTCTCGCAATTTTGAAAAGGCAATATACCAGATAAATGAGAACCTTCTTTACTGGCCGGCGTTTATAAAAGCAAAATGCAAACAGAGATTTGTAAAAATAACTCAGTATTTGATACGGATGAGAAAGTTAAAACTTAGAAGAGTGTAAGTACTTTAAAACTTGTCTTTCACTTAAGAATCCTTCAATTTTGAGGGTTAAAAATTAAGTTTGACTTATTGTTAAATCACACTATCGTAATTGATTAGATTGAATAGATTTAAGTAAATACAGGCATAAAAGTAATCTCTTCAGAGCAAAATGTACTAAACATGTAATATATTAAACAAAAATGCATTAATTAAGATACAGAATTTAAATTTTAATTCCAAAAGTTGCAATATATTTGTCCAATAAAATTAATAAACATTATAATAATACTTCTGAAAATAACACTCAAAGTGATCTCCACTTGGCCTAGGCCCGTGGTTTTCATTTAAATGACCAAAATTCTTAAAATTTCGAGAAAAACAAACGTTTTTTAAAATATAATAATAAAAATGTTTATTGGACACACAAATTCTTATAATACTAACACTTATTAATAATGTAATTTAAAATAGGGCAACTTTTACCAATTTTAGAAAACAAAAGATATGTCGAGCAGCTGCTACACTGAGAGAAAGTGGTCTCTCGTGTTGTAGCAGCTGATTCCTTCAGGGAAACATTTTTTCAATAGGTTGGAAATCTTACAGAAACAAATTTCACATTCAGTGTCATCTAGCCCTATACTTATGAACCCTGACTAATGATCTGAATTAAATATTTCAGGAAAGAGTTAGTCCCGATACAGCGTAAAATAGAGAGGCGTGAGAGGAGGCGAGAGGAAAAGGCTCTGGTTGCCGCCCGGATAGACAACGCTATTGAGAAACAACTGCTCGAGAGGTTGAAGAAGGGAACTGTAAGTAGCACTCATTGTTGAGAAATAAGGATATGTTTATAAGCATGAAATGTATGTACATAGATATTTATCTAAAAACTTTGCTATTAGTTTATGAAAACCACAAAACTAAAGTATTTAAACTAGTTATGCTGTATGGAATTGGAAATTGAGTAAGATAGATTAAAAGTGAATTACTATTTAAAAATGTATGCAATGAATAGCAATAATATTGTCTATTTGAACTGAGCATACATTTTATGTGATATTGAACATTACATTTATTGCCTAATTAATTACTTACTCCTTTTGCATAGCAACACAAAGTGTGAGTCTTAGCCTCTATAACAATAAGAGGATCACGATCATCTTGTCTGCATCACGAGACAACTTCAACATACTAAATATCTCCTTATTCTAATTCCAGTACAACGACATCTACAACTTCCCGCAAATGGCGTTCGACGCGGCCCTCAAGGCGGAGGAGATCTCCGACGAGAGCGAGAGAGAGGATGAGGAGGAGGAGGAAATGGAGCGGGAGATGGAGCCCGAGCTGGAGCGGGAGCTGGAGAGGAATGTGGAGGAGGCTGATGAATTTGTGGAGGCAGACAGTGATAATAGTGATGAGGTATGGATGGAATTACTTTAGAAAGCCAGAAATGTATATTGAAATCATAAACATTGTACAAATAAATAAATAAATTTATGCATTATGCGACAGTATGATTTCTTGTCGTAATTGTCATGTATGTCATATACATTCTTACAAAATATTTATGTTTAGACAAATCAGCCTGACCATGTTGCCAAACATAAATTGTGGAACCCCCTTTGAATCATATTTCCTCACTGAAGGTGACATGACTCACTCAGAATTAACTTAAAAGAATAAATTATTTGTTCAAAATCGGTTGCGCATCAGAGTGTATGATGTATGTCCTTTCCCACCAACCTACACTCCTTCACAATTTAGTCTTCTTCTTCGTTGTGTCGGTGATTGAACGAAACTTTATTTTATTCTTATCTATATGGATTTGGACCAGTACTTTGCCATAGCTACGCCGAAGGGCGAAGCTGTGAGCAGATCGTTTCTAGTGCATGTGTTGGAGCACAGTGGGCAAGACGTGAGATGGGCCATCGTTTGGGGAGCTCCGCAGCCACATTAGGTTCCCGTACAATTTAGTTAATTTAACAATACATATACATATGTACATATTTGCATACCCTATCAGGGTCATTGTTAAGTGTTTATATATCTTTACAATTTGCAAATAAACGATATGACTATGACTATGACAATATATTACTTTAAGAAAATGTTTGTAGTAATTTTGTTTTTTTTTTCTTAGCTTAACTGTTTATGGTTACACAGTAAATTTCATACTGACCAACTTGGAAAATAAAGTTTTATTGCATAACTTGCTGATTACACATTCTTGTTTTTCAGGAGAGTGATTCCGGCCGGAAAGAAGGAGTTGAATTGGACAGCGACTTTGAATCCGAGACATCTGATATTGAGGTAAATATACCACATCACACTTTATCTATAGTTTCACGGTTCTATCTGAAATCTACACTGTGTTTTATTTTAACTGACACGGGTTTGTACTTGCTAATAGTTTGTCTGATGGTAAGCAGTAGCTTTCGGTCTATGATGGAGCATGCTGGTAAAATGATTATGTTTTATCTATTAAAAAGTACATAGAAAACAAAACTGTTCATAATGTTTAATATTACAATAGTTGATGAGATAAGAAACTACAACTACGTTTACTAAGGATTTTGTACCTCCATATGTTTAAAGTTACTGATAATTCTAAGTATTAAATTAAGCACATTATCATTGGATGTTAGAGTCACCTCCCAATCCACCTTCTTCTTATCGAATGAGAGTGGACAACTCTGGTGTCGAGAGTTTATCAAGTCGCCCTAAGGGCCCTCTGACATTTGATTTGATTGGCCAGAATATTGGTTTGAGGTTTGTCTTAATAACATATCACAAGATATTAATTCCACCCAAGTTATTGTTTCAGGACATGGACGTTTCCGTGATGCGTAAGAAACCACGCGTGGAGATTGAATACGAGATAGAGCCTGTCGCTATTTCTTCTAAAAAGAAAATAAAGAATTGATACTGAATTATTTTTGTGGATTTTTATTTTATTTCTAATATAAGTAAGTACTTATATTATTAAATTTTTATTATAATATAATTTTTAACATCTACAACCATTCCTGGACAAAATATGTGTATTTTTATCATGACTCGTAGGTAACTAGGTTAACTCTAGTTGTAATTTAGAAAAAAAATATTGGGTTATTGGTGTGTAAGACAGTTAGCCCAATATAATTAATATAGAATTAATTATATCTCATAATTCATATTGAATCGATTTCATGAAACTTCCAGTTTCCTAAATAGAAAGATAAGATAAGATACCTAATCATTTATTCATCAATAGAAACAGTCAACTTATGAACTAAACGTAAACAGTTGGTTATTCTATTGTCTCGTCTTACAAAAATATTTATGTCAGTTAAAAGATTTTAAACATGTCTAAAATTTTCCAAAACTTTTACATAGGTACCTACATAATCTGATAGAAACATGACGTGGTCTTGTACGACCATTTTGTATTTGTAATATATTTCTGTTGCCTTTGTATTAACAAACAATAAAATCAATAAAGATTTAACTCATTACATATTGTAACATATATTATGTAGGTACATTAAGAAAATAACAACTCACAAACAAGAGAGACTAAACTGCCGTATCGCCAAAACCGATTTCTTTTAGGCTTTACGATGTAACTTGTTTTTCTGTCGTTTTATTGAAAATGGTTTTGTAACCTACGTGTATTTTCGATTTATTAGTTTTTTGATAAATAAAAGAGCTAAAACAATGCTAGGCCAGTCTAATCGATCACTTATTTTCCCACACGTTTGAGAACAAAGCAATAGTTGGGCGCAGTAAGATTTAGTGGCAAGCCGCGGCGCGTTTGATTCACAGGCGGCACCAGAGGGCGACACGCTCTGAACTTGCTGGTATTGCTAGTATTCTGTGGTATTGCTCTCGTGACTCTACGCATACTGTATTTGTAATGGCAAATATGGAAAATACATTTACCTAAATATCTTAAAAATATTCATCCATGTTACACTTTGTTTTAAAGATTTAAGAATCTATACCTACATATATATAAAGCTGAAGAGTAGAAGAAATCTGACCATAGAAGATCAGAAAAAAAGGTATACCTACTTTACATCGATAGCAAAACACGTTTTAGCAGTTTTTAGAATTTTTGTCTGTTTATCTGTGTCACTGTTAGTCTGTTTATTTGAACGCTTTTCACGCAGTAACGGCCGAACGGATCATCATGTTTCTTGGTATGTTGGTAGTATGAAATCTTAGTACCTAGTGTCATAGGCTACTTTTTAATGGAAATACTGCGAGCGAAGCCGCGGGCGTCCACTAGTAATAAATATGTAGGTATCTACCTATATCTAAATATACGAACCCTGTATGAAGATCAAATTGAATCTTTCTTGTTTATTGCAATCGTCCAAAAACGCGTACAAGAGTTCAAATTCAAACAATAGGTAGATATAGCCTGGTGAATCCAGTTAGTCTGCGCTGGGAGCTCTAAACTAATGGTGCACTGCATAAATAAGGCGAGAAAACAAAGGGAGCGAGCTTTTTGCTACCAATAGCTGTAAAAGGAGAATTTACGTGTTTTTCGTGGAAGCGGCGGTTTATCGTGCTTCTGGGATGCCCTTGGGTTCGAGTGGTTTTCTATTTACATCATCATCATCATCGTCCATAGCCCTTGGGATCCCACTGCTGGGTATAGGCCTCCCTTTGTATGTGCCATCTGCGTCGATCTTATGCAGACCTCATCCAGGTCGACTTTGACGATATCGTCGACCCGGTTGGAAGAGTGTTCCTTTATTTTAACATTTCTTTTTACCGTGCATAAAAATTTTATCGTGTGTGGAAAACAACGCCCATATAGGTACCTAAGTCTAAAATGGCATCTTCAAAAGCATCTTCATCAATTTTGTACAAAGGAAATACATATTTCGGAATTCTGTGATTTTGTCATTTGTGACAACTGCAACTATAACTAATGTGAAGCTAATCCTATCTACCTAGTTACCTACCAACATATCATAACTTAAGTAATAGGTATATGATATTCAATCATCATAAAAAAATAAGTCATTCGTATTCCCTCATCACACAACTAAGCCCTGGATCCATTAGATATCCTCTCAGCCGGTGACAAAATACCTAATAGTGGCGGAAAAAATGTAAGCTATCATTCTTTCTTACGGCCGAGCTACCTGGGGAGTTACCATGAGGTCTCTTAGCAGTGTTGAAACAATACTGCAATAATATGTCGTATTCAACAGGCAGGCACAAACTAATAATATGTAGTGATCACTGCTTATTATACTTTGGGTCTACCGAAGACGATTATATTGTTTACTAGCAGCAGTCCATGGAATTGTGCTGCCACTGTCACACTTTTAGATAGTCAACTACTTTAAAAAAGCAAAATTCAACTTCCGCTGCACTCGTTTCCGTGTCCGCTCCACGCGGCTCACCTCGCAGGAAGGCGCCTGCAACTCGCCATAACGTGATTTTGTGTCGCCGCTGTCGCACGCCTTAAACAATTTGTTTAAAAATCTATTTAATTTTAAATATTCTTTACGTGTTGTGTCCAGTAATTATTAAAGAACATTGTGAACTGTGCCAAATATTAAAATTTAATTAAACCGTGCCGTTCAAATTTATAAATTCGAAATGTGTTAATAATAAAAACTAAATTAAACAAAAATAACGGTTATTTAACGTCGTTAAATCATTTAACCAAACATTACGACAAAACCAGTGAATATTAATTGCTTTTGTGAGACCAGGTTACTGGAATTCTGTCTATGACGGAATTTTGTGGATAAATTATCTTTGGTGAGTGACTTATTTTATTAACATACGATCTTATTTTTGAACTACCCTCGAATTTATGATAATGGTAGTTTATGTTTTTACTTGATTGTAATAACTACTCAAGTACCCAACTTTTGTACTTTTTCTTTAAAAAATTGTTCATTATAAGACTTTAATACTACACGTAACAAAATAATCTACAAATAGAGAATGAGCATGCAACATCGCGCCCTGGCGCAATAAGATTTAATTGTTTTCTATCATTATTCACAACGATTCTCAATTTAACTGCTCAAATCAACCTAATTTGTGCGAACACAAATATATTCATGCGCTTTCTTCGTACATAAAATAATGTTTATTATTGGTGATTGAATATTCCGAAAATATAATACTAATACGGAATGGGAGTTTATTAGCGATGCCTTCGCACAAATTACAAAATTAAAATGTACATACCAGTTTTGTTTGCAGCCCGCAAAACTACAAATATTTGTGGTAGTCTTTATTCAAGCTCCGTTACTTTTAATTGAGACGGTTACAATATAAAACTTTTTCATTTGATACCTTAAGTATAATCAGTGTACTGTTATACATTATAGAATGGTTTATTAATTTATCGATATTACGTTTAAATTTAAAATGATTACTTACTTTTTACCTTTATTGAGAATGTAATAGTTTGTAGTAACTATTAACTTATAATTATCTTATTGAATAAATTAATTTGACACATGCAGACCTGTCACCTGCAGCTTGTTAAGCAAAGGTATTATAAAAACATGTATTTCAATTGTTGGCCTCATTTGCACCGTTATGGGCAAGGTTAATATTTTACAAAAAAAAACTTTAATTAATGTTTGCTTAACTAACTTTATTTAATGTAATATGTTGTAATGTAATATAATATGTATACATACTTATACTCATTATTAGCTACAAAATTCGAACAAGGGACCAGTTTCAACACGTTTAACACTTAGTTAATTTTGTGGTGAAATCCCTGAGGTCAAATATATTATACTTAATTATCATGTCAATAGATAATTGTTTTGATTATCCTTTCAAGTATTAAACTATTTTTTTTTTAATTTACTATTTACCAGTATCAGCATATTTTGCCTCACAAATGATTAACTTACCCAATAATCGATTCTACCTATTAGATGCAAACTTTGTGGTTCATTAAATTGAACAATAAAACCATAAGTGAAATCGTTGTTAATGTAAGTAAATGAAATAAGCTGTTCCAGATTTCATGAATAGATTCACGTCATGTTCGTAAGTGGTGGCACTTATAAAATTGATTAAATTAAAGAAAAGCTGCTTAGAAAAAGCTTTTAGTTTTTTTCCAGCATTGGTTATTCAAACTTACTTTGGGAAAACATCTTTCCTGACATCAGAACCTATGATGATAATCCTTTTGTTATATCCATACAGAAACCACTCACGGGATGTCGCTAGCGGAGTAGCTTATCAAATTGAAAATAATTCCATTGTAGATATATTAAATTACATATATTATGTAATCTTTTCTTATTAGCAGTGCCTAGTATTATTAAATATATTATATACATACTTGCGCATGTATAGTATTAATCTTACATCATTTAAGCGAACTAAATGTTAAGCACATGATTATTAGAAAATAATAATCACAAGAAATATCTTTATACTACTTTGTGGTTGCAAGATATAGGAAAAACAAATTTATTTGATTTTCTTATTGAATATGTTAATTGTTAATAAACATTTTTTGCAGTTTTCTTTCTGATAAAACTCTAAACATCTGCTAGTAAACAATATAATCGTCTTCGGTAGACCCGAAGTATAATTAAGAATCAAACGAAAACTTACCTGTTTGATGTTTGAGTCCAATTATGCGAGGGTCAACCGAAGACGATTACACTCCCACCCACCCTAAATTTTTAACCCTTTATAGCAAAAATGTTTATTGCAAGGCATATATTACTGGGTGTGCGTATACTATGTCTCTAAAAATAATAGCGAGTTGCAGGCGCCTTCCTGCGTGGTGAGCCGCGTGGAGCGGACACGCAAACGAGTGCACCAGAAGTTGAATTTTGCTTTTTTAAAGTAGTTGACTATCTAAAAGTGTGACAGTGGCAGCACAATTCCATGGACTGCTGCTAGTAAACAATATAATCGTCTTCGGTTGACCCTCGCATAATTGGAATCAAACATCAAACAGGTAAGTTTTCGTTTGATTCTTAATTATAAGCTACATAAGTAAAGTAAGTATTGCTTCCTAATCTTCTTCGTATGTGAGTGGCCAGCTCTAGTGTCGAAAGTTTTCAGCCTACTTCGAAGCTCAGGTAGCAAAAATATTCACATGTGAGGCCATTATAAATATAGTGGCTTTTGTGAACGACACGAGATAAATATTGCGAGTGTCTGCCATAGTTTTTTTTTGTGATATAGGTTCAGGTATTACAGCCCGCCTGATATGAATTGCCTAGAGTGAAAAGGTACCAGTTTACTCTATAGTAAGTGTCTTATTGCTTTGTGATGGCAACGAAATGCTACCGCAATGAGTATGCCTGTAAAAATATAGTAGTACCACTGCTGAGTGTGACACTCTCATCTGTCTATGTAACTCACTTGGATAGCACCAGAGCTAGGTTTTTGTAACCACTCTTTTGGGAGTTTGGAAAGTAGAGGTCTTTAGGTCTCAAGGTGAGCGCGGGGCTCATTTGTAAGTAGGCTTTCTATTGTAGTACGTAATTAATTTGGGCTGCACTTTTGTAATTACATTTGGTAAATCGTATTTATAGATGTTACAAAAAAAATATTAATAAATTGTTTTGTTTGTTGCTATGCTATTTTTTACGCACTCCATAAAGTCGTAGAAAAGTTATGTGCACGACTGCATTAGCTTTACATTATGTAACATGTATCTATAGTTGTAGGAAATCTCTGAAATGCTAAATGAAGACCAACTTAACATTTAACTAAGATTTAATTAAAGTAGAAGTGACAAAAAGGCGTGAATAACGAGCGAGAAAGGGCACTCCACTTTATTGTCCTAGTTTATTTTATTATGTCCGTGGATCAAAAGAAGAGCACTTTGAAAAGAGCAAGTTTAAACTGTTGCAATAATGACAGAGTCCACTGTTACTCTGGGTTCCATAAATCTTAAAGGTCATATAGCATGAATATAGTATGTAGGTACCTACATCAAATGACTATTTAGGTATCTAAACTCTTCGAATCTTATTACATAATATCATCAAATAAATTTTGTATCTATGTACCTTTATAAAAGTAAATTAATCGGTCTATGTTATATATACCTTATTATGATCAATATTGCTGGCAGATTCTTTAAACTCGAAAACCTTATAATTTTAGATAAACAAACAATAATTTTCAGAGAAAAAGAAATCCAAATCCGTTTACTTTCCAAAACATCAACGAGCTTACAGAGCTTAAGTAGGTACCTTCAAAGCGATCGATCAAAGCGGAGCAAAACACCCTAAATAAATTAATATTCGTATACAAACGAAATGTTTACTCCGACATCTCGGAGCGATTTATTTATTTTATCTTAATCAATTCTAAAATCCGCCAATGGACTTTTCTAAGCGCTGAAAATATTTGTTTCCCACTCACATCGGTGTTTGATAAAGTTGATACGCGTATAAGCTTTCGATAATTAATTATAATCATGTCATTTAGAAAATGTACCTGCGTATGTGTTTTTGCCACAGAAAGCTGCTTAATAAGATGTATGAAATATTGTCCAAATTTGATGTTTATTTTGAAGGGTATATTTCAATCAATTTTAATTAGTACCTCAAAAATTCACAATATTGACGCAAGCAATTTAATATGGTGGTAGATAAGAAGCTGGACTAACATATACCAATACATACCTAATCCTAGATTACCGCAAGTAACACCGCGGGGGTCGTTAGTGCTACATACGCACTAAAATACAAGGTAAAAAGTCCAAAAGCTACATAAATATTTATCCCAAGTAAGTTTAAGGCTAGGATTGCAAGCACTGCTAAACCAGTTTCAAATAAAATCTAGGTCATGTCTTAGAAGTCAATTAGGTACTTACAGATCTGAAGCACGTGTCGCATTCGCCCACGCTCTATCCATTAGCTACGTCTGAAAACTTTACATTTTTAATGGACTTAAGTTATATCAAGTTATAGTCTGCTTAGTTCTCTTGTATATTCGCTTATCATATTAAATTATTATTATTTATGGAAACATTTCACAAGTTTTGATAACATTTTTGTGAAATTTAATAAAGGTGGAGATGAAAATGATAAGATAGAGCTTGTACCTACTTATATTATATTTACTAAAATTAAGACTTTGTTATGTAAATAGTATATGTACGTAGTTTTTTATTAACTCTGGATATTTCTTGCAATAAAACAGCAAGCCACTCCGAAGGAGGAAGGTAAACAATGGACTGTGACGTAATAAAATTGGCCTGCAAACGAGGCTACCCTAAAGTACTGAATTACCTACATAAGTCAATTTGTAGAATTAGTAAAAAAACTTCATGTAGAAAGCGTTTTGTCAAACTTGAAATCTTAACTGTGCCTTGTTTATACATAAGTCAAGTAGCAATATTTGCTAAAACTAACTCTGAGCTCTTCAGATGGTTCCCTGAAAACTCCAGACATGCTGGAAAACTGCAAACGCCAACTTGTAGTACCGCTTATTTAGGAAATAGTATTATTTGTATGTTACCTACTGTGTTTAATAAACTACCTAAGTCAATTCGCCTCACTAATGATATAAACAAGTTTAAACATGATCTACACAAATTTCTGATTTCAAAAGCATACTACACCGTTGATGAGTTTCTCAAAGATGAACACAAAAATGTATGAGTAGTCTTAAGTCTAAGTATTGTGTACCTAATGACATTTTATTTGTAATGTAAATATTTCATCATATAATCGTTGACATTTTTATTATAATATCATAATTTGTGAAATACCTGTGTTAAAAGTTTTTTGACATTAGTTATAATATTTTTACTTTTTTAAATGTTATATTGACGGATTCTTTTAATTCAATTACTTAGATATCTTATGTCTGTAAACCTAACAAGGTAAAAACTAGCGTGCTAAATGTAAAATATTATTTAAGATCTGTACTATACCTAGTTTTCGGACAATAAATACATTCATTCATTCATTCAAGTCTTGACGACAGATGTCTATTTCCATCAAATTTAGCTAATTATGTGCAATTTCTATTTACATCAGTCTTACGCTGCTAAATAGTAATATGTATTGTAATTGCTTTTATTCTTTAGTACCTGAAACACTAATCCACATTGTCTTAGTTCAAGTTACTAATAAATTCTCGACTGGGTGTCATAGAGAGTAATTAAGGACGATATTAATACAGAACTATTGAACGAATGCCGAGCATAAGGTATTCCGATATTGCGCGCGGGCATTTCCAATCGCCCATTGATATGGAATATTTCGGATGGCAGCTATGGGATCTCTTTGTTCTATGCCCAATCATATTTGCTTTTGTTTTCCGTGAGCATTGTAAGAAAAAATATTAGATAGGACCCGTTTGTACTTGTGGCTGGTGTTGTATAGTGTGGAAGCGTAAAAGAAATCTCTATAATATATAATTATGACATGTATATGGCTAGTTACGATATAGACGATAGTTATGGATGTGTAGGGATCTAATCATTCGTTAATGTAATTGTAGTGAAGTTGTAAGTACCTATACATATTTGTTTAGTTCTTCACAGATATTTGTTTGAAAATATATCGTTTGAAAAGATTTGTCGAAAAGCTTAAACCTTTTCTGTATCATTGTAATTTGTAAGCCTTATCCCACTGTAAGTTTGTTTTCAAGTTTTTACCACGTCAATAGAGTTAATACTTATGTAGACACAAATAACTTGTTTTTCGATTATTTTAAATCCTACCTAAAAATAAGTCGGTGGGTCCACCATTCGGAGCACTGAAATATACCCATGAAATAGACAACAAAGCTGTCAAGTAAGTAGGCAGTCCCAATAATGCGGTAGGTCGGTGCGAGTGGCAGATAGAGCAGTAATGCCCGACGCACGCTCTACCCTAATAAATAAAATGGGAGAAAAATCGCTGGCGAGACAAAACCCTTCCCTCGAGTGCAGTGCCCGGGTAATACGTATTTACATACATAATGACTCCCCACGACGCCGGGACCTCGGGGACCTGGAGACCCACTGAAAGTAATTTTTATTTGTTCTGTTTACGAAAATAAAGCTTTACGAATACAGAAGTAAGGCTGACCTTTACGGGAATGGGACGCCATGTTTGTTCTCCTTAATTAAGGTACGGATGCTACGGGTTTTGGCTCTTAGTTGTGATTTCTTGGTAACGATTTATTGTTTGTGTTTAATCAGGTTTGTTTGGATGCGATATTGAAGGGCCTAAATATTTTACTGGCTCTTCAAATCATGTAAAGAGTACCACGTTTCTAGCTTTACTTATGTGTCTAGACTACTATACAGAGTGATAGCATGAATTGCTGTTGGGAGTTAAAGTTAACTGCTTCTATCTGTGATCAAAACTTTACATAGGTATAATACTAGTAAATTGATTAGCTACATAGGTATATGATTGGAAACAACAAATTAACAAACAAACGAAAATACTCACTCAACTTGTGTATATAACCTCAGTGTTATTCCTATGTACCTACTGATAGTGTTTCTTCCCAAATTGCACCTCTCATATTCAGAGAGTCCGGTCATCGACCAGCTGTAGGCTCCTGCATCCAGCATCCAGCCAGGTTCTCACAAAGTCACGTCAGCCGGCATAATCCCTCCGCTCTGTGAGTTAGAGCTGCGCTGTTTATTTATGCGGAATCGATGCGAGGACCTGAACAACTGGAAAATTATATCAATGTTTTCCCGGAGTAGTGTTGGTGTTTTGGGCATATAATTATACTAGCAGTACCCAGCGGTCTTAATCCTGTAATCCGGGAACAAATACGCCTTTGCGTTAATCCAGAATCTAATCTAACTTCATATTTTATCCAAAACGGTTCATCCGTTTGAGTGTGTAGAAGTAACAAACATCGACATAATCATAATAGACACACAAGACAAAACTTCGCCTTTTATAATGTTAGTGAGATAGGATAGTAGAATATAGTTTTTTTGCTATTTAAACCTGATCCTTGGCATTTCAACAATATGTCGTTTGAAGCGACCAAATAAGGGGGACTGTGACTAATGCTAGTTGGGTTAAAAAAGTCATCACATTATCTCAATTTTTTAACCAACCTAACAGTTTGTATGAACACTTTTCATGCCTTTTTTTACACATATTAAATATCCAATTTCATCAGATTAAACTTACTTAATCTCTCATTAGGAGCACTATCCAGTGTCTTGAGATAAGAGGCGGCAGTAAATCAGTCTAGACAGTAACGACAGATTGAAATTCATTTCACGCTGTCTCGTCAGGTAGGTACCTAAATTAATTACTGCTCCGGGACTTGTTGCGGTTAGGGACGGAAATTTAAGGCGGTTAGATTAATATAAGTTATAGGGGGTATTTTTAAGGCGATGACTTGTAGATAGGAAAATAATTCGCTCGTCATTATATAAATAAATAATTAATGTTCTAGGATATTGCGCACAGCGCCATCTAGCTCCATGCTCAGTTAACGCTTATTATTTGGAGGTTCTTGTCTATGAAGTATTAGCTACCTCCTTTAGTTTTTAGCTAAATCCTCGACCTCCCTTGCTTTCTGCTTGATCCTAGAAGAAGAAAGAGGTCTAAAAATAAATATCACAAGAAGTACAATAGGACATGGCTATTTTATCAATAGTTTTATACATGGTGCCACACATTTTTTATTGAAATCGATGTAAAATGCTTTGTCATATTGACTAATCGAAATGCAAAATTAAATCAAATCAGATTTAATTGTATTAAACCTGTAACTAGCTGTCCTATGATAAAATCTTGTAGGTAATCTGTGGTTACGTACGTGATATAATTATGATACCGTAGATATACACACACATTTTAAAAGCAAACTAGTTAAAAAGTCTTTAAAGTTCGATTCTCATTCAATTTAAAGTAATCGAGTAAGTTTGATAAACTCCGTAAGTTACGCACTGATATTAAGTACACTGATAACTTATGACTAAGTTGCGTAACTAAGTGGATTATGCTGAATTGGTACCTAAGTTCTAGGCTCTTATACATCGACATTTTACTTTAAAGACAACTATTAATGATGAAAGTATAAACATGCATTAAAATCTAAATATATAAAACTCAAACTTGACTGACTGACATAGTGATCTACCAACGCGCAGCCCAAGCCACTGGACGGATCGGGCTGAAATTTGACATGCAGGTAGATGTTATGACTCTTATGATCTAGGCATCCGCTCAAAAAGGATTTTTGGATATGCCACTAGAAATAGGGGATGCAAGTTAAGCCACGAGCACCCACTAGTTTTGATATAAAACTAAATACGTCATAGGTTAATATAAATAATAATCGTATTAGTAGTAATATACCATAAACACCGTAAAAGACGCCACGCTGCGGAGGCTTGTTAATACGAGTATGAGAAATGACTACGCACATGATTTTTTTATGGAACACTTCGAGCAGAGAAATATATTAAGGATTCTATCACTTCTTTCATCTTCTGTTACTCAATAAAATAGAGTCTAGAAGACATCTTTGAGTTCAATCCGTAATGAGAGTGTAATACGTGATGCTTATTAATTCTAGTTAATCAGTATTAACGGGCTTTCATCCCGTGAGTATGATTTAGTAACTTTTCTATAAAATAAGTTTCATAATTTTATTACATTGGAAATTTAAGCGAGCAAAGTGTCTTAACACTGGACCATTGATTCCTTTATTAAATAATTATTTGTCTATTAAATCTGTAGGCATGTGTCTTTAGTGGGTAGACTAGGGCGCGCACCACGATGTACCTGCCCAGGAGAACTCCCCTAACTATGTAAGTATGTGGGTGAGTTACGACCCTCAGTTATGAGGAAATACGACTCAAAGAGAGAATCCTTACTTAGGCTTCGTTTGATATTCAGTTCATCTACGCCTACGGTATTTGTGGTCCAAGGGAGTTCACCCATAACTTTGAAAAAGAGCTATTGGTGTGGGCTGGTATTAAACCAGGGTGCATCAGAACTTAAAGTCAGGATAAGTTAACCACAGAGCCGCTATATATATTATGAATGGCGTTTTGTGATCGGCGATCGGATTCCCCACACACTATAAACTCATCATGATGGATAACTAAAATAGCTCCTGTAAATATTACCCACAGAAGTTTCCTAAACTCATTGCAAAGAAACTTGAAAAACTCCATAGGTAAAGGAAAAAAGCAAAACAGTCGTAAAAAGCATCGGAAAAACCGTAAGTTAAAACCCAAAGGTGCTAAATCGAATTGCTTTAGGGCGCGGCGGCTTGTTCAAAATGATGCTCTGACATGAATGACGTAATGCTGCGTAGACGCCTCATAATAATGAAAAATAATGAAAAAATATAAAACACATAATATGTACCTACTAATATTATAACGGCGTGTAACAGTATGTATGTTTGTTATTTTTTTTCGCTGAAACTGCTGAACCAAATATTATTATATGTATATTCAGGCTTAAATACATAGGTTACTTTTCATCCCAAATTAACGCTATGTAAAGAAGACCCTACATTATACAAAGAAATACGAGAAAAATAAACGAAATATACGAATTACTTTAGAAAAGCCTAAAAATAATCATAATTAAAAGTAAACACACACCTGATAAATTTCAGGGCAATCTTCAATTTTGGTATAAAATAGAATAGAAATCATTTATTTCTGAATTACATCCATATACAATGAAGAAATACAGAATAAAAGAAAGTACTTACATTAAAATTTAGTTACTACTACTACTACATTTTACATATTAGATGTGCAAATAATAAAAGATTCATATGGTTAAGTACAAGAATTATTATCACAACGGCGAATCGGAAGCACATGTAAACTGTTCAAGTGACGTTGAAAAGGACCGTCAAACCCATCAGCTACTCTATCTGTAGGTAGCTATTGGGGCTGCCCCGCACCCGCCGCATCAGGGATGCTACCAATTTTCGCATAATGGCGTGAAAGCCATCTATTTTAGGATTGAGTGATGCACATGCAACCGGCGCGATAATACATAGTTATAAAAAAACTATAAGTTAATTATTCACAACTCGGCATTACGGCTTACAAGATTATTTAGCAGCTGACGCCGCTTTGAACTAGGTAATGATGCTATTCGAAAGAAATATGCAATTGTGGATGAATAAAATTATGTCAAAATATTACTAAGTAAGTAATAGTTTTAGCGTAGATGTGTCTTTTATTTACATTGTTTGTTCTAAATGATGCTCTGACATTGATCACGGGCTCTTGACCCATATTCGGTTGAGCAGACCGCAATAAACCATGCTTCGACCGACCCTGAGGAAATGCTGAAGAAGTGGTCACATTTTCTTTACTGATTGTTAAAGACATTTTTTTGGAGTGAAACGTTTTTTTATTGTCTTTGTTGTTGTAATAAAACTAGCTTTTGCCCGCGGGTTTGCACGCGTTATTATACATAGACACCTTCCTCTTAAATCGCTCCATCTTTTGACTGGTCTGTTAGCTTAGTTGGTAGTGGCTCTGCCTTCTAATCTAGAGGTCGCGGGTTCGATTCCCGCATGACACAAGTATTTATGTACTTTAAAAAAATATTATAATTACTTGTGTTAAGTCTGGTCGTTTGTATGTATAATAAGTATGTATTTACAAAAGAAAAGTATATAAGTATTATATCCGTTATCTAATACCCACGACACAAGCGTTTGCTTAGTGTGGGGCTAGATGGCGCTGTGTGCAATGTCCCGGAATATTTATTTATTTATTTATCTATTAAAAAAACTTCATCCAAATCCGTTGTATACCTAATTTTAAGGATCTAAGCATACGTACATATTACAGACGCGGAATGCGACTTTGCTTTATACTGAGTAGGGATTATCAGCAGAAAAAGTGCAAGAATACCAACGTACAAAACAAAGTATGTGTGGTTTAATTTATATAAAGGTTTTTGATGTTTTTCGCTATACCTAACGGTAGAACGTAACGAATGTAATTTATCGCGGAGAAATTGGTGACAGATTAGATTCTGGACTAATTCCTTAATACAGACTAATTGTTGACATAGAAAAGGGTTTTAATATCTATTTTACATTCTGAATAATTCATCATCATCATAATAATACTTTATGCAGTTAGTGTTCATTGGAGAGTGCAGTAAAAAGCATTTGCATGAATAGATTAACTTTATATCCTAGATTATCCTGAATACCAGCAATATTATGGCTATACATACCTATCGGAATAATCCATTTTTTTCTGTGTTGAATACTCATATTGAGTATCTAAAGGTATTTATATTTAGTATGTTCGCGCGATTCAAAAACAAAGGCTTTGCTCGCAGGTTCAATGCAGGAGTACGATATAAATAAGCCAGAGCTTAACCAGGTGCACTGATTTATACTGCAAATGCTATTTTTACTTGTTTTACCTCGCTTTTGTTAGTTTCCGGTGGTTTACACGTAAATGCTTCAGTAGAGGATAGAAATTAAAACTAGTTTGAATATTTTTGTGTGTTACGAGTAGGTGTACATGTAATTTCTTTTCAATCATTATAAATTACATTATCTTTATAAATAAAAATGAATTGTTGTTCGTTATGCGTGTCTTGATCTCAGTCTCACTATCGTTACGTCACTACTGTTGTTCGTTAGTCTGATTAAAACTCGAGAACGGCTGAACGGATTTATCTTATCTTAATCTTGAAATGTTCGTGGAGGTCTAGGGAAGGTTTCAAAGGGAAAAAAAAACAAAAAAAAATACAAAAGTTTAGGTCGCAGTACGAAGTCTGCCGGGACAGCTAGTATTGAATAAAACTTGATATGAAGGACCTTGAGGACTTGACCATGGAACCACATAATATAGTCTCTGTCTTTAGAATAATTAGACTTTATCGTATGCGCCATATAATAAAGTACACCCTTCTAATACAGATATACATCTTTTGCAACTCTGCATCAGCTGAAGAACATTCTTATCACTCATCATATGATTGAGTCGGATATAAAACCTCCTTCCATCAGCATCGAGCCAGTAGTGGATCAGTCACGCGAAAAGAACACATTTCCGGATCCATCGTATTTTTTCTGTCATAAGAGATAAATAATTTCTTTATTTACCCAAATAGCGCGAGATTACTGCGGGAGTCGGCCTCAGGAACGTTTTTCCAATAACAAGCGTCTAGAAATGAAAGCCTTTATGGGCCGTAAATGGAGAATTATTGCCTGGCCCGGGCGGGTCATTTTCACTCAACATTTACTGTCAGCGGTAACTTTAGGAAGTGACAATGTCGCCGGACACACTTTATCTGATGCTCAAAGTCATTTTACGCTGGAATCTTACCTAGGACGTTTACTCGCGAAATGCCGTAGTGGAAACTCTTAAGGCCGTTTACGAGCATGAGTGTAAAAGTGGAACCGACGACTCTTCATTTGCTAACACTTGGATATGTAAAGGTGCTACCTAGAATACTAAAATGGTAGATTAAGCTTATAGATGTATAGGATTAGATCTACATATGTATTAATAGTAATAAATACCTTCCACACGTTACAAACCTGAAAGAACCATTATATTTTGCATGCTGGTAAAAGGATAATGTTTGATAGTTGATACCGCCCTTGACTACAGAGTCGCATGAATAAGTGAAAAGAATCTGTTTTGATAATAAGATACTTAATAGGAAATTGAGTTTGTCTGTCCCTTGAAAATACTATTCTGTTGTTTATCCACGTATTAAACTAACAAGGCACTAACATATTCATCGCGAGAGTTTAACTCAGAATAGTTTGTAGAATAAGCTTCAATACGTAAATAATAAAAATAACAATATATAAAAATGTCTCGAAGTCATTTGTTCGCACAATGAAACATTCCGCGAAGGTTCAGAAAGTAAATCGTTTGCATACAGTCCTTGCTCTATCACAAAAGTTTTGCCTTCACAGATTCAATACGAAGGAAATAACGAGTTCAAACAAACAAATCCAGTTCCAGAAAGAGTTCACGTCCAACTTTCGATTCCATTTTAAATCTTGTACCAAGTGAAATATCTTCAACTGATAGATTGAAGTGGAGTTTAACTAAACAATGGAGATAAAAGTGAGGCATCCGAATGAAAAGAAATTCGTCTTCGCGTTGTCAAAGAATGAAAGGAACAGTTCTGTAGCTTTGCGTAGGTACTTTAGGACTCTGCAGACGGGACATTTCTTGCCTCACTTTATTTTTCAATATCTTGTTTGTGACTTCTAAGGACTAAGCAGTTTTTACAGAAAAGTTTTCAATGAAGATAATAAAATAATGTACTAAGTAGGTAAATAATCGTTCTGTAATTTTATGCTACATACCATACCATTGTTATTCCGTATTCTTTTATTTAAAACTAGTGGTGCCGCCGGCAGCGGAGCAAGGCCATTGATTATTACATATTACCTCCCTACGATTTCGGTTTTAGCACAGAATACATGTTTTAGTTCAAATAAACTCAAAGTTTACATTTATAAAAAAGATTCCTTAAAGATAAAGGTAAGATAAGATAAAGCTTAGCTCAACATAACACAAGTGCTTAGTCTGTTCAATTCGTGAAGAATCCCTCGTTCCTTTGTATAAGTTCTTATAATTAAGTTGAAGGGCGGCTGCAAGCCCTGATTGTTATCTGCCAAGTTAGACTGAGAACAAACAAACTAACACGCTATTGTAGTTATTGAGTGCCTGGAAATGACTACTGCCTGTTAATATAGATAAAATTTAGTCTGTAATTATGTTGTCCTTGTTTATCGTTGTTTTTTGTGTGTTTGTTTGGTTTTTGCAATTATTAATCGCATTTATGTTGTTCAAGCTGTGTACACTATCTTAGGAATTTGATCTGGATCAAAACCAGTTTTGAAAGTATACTTAGCTTATTTGGGAACACATTCTGTTTTGTGTACCATTATAAATAAATAAAATAAAATATTAATTTGTGTACTTTTATCACTACATGGTATAAAGTAAAGTCGCTTTCCGCGTCTGTCCCTTTGTCTGTATAAACTGTGTATGCTTATTTTTTTAATAGAGTGATTCAAGAGGATTGTCTCTATGTATAATAATACGTGTAAAGCCAAGCTTACTAATACATACAACCAAAAATTAAAGAAAAGGTTTACAATTATAAAAGAAAATTTTATTAATCAAAGTTATTATACTAAGTAGCATGCTATTATTTAACTAAAATATATTTTTTTAATGAAAACACTAAAATTCTTACAACAAAAATACATCAATCATCCAACTTGCACACGGCAGCTATTTCAGTCAGTCTCTGGTGTTTCATAAGAAAAAATAGGTAATTTTGATTAAATTTGTTCGACACAAACATTTGATTGATACAATTATAATAATTCAGGCAACGCGACACACAAGATATTCAAGGAGCCTATGACTGTACTAATTCATGATGTTATCTTGGTATCAAATTTAATCAAATTCGGTTCATCGGTCGTTTGAGCATGAACAAATACCAATCTACACATTTCATACATATGTACATTTGTACATATTCACTAACTAGCTAACTAATAAAGCCTAGGTTTATGGGAGAATGGCTTCGATTAAATGAAAATGGTTGAAAAAAAGAGTGCGCCTCAAGCAACAATTTTGATTTTCATCATCATCAGCTTGTTATCGCTCATTGAGCATAGGCCTCTCTTCTAATCCCCCACTGGTCCCAGTCCTGTGCAGATTGAATACAATCAAATTGAATTGATTTTGAGCAGAAGAAAGTATCGTATAAGTGTTACGAAGAAGCTTTTGACTTTTACTTTACTTATACTTAATATTAGCACTTCAAGATAGACACAAGCCGTCTTATTAAAAAACGAGGTTTAAATATTAGTCTAGAACTTATAAAATAAAAAGTCGGTTCTTGTTGTTCAAACATCACTTACAAAATGTCAACTTCAAATTGGAACGGTGATTATCATTGGTAACATTTTGACAGTTTGATTATCATGACTGAAAACAGCCAAATTTCGAATAACAACAACGGACTTGGTATTTTCAAAGTTCTAGACTAATAGTTAAGCCACGTTTTGTAATAAGACCCATTATGATCTTGTTTAGAAGCACATGCAGCTCCCAGGCGGTCCGCCGCTGCAGGTGCCGCCGGCGTAGTTAAGCCGATGGCACATGTCAACACAAGTGATTGTGTGGCAGTCTTTCACTGCACTTCTTATTTGGAGAAGCACATCTGAAAAGAAGCAGGGACTATAATAATCAAGTAGTGGATACCTAATGGTTCGCTCGCAGTATTTCAGAATAAAAAGTAGCCCACAAAACTCCTAAGACCTCATACTACCTACATACCAAAAATCATGATGATCTGTTAAGCCGTTTTTCGTGTTGAGCGATAAACAGCCGAATATTTTAAAAACAGCTGAAACGTGTTCTGTAATCGATTTAAATATACCCAAACAATTTATTTTTAACATAATCAATGCACAGATTTTTTACCCTCTTTTAAATTTATTCTATGTATGGATATAGCAGTGATTCATCTTACTACAGAATATTATCAACAAGCAGCGGGGAACTACGAGTACCTGCGTGAAACTGGTATATATTGTAGCCTATGTGTTAATCCATTGTAAAATCTACGTTCGTGCTAAATTTAACCCATATCTGTATTATCAGTTTCGTTGTTTGACCGAGAAGAAGTAAAACAGACATTCATATGTGCGAAGTGTAATAAGAAGAATAATACAAGTAGATGTAGGATAGGTAGAGACTATCTTGATATCTGTGCTAAAAGATTACTTATATCAGTAATGTGATAATGAGCCGTAAAAACTGCATTGTATTGGTGTTGTAAGTGCGACATACTCGTATAGTCCATGCATTTTGATCAAAAACAATAACAAAAACATTCTTTGCACATATTTTTAGTAAATACAAATAGGTATTTACTTATTTGTGTATTTTTAACACATGTAAATCAGGCATTTGTTTAGCAAGATGTCCAAAACGATAACGTGGTAGCACAGGTGGTAGTGGTGAATGCCAATATTATAATGGAATGCGCGTCGAATTAGAAGGAAAACATTGATAGCCAGTCATATCTAGTACTTATTTACTCAGAAGTGATAAGCCTAGAATTGGACGGTTCTAGTACTTTAAGTACCTACGTACATTTTAAACTTATCAAGTTCTTGGTATCTACCGAGTGACGAAGTTCTTCATCAGCCGTATCAGCGAAAACTTCAGGATCTGATAAATACAAATCAATTAATTAATTAACCTGCTTTCTCTGACATCTGGAATTTCTCGTGATTATAAAACAATGATTGATGTTTTTATTTTGATCTAATAGATGATAATCATTGATAAATTACTAGAGCACAGACATGTTAAATGTTTTTAACACTAATAATTTGTATGAACTGTTTTGGTATTACAAGTAAATAATAATATAATGGTATAATAAAATCTGAAGACATAAAAGTTTACTGAACTGACCGCCATAATTCAAAAGAATATCCATTCGAGCGATGCTCTCTCGATGTGGAGTATGCGCAAAGTTGACTATGAGCACAGAATAAATAATACAAGTATGAGTGTGAAAGTTTTTTTCTATAAAAAGTAAAAAAAAAAATTTTTGAAGTCGTTGCAGTTGCATTCACATTTTCACAACCTTCAGCCCATTATTTCCCACCCTCCTTTCCTTACATACCTTGTTTGAAGTTATCACAGTCGCACCGGTCCCCGACGCAAGCGCCACCTGGGAAGCCCAGTCTGCGGCACAGCTGGTCACAGGACTGGAAGTTGCAGCTCTCCAGGTCATGGGACTTGGCACGGTGGGGCAAATGGGTTAAGGATTCGCCTGGAACAATTCATATGGACAGTGTAATCGAGAAATCAAGCTTGATTATTGTAGATTTGTTGAGATAATTGTGTTCCAAAAAAAATTGTTTACTTTGGTAGCCAAGAGTGATATAAAATCGCAGAATACAGAGTATAAGTAATATGTAGTCATGATTTAGTGTGTCGAACCACATGCAAGTTCATTGCCTAATGAATGTTTTCGCGGATATCCCAAAGTCATAATAGAATACCAAAATGTTGGTTTAACACACTAAAGATAATAATATTAAGACGTCCCAAATGGGTTATGCATTGTTGTCAAGTAACCACTCACCATCCACGGTGATAGGTTCGAAGTTATCACACTTGCACTTGTCCCCCACACAGGCTCCCCCCGGGAAGCCGAGCCGGCGACACAGCTGCTCGCACGCCTGGAAGTTGCAGCTCTTAGAGATCTGGTCGTGCATCTGGTGGACTAAGGATTTGTCTGTAAGAAGAGAAATGACATTGGTTGCTACATTGCTAGTGTTGCTACATGCTTTCTGGGTAATCTTACTATAGTAAATATAGCAATGCTTATCATCAGATATTGCGAAGGTTTACTTACGATAATTTCGGAGACGAATGGTAGATTCCGTGCCGTTAATTTTTCGTCTCAAAATTACCATTGTACTAAGTTAATATAATGTAAATAACATACTATCGAAATATTTGTCTCTGCTCACGCTGTCTAGTGAGAGCTTACAGTGATTTGGTATACTCGTATGCGAGGTAAAGTCATGTAAATAATTAGTACAACTGACACCTAGTAGGTACTACCTGTGGCATGTGCATGGAAAGTGCATTGGCAGCGGTTGTTATGACACGTGCCGAATCGGAAGCCAGCGCGGCGACAGAAGCTGTTGCATTGAGACTCTACACAGCCTTCTACCGATGAAGACGCGGGTGTAGAGTTATCTTCGACGTCACCAACATCTGTTAAACGAAACTTGATATGATCACCCACATTTGGCACAAATGATCAACAGGTCAAAAGTGCAATAGGCTTGAAAGAAACCAGTTTTCAATTAAAGCTGACGAAACATATTGTTGGTGATATATTAGCATTATTAGGATTATAGCTAAGTGGATAGATAAGGAAAAAGAGAAAAAAGATTAGAGGAAGAGGGGGAGAGAGAGATATACTTAGAGAAAAAGGAGAAACTAGAAAAGTCTTACCTGTGAAATCTGCATGAAAAGTGCATTGACAGCGGTTATTATGACACTTGCCGAATCGGAAGCCAGCGCGCCGACACAAGCTGTTGCACCGAGACTCTACGCAGCCTTCTACTGATGAGGATGATGGTATAGAATTTTCTTCAACTTCGCCAACACCTTTCAAAAGACAATTGATTTACTCTTGACAGTCAGACCGCACAAGGGATCAAGTGTTCAAAAGTGGGGTAGGCAGGAAATAAACCAGTTCTTAATCAAAGCTGACGAAACATAATGTTGGTGATAGATCTCTATTATCACTATTCGGATTATAACTAGGTGGATAGATGAGGAAGAAGAGAAAATAATTAGAAAAAGAAGGAGAGTTAGAGTATATTCACCTGAGAAATCCGTATGAAAAGTGCATTGACAGCGGTTATTATGACACGTGCCGAATCGGAAGCCAGCGCGGCGACAGAAGCTGTTGCATTGAGACTCTACACAGCCTTCTACCGATGAAGACGCGGGTGTAGAGTTATCTTCAACATCACCAACATCTGTTAAAGAACTATTGATTTAGGTACTTTTGGCAGTCAGACGTTCCCGCACAAGTAACCAAGTGGTCAAAAGTGGAGTAGGCAGGAAAGAAACCAGTTGTTAGTCAAAGTCATACTCTTGGCATTATGAGAATTTTAAGGAGAGAGATAAGAGCACTAGAGGAATCTTACTTGTGAAATCTGCATGAAAAGTGCATTGACAGCGATTATTATAACACGTGCCGAATCGGAAGCCAGCGCGGCGACAGAAGTTGTTGCATTGAGACTCTACGCAGCCTTCTACTGATGAAGACGCTGATATGGCGCCATCTTCATCTGCTTCAACATCTGAGGGTGGAAGGGATTTCAATCACACTTGTTTTCCATTCCATATGAATATTGATGAGACTCAATTTTATTATTGAAATGACGTGAGCTTTAGAAAAAAAGTTGTTTTTATACACTGTCTTTGAAACTAGCCAACATTTTGTCAATTAACCACAAACCATTATTAACAAACAATGATAGCTCTATAAAATATTTAATGTATTTCCGATGCGCCTGCGCCTCACCACACCACTAAATATTTTTCCAAAGATATCATCGATGGGTTTGCGCAAATGACGCCTAATCCACTATACCGACAAAGAAAGTAGGCATTTATTAATGTATTAAGATCTAGAATTGGTACACTGTCTATACCTTTTTAATTTTAGGTATATTAGTCATTGTAACAAAAATATCTGTTTAAAAACTGCATAGAACTGAAACTGAAGTAGTATACGGAAAAGTCTCTAATACTCATATTAGAGACTTTTCCGTAAGTATACTACTTCGTGAAAACTCACCATCAAAAACATTAACTATCACCGAAGCCCTCGCAACACTAGCAAGCACACACAAAGCTATAAACTTACGATACATGTTAACTCCTACAATTTTCAGTAAACTTTGACAGGCAAATGATAACTGCATCCGAGAAATCCTATTTATATGGAGCTAATTTATCAGTTCGGGAGTTAGCAGGGACTTTACTTGGCTGTGACTCACTTTGTACATAGGAAGGAACGGTTACTAACGCTGCGCCTGCGGTTACGTTACCTACTGTTCTATATTTTTTTATGGCAAATTATAATATACTGTTGCCTGTTATGATTTTTTGTGGTAATTGATTATTATTGAGCTTGAGTTAATGATATTTAGTAAGAATGAGAGTACCTAGCTAATCTGGCTTGAAGATTATCTGATATGGCTCAACGACTATCGTACTATAACGAGAAAGTAGGACTGACTATTTATTGATCGTCTGACAGTCGGAAACAAGATGCCATTTCGCAGGACTTTCCCTTCTGTAATTTCAAAGTTACTTTATTTTCGAATAAACATTTTTATTTATTCCGTTACACGGCTTGCTAAACTCTCAACACCAGAGTTGGCCACTCTCATTCGATAAGAAGAAGAATATCGCAGTCAACTAAGCTTGAGGAACTTCAGTTCGTGCGAATTTAGGCCTTATCCTAACAGGACTTAGCACTCAAATTGATAGACAACAAAAAGCAAGCAGATAACGTAGACAGGACGAAGTGTCTCATCCATTGTATAAATTTTTATATCTAGAAGTTGAAAACTAAATCTGTCCGCATATTTTCTGTTGGGTTTATCATTACAATTGTAAAAAATACTTGGGTGTTAAAATATAAAAGAAAACTAACAACAAGGGATTCTAAAAACTTAACAAAGATTGTGGTTCCGAAATTGAATTTTTTTATCAATACAGTGTAGACATAAATGTTATACGAAATTTATTTAATTAAATAAAAGTAGTCACATCCATAATTCTTTACTTTGACCGGTAAAGCAGCATTGTATATAGCACTCTACAACTATCTACATGATCCTTTCAAAAAAGTCATCATTCCTCCATATCACAATATATCATCCAAATCTATACTTCTAAACATTTTACTTATGCCAATGAACTTGTGTTATATTGTGATGTATGTAATAATTAATTAGAATTCATTTTAGAGCTCAACAATGTCTACTATCTACATAGTTCGGTATACAGTATGTAGATGGCAGTGCAGCACATTATGTTAGTGCATTCACAGTTTATGAGTAATACTCGACGGTAAAATACCGTGAGAGTTCCTTATTTATACTCGATACAAATATAAATAAACCACAGAATAATAATATTTACAAAACATATTTATTTATCGAATACTGGAAAATAAATATTCAAGATAAAATCGTTTTGGAAAACAAGGAACGTTAAATTACTTATTAATAATAAAATAGGAAAAAGTGTTTCTATCAAAATGAATAACATTTTATTTTGTGCGATATTAGTGTGCATTATTATGAGCGGACTGATTTTACAAGGTAAGGTATTGTTTGTCTTTTACTAAATAGTAATTGAGATACAGAACATAAACATGTAAATAAAGTCTCACTGATATCAATAAAAAGCAACTGTATTGGGTTGTAAAATAAACTACTAACGTTGTCTAATTTTTTCATCAATAAAATAATCCTAAATCACTTTTATTTACTAGTGGGCGCGCGTGGCTTCCCTCGCATTATTTCGTGATAAAAAGTAGCCTGTGACGCCTGGCCTCATACTACCTACATACCAATCATAAAGATCCGTTTCGCCGTTTTTGCGTTATGAGCGTTTAAATAAACAGACGAACAGAGACATAGATAAACAGACAAAAAATCAGAACACGTTCTAACAATTAAATTGTTGGTGCGTGTTCTGTTATTAATTCTATGTATCTCCAAACATTTTTCTAAATATCTTCAATGTTCAGACTTTCTTCTACCCTCTTCAGCTTTATTATATGTTATGTATAGAAAGATACCAACACGTCAAACCTCATATAATTTTTCATGAAATGAATTATAAAATTTACAATAAATACATACAAATTACACAAACAAACGAGCAAACACTATTTCCCGCGCGCGGAACCGAATGTCCCCAGTACACTAGCAGCGTTTACTCGCTGAATTGCGATGGAAACGCGCTGTGCCATTAAAAAGCCGAACAAAGATGCTGCCCTCTATCCAGCATACGGCGTCCGATGTCCTGAACAAGCTTTCTTGCGTCAGAGCTCCAAGGACCTGACGTTTTAACCGCAGAGGGCATGAAATTATGCACTGGCTCCAGACCGGCGTATTTAAGGCCACGATATTTCACCCAAAACGCTTTGCGCTTGGAAAAATGCCTACAGTTGCTTTTTCGCATGCAATTCCACGCCGTATTAACATAAAAGCAAGGGCGAGCATCGCGCGCATAGCTACGGCCGACGAGTCTTGTCCACACGCAAACAATTTTGCACAATTTGAACAGTTTTGCAGACGATTTTGACGAAAAAAATTCATATAAAATCAGTAATTTAGAATATTCTATTTATGGCTTTTTACTCCTCTAAATAATAACATTATCTTTTAGATATAATTAAATTGGTTTAAATTTCTGTACTACTTTTGGAAAAAAAGGTGAAAAATATTTCAAAACAACAATTTTTCAAAAAATAAAACTATCGAGCGTAGTATACGTAATCGTGTTTTGGCGTTTTTTATTGTCTTAACACTGAATCACAATTATATAAACTGAAAAAATTAGCTTTATCTTATATACTTCTATTTTATTTGATTTTTATGAAATCTCGATTTCACATAGCACCCCGCGTTGAGGCACTTGCCTCGGGCGGTGCCCACATATATATTTTTAGATTGATTTCGGAACGTTTACAATCAACGAACATCTAAGATTCGACATCACGACAGATTTACAATTACAAGTAAATTTAAAATATCAGTAAACACTCCTTACAAATATTTTGGTCAAAAATATCATATTTATGTAAGTAATTTCAATGATTCTGATAAACGTAGATTTATCTCTATGTATCTGTAACGGATGTTCATGATTAGTCATTTAGGTACTTGTCTGATTTAATTATGACAAACGCTTCATTATAATAATTTTATGTTCTTAAAATGTCACATCAAAAGTTATCTAAATCATTTATGCCATTACCTTGTGATCTAAAACAATTAATTATATTCTATCTCTCTATGTATCTATCTATTTTATTTTTTAGGCGTTATTTATGGCCATTCCAGGTTTTTTGTATTTTGTTGTTTTTAACGGCCGTTTGCAATAACCTACCTATCTTCAATCTCAGTTTAAATATCCTACCAATAGTAACTAGTTTTACGTTTAACCCTTTTTAAAAGTCGGTTAATATGTAATTGCAAGGAGGTCGATGTCATCGAATTTATAGAGGAGGTGGAAGAAGCTAAATCATGCTTATGCTATTAATTACTCAAAAACACTATATAATAATGCATTTTCGATTAATTCCACTGGTCGCAAACTGCAGGTTTTTGCTTATCAGCTAGCAACTGAGGTTAATCACAGGTCTCAGATAACGTTAAGCGAACACGTCTCGATTCGTTCTCTTGCAGAAAAGCAATAATAACAAAATATACAATAACAACGCATAAATAATTTGAGATGCTTGACCTGAATAGACGGTATCCACAAACATATACATGACATAAATTAATATGAATTAATCATTTTATCATTCACGACTTTATTCAAAGTCGAGAGTCCAACATGGACGTGTTCTGGATCCACACAGATGACACATACAAAAATAACCCTATATAAGGATAGGTCTGTGGAAGATGATGATGATGATCGTGAATCTTAAATCTTCTATCTTTCTTTCTTTCTTGTTTCTAATCAATTTTAATTCAATTAAATTACATGTAATTTGATACCACAAAGCGACTGCCCTTAGACATTCAGGACAGTCCGGATTACCAGAAAGATAAACAGTATTTGTAGAAAACACAAATCATTTCTGGTTGAATAACCAGGTTTCAGATAGTTTTTTAATGCTGACTTTCCAATAATGTCTGTCATAGGTTGGTGTTACCAATTGGAGAATCTTTGTAACAGTATATTTAATTCATTTGGTATTCTGGGTAGAATTTAGTTAGAAAGAAGACATTTTTGTGAACGACCTTGATAGTTTTAATTTGAATTTAATCGACGAAATGCTTGGGAACCTGTTTGTAGAAGACTACTTTATACGCTGATAACATTATCAATTGGTTAGAACGCGCAATATAAAACGCTACCTATACGGATTTTTGGTAACTAATTAATTGAAACAGTATTATTACAATTACCTGTACCTAGTATTATATTGGGAGATGACTCTGGCCTCGTAACACAGTCTTACGGCTACCACGAGGTCAGAGGATTCACATGTTATTGTACATTACTTACGTATAAAAAAAAAAAACAATAAGAATATCACAAACAATATTCTTTATTCATATCACAGGATACCTAACAAAACGCAGGCAAATAAATCTAAGGTGATATAACATGATTATACTATGTACCTTGCATACCGACCAAGACAACGAATATAAAATAATAATTATGAATAAATAAAAGTTCTTTATTACATGACAATAGACCCATGTCAAATCATAAAATTACAAAAATAAATAAATAAATATTTCAGGACATATCACACAGCGCCATCTAGCCTCATACTAAGCTTACGCTTGTATCATGGGTACTTGATAACGGATATAATACACATATACTTTTCTTTTGTAAATACATACTTATTATACATAGAAACGACCAGACTCAACACAAATTATTACAAATTTTAATATTCATAATTACTTGTGTTAAAAATACAACATACACAAATATATTAGGTACATATATAAAAGACAGCGCAGGCATAATCAGGTTTTAAACCTTGGTTTAAATAGTAAATAAGTAGATTACGTCCGAACCCTTTTTCATTAGAAACATAGATTAGATATTCACTTACTCGAACTTCAGTCCCAATTTAATAGCTTACTATCAAAATTTTATTTGCTGTACTTATACTTGCAATTTTTTATTTGCAGGAGCTGAGGGAGCCCTCAAGAAGAGACATCCCTGTGTTAATTGCGACCAATACTGTCACCTCAAAGGAATCAGCTCGGGAACTTGTATCCATGGGATTTGCAAGTGTGTGAGAGGGAGAAGAAAACCATAGGACATAACATCTGCAAATCATTATTATTCTTATTGACTAGACATTTAACCAGTTTATAAGTTACTGGTCTAGCATCATCTTCTACCTACGGGTATGGTTTTTTAGGGTTCCGTATCCAAAAGGTAAAACGGGACCCTATTACTAATTTAACTAAACCAGGCCTGCACTTGACCATAGTTTGCCTGATGGTAAGCAATAACTATGGTCTAAGATGGATCGTGCTTACCCAATAAGAACCGGCAGAAGATCGTAGGATTTTATAGTCCATGTTTATCTGCTGTGTAGACAAAAAAAAATAACATTATAATTTATAATGCAACTATACACATAAAATACATATTATGTCAATAGCTTCAAAGTTGTGCTAGTCTTATCTGGATTACATAAACATAAACATATCTTTATTTTGCATCATATACAGTGTTTTTACTTAATTGTAACCCTGCCCTCTGCACTAGGCGCACCTGTGTCGCAGAGGGTAGTTGCTTAGCGACCGGACTGTAACTATCTAATATTTGATTCTACATAGTAACATTGTACATAAAAGATTAATGATTAAAGAATCCATTGAATGAAATTATCTAGCTCCGAATTATATAAGCAAAGTTTTACAGGTGCAGGAAAAGTGTCCAAACGTTTCCGCAGTCAAATCAATCATATTTATGATTGATATAAACGCATATTGATGTAAGGTATTAATTGATATTTATCAATTTATACCTTATATCAATATGCGTCAATGTAAAACCGTATTACAGTTGATAGTTTCGCAATACTTACAAACAAAAGAAAGCAATAAAATAAGAGACTAAAATTAGTCATGCTTATTTGGCTAAATATATAATGATGATAAAATTATTGGTATTAAGAATCACTGTAGTACAATATATAATATATAGTATTTAATACAATCAGAAATTACCTAAAGTGCAATGTACGCGCAGTACACTGGTGTTAGGGCGACGCTTTTGAAGGCCACATAGCTAAAAGTCACGTATACTTGAAAATAAATGTGATAGACTTATATTTAGACAAACAATCGGTGAATCGGTTTCTTCTAGGCAAGCGCGCTAGATCGTAGATTACAACGTTGCTTAACATCAGGCCAGTTGTAGTCAAGCGTGAGCCTATCTTGTTTAAAAAAACAAAACATTTTGAATAAGCAAATCATAGATTAATTGGGTGCTATTAGCTGTATTATAATTATCATGCCCGATGCTACCTGGCCTGCATCTTTGCATACACCTAAATTAAATTCACGTATGTTGGATAGGATAGTTGTAAATATATAATATGTCGACTGTAGTAGACTGTGTTAGTTGGTAGTAGCTCTGCCTATTCCCGCATCACACAAAAGTATTTATAAACTTTAAGATTTATAATTACTTGTGATGAGTCTGGTCGTTTGTATGTATAATAAGTATGTATTTACAAAAGAAAAGTATATAAGTATTATATCCGTTATCTAGTACCCACGACACAAGCGTTTGCTTAGTGTGGGGCTAGATGGCGCTGTACGCAAAGTCCCGGAATATTAAAAAAAATATATATAGACAATTTGAAGTGTCTATAGGCAGCTAATTGTAACCCTTTATCGTCTAACTTGTTAATTTTCCGACAAACTGAAAAAAAATATTGAATTTATAAACATTGAAAATCATCATGTGTATCATTTTGTTCCTATCGCATAACATGTCATTCTGACATTATTAGCATTTTTTATTTATTTAACTAACCTGTCAAATCAAATCGTTTACTTTTGAAAAACATGGGTGAACATGGGTGCCTTATATAACTTGGAATAACATATTTATGTGTACAACTTATACACATAAATATGTTATTATTAAATTATTCCAAGTTATATAAGGCGAGTTATGTCTTAACCAGCTAGGGTGTGCAAAACTTTTACAAACATCAAAATATGTAGGTATGTGTCTATCTCCCAACACATCTACAAGTGACAGAATGTAGCCATTTGATCAGCTGATGAGTGAATTCACAAAGACCGAGTGATGCAAGCATTAGGACACATTACCAGCGAGCATCATTTCGAAGCTCTTGATTGCTGGGGTTCACGCTATGGGGTCGAACAGACGGGCGTGAAAACGCATCTTGTTATTTTTAATCTCTTTCTTTGTATTTTATTTCGTGTGTACTATAAAGATTTTTCTATCCATATAATAAAATGGTAACACTTATGTAATGTTAGAATGATATTTAACTGTATATAAGAACACTTCGTAGAATATATAATATATTAATTCACAAACATATGGGGCAGAAAATTGGGAAAAATGTTAAGGTAATCAAAAATATGGAATCTTAGTTAGATAGACAGGTACTGCATTACTGCTGTATTTATATTTTGAATTTCCACATGTTCGTGCAAGCAAATTATAAAGCTTCAGTAGGTAAGCAGTTGTCAGTCACGGCTCTAGTTATTATTTAGTACTTATAAATAAAATGTGTATGGACAATCTGGATATTAGCACTAGCTTACCTAAAATCACACCTGAGCGCATAAATTGCACTGTGTCACACATTGTTATAAAAGAAATATGCCTTATCTGAAATGTATGGACATTCCTTTCTTTGCTGAATTAGTTTTGGCTAAATTAGTCCTATGACTGATTTTTTTAAACTAAAACAGGTTTTCTTGAACCATAGTTTGCCAGATGGTAAGCAATAACTATGGTCTAAGAAGATCGTGCTTACCCAATAAATACCGATTCACTCTCGCTTTAAAAATCGTTGGATTATAGTAATGGGGAACAAGGAGTCACGCAAGGAGTTCCACAACTCAGCGGTTAATAATTTTAGTTCTAATGCCTGCATTATAAGACCGCTCGTCTATTCCACACATTACTGTGGGTACACAGCTAATATCTCTATTACCCTCCATTTAGATTCCGTGAATAATTTGCATATGACAACATAGTGCATATGTTAGAGAGCATTCCGCCTCTCTCCGGGTTCACGTTTGTTTTCTGTTCTATTAGACATGCATAACGTAACAGGGTATCTTGTATGTACCTCAGTATCAACTCATTCAATTCAATTTTATTCATTTATTCATAAGCATTTCGTACTCATAAAGAATTATATGAAAGTTAAGTGGTTTTTTATAGCAATTTATTAGAATAAGGTTTGTGGTGATTTAAAAGACAAAATAATAGAAGACATAATAAACATAAACATATCTTTATTTTGCATCATATACAGTGTTTTTACTTAATTGTAACCCTGCCCTCTGCACTAGGCGCACCTGTGTCGCAGAGGGTAGTTGCTTAGCGACCGGACTGTAACTATCTATTTACATCAATTAGTATATTAGCAGTATAGTCATTTTAAAAAGAAACAAAAGAGGAGAGAATATAAAAACACACAGAGAAATGATATTCTCTCGAAAAAAATAAAAAACTAAGTACTGTAGTATACACTGCTGGTCAAAAGTTTGAGACCACAATGAAAAAGTATTAAAAAACAAAAAAAGTCAGCATATTTAAAACTTTAAGAAAAACATGCTTTATTTCAATTTACACACATCAGTTGAATATGTATATACCTTATTATGTAACTTAAGAAAAGTACATAACACTGTATTTTCGTTAAAAGGTCGTTGATCAGCTGTTTAATAATTTTATTAACTACTAATTAATTGTAGGCATTTATATACTAAAGTATCAAAGCTTTTAGTTTGTTATCATTTATCTGCATAAGTATGTATATTAAAATATAGTTTATAATTTTAGATAAAAAAAATGTATCCGAGTTCTTGTCGATATGAGTCATAAATACGTTAACACAAAAAGGCTTACTTCAAAAAATAGAAGAACATACATAGTTTTGTATAATTGTAACTTTAATAATAGTTTAATCAACCATCTGAAACACGTATTGTGTAAATTAATACAATTAAAAAAGTACAACAACAGCATTTCGCGCGTATTCATTTAATTACTCCGGCCCGAATAAAATGTTTGCTCTCAAAAAGAAAACAATTGGGTAAGTATGAGTAATTTCCGAATGGTTTCGCGTCGAATACCAATAAGAGGGCGACTGGCGAGGAATGCTAAGTGGTCAAGTGTGGATGTAGTACAGGCCAGGGAATGTTTAACTCTTCCGCAGTCATCAACATCAGCAGCCGTCTATTAATTTCTTTCTAACATTAAAATATGTTAAATGTGTGCCTTTATTTTTGGTTTTGTATAAGTAAATAAAAATAAAATAAATAAATATTTCGGGACATTGCACACAGCGCCATCTAGCCCCACACTAAGCAAACGCTTGTGTCGTGGGTACTAGATAGTGTATCTTGCTGCATACATTTTAATATAAAATTTTTTTTCGCGTTACTGTCGGGCATCAGGCCAATAGTTGCCGATAGTCATACATAAAGCGACACGCGTATCGGCAACACTGTGGATGAGAGTTGAGCATGCCTGTAGTGGAATAGAACTGGCTCTCAAAAGAAGCTGCTCAAACACACCGCCATAATACCAGTTTGTTTTGCACGTGAGAGGTACGAGGTACGAGTTATAGTTTATGTATAAACATGATCTTAGTTGTCAAAAAAAATACAGATATCTTAGCTAAAACTATTTATATTTGAAAAAAATGTGTATCTTGAAATCCAGACGTGCAAAACACCCGTCCAGGCAGTACCCAACTAAGTATCTAAGCATTGTAAGTCTTACCTGAGGCAGCCTCGAACCCCCTACATCTAGTTAGGGAAGTTTCACCTCCCTGAGATTATTTATATCCCTCAGGTTAATTTTTTTGCAGACCAGGTAAGGAAAGCACTTGAGGAATTTTGGCTACTTTTGTTGAAGGCGGCACCGGATTAAGAGGAACCACGTGAAAATTTTTCCCAAACAGGTATGCCTAAAGTATGTTTGTACATTTCTAAAACATATATCCCATTTTCCTGACGTAAAAATGCGCAAATAATCTTCTCTTTTATTTCAATTTTATTATCATTTGCCTTTTGATGATTTAGCATAATCGTATTTTGGAAAAGATAACCTAACTCTTATTGAACTAAACTGATTTGATTTTTTATTTGTTTATAAAAATAGACTAAAAGATGCTATGTTATGGCCCTTCCTGAAATAGTTTTTAGTTTGAAACTAGGTTTTGAAGGATGTGAAGCTTAGCCTTATGCATTCCTGGTGGAGGTTGGTTTTAGCTGCCGGTGTGATATAGTGTAATGGGTTTGTATATATATAAGTAGGCATGTTTAACTTGTACACAGAAGGAACTTTCTACTAGCTATGTAAGTACGTATCTACATAGATTGGGAGCATTTGTAACATTTATTTAAATAAACTCATTTATCGGCTGGTAGAGAAATGTTCTAAAACCTTATGATTATGAAAATTATCTACGATCGTAGGTAATTTAATGTAGTAATATCTAAATAGCTTGTTTGTTATCTAGTACAATAATTCTAAACAAACAGATACAGATATAGCGAAACTATTATAACTAACCGAAACAGGGGCCCAGTAACAAGAGTCTGGAAAAGGTTTCCGAGATAACTGCTATGTATATTTTTCTGTATAGGTATATTTTTCCACAATATTGGCATTATTATTCAGAAATAACATTTCGCATGTGATTCTCCGCGGGCTGTGCACAACACATGCATATCCCATAGACTCCCCATTACGACTAAAATGTTTTTGACACATAAATATGCATACTGCGTGTCAGAATATGGTAGTTTTATATGATGATATCTGGTAAAATCGAAATGACTAAGATAGATAGATAGATAGATAGATAGATTGATACTTTATTGGACACAAAAAACATAATACAAAACGGAAAAAAATAATTAAAACTAATGCCACAAATGGCGGCCTTATCGCTAAAAGCGATCTCTTCCAGGCAACCGTAGGATGGAGAGGAAAATATAAAAAAAAAGAGACTAGACGGGGTGTACAATAACGAGCACATGAAATTTGACTATAAAATCTTAAACAATAAACATAAACATTTAAAATAATAATAAAGTACTCAAACCCATACTTACATATGTATATTATACTACGTAATATATAAAATTATACTAATGTGCTAATACTACAGAAATAACTACTATAAACTTACATATAAATAAGTACAATATATATAAATATAAATTCATAGACATACATAAACTAATAAGCAGCAGGTTTAACTAGTTTGCATGGACAGATACCAGTTCTTTACTTGGCTTTTAAAAGATTCCAGTGACGGAGCCTTCTTAATGCTAAGAGGCAGCTCATTCCAGAGGCGAACAGCTTGCACAGCAAATGAGCGCCCAAAGAAGGATGGCGAGTTAAATTCAGGGTGAGACAAAGTTAGCATTTCCGACGACCGAAGATTACGAGCATGGGTGTCATGTACATATTTGAAACGACATTTTAAGTAGGTGGGAGTTGTAGGATTGAATAAAATATTATAAAGAAGGGACAAGATATGTGCATTCCGGCGAAGGCGAATTGGCAGCCACTTGAGCTTAAGGCGAAACTGAGATACGTGGTCATATTTTCTCAAGCCAAATATGAACCTAATGCAGTAATTTTGGAGCCGCTCAAGTTTTCCAGATATGGTCCAGCAACTTCCTACTTACCTTAGACCACAGTGTCTAAATGCCTGACTGCGTAAAAAAAAACTTATAAAAGGATAACTGTTAGATGACCTATCAGCTATCAAGCGATGTACATTATGTAGGTACTGGTGCACAAATTAGGCTGTCATTATTTGTGCGTTAAAAGATTGGATCCTCTGGTTTCTGGATATAGAAAATCAGCTCGAGATAAATACTCTGCTGATCAGGATATGACATATGTTGATACCAATCATCTTTGGCTCATCTTTGTAAGGATCACTAATTTATAATGTCTCTTGTTAACACTAACGAGGCGACTCTGGTGGAAGTTCTTGCATCCACGTTTTTTGCAAATATAGCTGGATTATCGATTTTAGCCGGTAATGGTTGGTAGGAAACTATGTTGTTACCTACTAGCGTGAGGAAGGTGAAACTATCGAAATACGTAACTGTGTGGTATAAAATTTAAAAAAAAAAAAGTTGGTTGTTTGTACTGGCCAATGCCTACTATGCCTACTTAGATATTGTGTATTAGGTACGTACTGAGTTTAACTTTTTTTTGATAATTAAAATATATCAAATTTCAGTTAAGTTTCAGGGAATTAACATAAGCAAGGTTATGTTTAAATGAAGAATAAATACATATTTAGTCTGGTATTCTAAGTGGTACTTCCTAAATACAAACCGATCATAATTTACATAGAAATACATAATATATTTTCAAAATGCCAATTCATGTATTAATCACCCATTCGCCACGTTTAGGTATGTGCTTCAAAACATTTTTATGAAAACATTCTAACAGTAGAATTGTTTACTAAATAACTTATTTCACGGTCAAAGATAACGTTAAAACGTGTCGGCTACTTTATGTGTAAAGTTTATATTGCTTTTATTTTTTAGTCAGGCACTTTATTAGCTTTGGAGATAAGCGAAACTTTAATGAGAAAGTCGTAAGGTATATCTATCTAAAAAGAATAGTGTAGTTAATCAAAAGAAAGTTATATATCTATGCTTACTAAAGTTTCCAAAAAAATAGGTAACACGATAAGGGACTATTAAGGTAAATCTACTCACTAAATAACGATAGTAAAAAAATGTTTTGATACCTACAGTTGCAACAAAACAGGTGCAACCAGGTACCAGTGCACAAGTAAAATAGCTATGAATAGAAAACTTTAAATTGCATACACATTGTGCATATTCCTACATTCGCTATATCACGTAGGGCACGTCCAGTCACAGTTAAAATTAATCTGTCTGGCCACAGTATATCTAGCAGTTACAGTTCTAACCGACAAAGTCACAGAATACAGCAGAGTTCCATCTCATCTTTCAAAGTACCGTGAGTCATTTCAAAGTTAAGCTTATCTGGAGTATATCCCCTGTGCCTAACGCAATGTTGATGATATCTGCTCTTCTGCTGAAATTTGCGCAATGCAATAATTTTCTTTATCTACACTAATGTTGTAACATTCTACTTATGTTTCCAATACTTGACTTATAATTACTACTGTTATAGCGCAGACAACAAAACACTCAATTTAAGCAATTTCACATGATGGTATAATATCCACATCGATATCGTAATATCTAATTATAACATCAATAAAACGCGACCAACCTAATTGCAATCAGGTTGGTCGCGTTTTATTGATGCGCGTACGCGTGAATTTAATTTAATAAATTAAAAGTTAAAAATGGATAGCGAATTAGTGAAGATAAAGTAGTGTATGCAACTGCATATAACACGGGTATTAAAACACTCGATACTATTATGAAACTCGCTGCGCTCGTTTCATAAACTCACGCTCGTGTTTTAATACCCTTCATTATAATGACAGTTGCATAAACTACTATTATGCGCTTGATTGATATATAAACGGTCAATAATGAGTTGTAGGCAGTTAATTACTACGCAGCTTCCAAGATGGCAAAAAAAGTGGAAATTGTCTTTGTCTTTTGTCTGGCGCTGGGCCTGGCTGTGGCCGACCAAGGTGAATACTCTGGTGAGTTACATATGTATTCATTTTAAAAATACGTTAATTAAGTTACTTCTAAGAAACGTTGTAACATTACCCAAAGACAAAAACTCATTAGTCCTGTAATGTTTACATGTTGACGCATTGCCTCCCTAGACAGTTTAGCTTATTTTCTTGGCCAAATAATTTATTTTTGCAAGGAAGCCTCCGCGGGCCAGTAGATACGTTATTTATTTATCCCGCCTAACATCGCTTTTATTACTTTCAGGGCTTGATTACACGACAACAAACGAAACCTCTTACGGAGCGTACCGTCTCGGCGTCGACTTGGGAATAATCAATCCCGAAAAATACCCATTCACCGCATTCCAGAGAGACGAGCAAAACGTCTTCAAAGATTTATATAGCGAGTACCAGTCTGTGAACGGCAGCGTTCCGGCTAATTACAGCGAGTGGCTCGTTATGAACAACTGCGGTATCTTGCCTGACACCCAGGAGTCCCTCCTCGCGAGGAAGATCGTCAAGCGCCGCACAGCCGACAATAAGCGTAGATTTATCAACACTGTGAAGAAAGGAGATATTTTTATAACGGGACGTGGTATTGGAGGTTTGGTTGGCCACGCGGCTATAATGACGTCAGATTACTGGGTCCTGGAGATACCTGGAGGCGCTGGTTGGGAGAAGGGTATTCCTGACAACAACCACCAGGTTCCGAAAGACAAGTGGTTCGATATGCATGCGTCTGACTGGACGACTGTGTACCGCTGTCCTGACAGCTTAGTGGCCACCGAGGCCGCTAGATGGGCTGATCGCAACTACTACAACACCAATGGAGGCGCTACTAAGACCATCCACGTCAAGTATCAATTAAACACAGGCATTTGGTCGAAGAACCCCAGCTATTGCTCAAAGCTAGTGATTCACGCGTATTACTGCTCCGTTAGCTTAGTTGGTAGTGGCTCTGCCTTCTAATCTAGGGGTGCGGGTTCGATTCCCGCATGGCACAAGTAACTATGAATATTAAAATTTGTAATTATTTGTGTTAAGTCTGGTCGTTTCTATGTATAATAAGTATGTATTTACAAAAGAAAAAGTATATATGTATTATATCCGTTATCTAGTACCCATGATACAAGCGTAAGCTTAGTATGGGGCTAGATGGCGCTGTGTGATATGTCCTGAAATATTTATTTATTTATTTATTTATTACTTCGGAACTGGGTCCAAGGCGGTGAACAAGAACCTTTCTTTGATCGGGAGACTGATTGTCCTATCAACTATTCCATCTTATTTCTTGTCTCCCTATCAATTAGTTAATAAGGGAAAATTTTAATTACTGCATTTGATTTTAAAAAGCAAATGATATACTTACTCGAATTATATGTAGAGTTATTGAGCCATGTGTATATTAAACTAGATTTATTTAGTTTGTGTAAATGTATGATTATAACGTCGCTTAACATCAAGCAAGTTGTAGTCAAGCGTGAGCCTATCTCATGTAAAAAAATATAACTTATTCACTAGCGTGTTATCTAACTAAGTATGCATGGTATTAATTGTATTTTTACTCAGAAATCTAAATTATGTTTTTTGTACCAAAATCTATTTTACTATGATGACTCGATACCTTCTACCTACTCATTGATAAGGAGAGGTTGACTATTAATAAGTTATTTTATAGTAGTAAATATTCATTCGTATACGGTTAAAATTTAATATAAGATAGTTTAAACAGTAATAATCTTGTATGTCTTTGTTTTACAATGAATTAAAAATATGATTAAGACGTGGATATAAGTTTTTGAATTTGTTAGTAAATATTCCATTTCTACTACTGAACTTATGGACGCATAATACACATAAATCATAGTATTATTATATACAAAATAAGAGTGTGTTTATTGATCTGTTTGTTCTGTTTCCACGCCACTGTTGTTAGTTTTGTGAGAGAGTTGCTTTTACTGATAAGACCGCCGGTTGTGGTACTAGTATATTTTTCTTAATGCATTTTATGCTACGCTAATCTACCTATCAGAAAGAGTCATAATATATTTATGTACATACATTAAAAAATAATACATATAAAACCATTAAGTATCTACTTTTTATCTTTTGTAAACTTTATTTTGATATTCACAACCTAATAAAATAATTGTTTCTTACATAACTCATCACCATCATCATCATCCACAGCCTTCTCTATCCCACTGCCGGGCATAGGCCTCTCTTAATAAATGAGTACTTCATCTAAGACACTGGCACCCGTTGATAGTGCAGTATCCTCCTCTCCTATACCCGCGCTGTCTGCAGCTAGCTATGCACTCATAGAACACGCAGCCCGGCGGAGGCTATACGAAGATCGTGTCTCGCTTCAAGATCTGATGAGGATGGTCTGGAATTAAACGGGAGGTTATAGTATGTCAGTCGTTAAGCCATGTAAGAATCCCTTAGGGCGGTTTGACGTGACGTCAGAGTTGTTTAATCTCATACGAAAATACTATTTACTACGGAATCTAGGAACCAAACAGGTTGCTAGTGTGTGTGTGCACTGAAAGCATAAAGACATCTGTTGGAGCATTCCCCGCAAAATATTAAAAATTGTGTAGAAATAAGCAAGTTACCGGCAAAAATTGGTGCAAATCCGAAAGCCCAGTGAACGAGAAGAACATTTCGAGATCCAGGAAAACTGGCAAGTTGTTACTTGGCACATATATCACATAATTATTCTATCGGAATAAACCTTTTCACACACACATATAAAGCTGCCGTGACTCTGCTTTTAAACTACCCAATTAAAAGAGCACAAAAATTTGCTGAAACCCTCATTTTTAGAAAACATCGGCATTAATCGTTCGACTCGAGCATTTTCGAGGTTACCGGCTGTAATTGCTGATTCGACATTGACAGAAGTTATTGTCTGTGACTTTGAAGTCCAATTCAAAATTTACAAGGAAAAAGTTGCCATCACTCAAAAAATTACCCCAACAACTGGAATAAAACAAATACAATTACAAATGTTGCAACACACCCCACCTAGACCATTAAGTGATGCACTATCGAACCCAGACATCTACAAAACTCCTGACACGGAAGAATATGTGCAGAGAAAAAGAAAAGCCCCTTGCCTAACCCAAGAAATTGGAAAACAGTCAGAAGAAAAAATGTTTGAAAAGTTCATACATCATTTGAATGAAATGAAGGAAAGTCAGGACTCCCAATTCGCAACAATGCACTCAGATATACATGCAATACTATTGCAAAACGAAAAACTACTCTCATCTAACCAAGAATTGAAAGACTCAATATCTGGAATAGTTCAAGAACAGAAAAAATTATAAAACGCATTGAAGTACTTGAGCAAAAAGACAACGACGTGGAAGATCTCAAGCATCAATATGAACTATTGGAACGAAAAGCCAAAGAAAGTAGTGTCGAAATACGCAACCTACCGCTGGAAGGAAATGCGCTGATACCTGAAACCATAAAGAAGGTATATAACGCATTACACCTAGATCTTGACACAAGAGATATTCGAACCTGTTATCGCCTACCAGCAAAGCAAGATCAGATCAAACCGATTGTTGTAGAATTTTCAACTGTTAGTAAAAAAGTTGAGCTTATGATGGCACTAAAAACCTACAATATAAAACATGATGAGAAGTTCAACTCAACTATAATTGGATGTCCAGGGGAGAAAAAAATGATCTACGTCAACGAGTCTTTGACCAAAAAGGCGAAAAAACTTCATTATCTAGCAAGAGAAGCGACAAAAAAGGCTGACTGGAAGTACTGCTGGACAACCAGGGGAAAAATTTTCATCAGAAAGGAAGAGGGCGCCCCGATAGTTGAAGTGCGGAATGAAGAACAGCTGAAAACACTAGAGGAAAGTAAAATGGAAACCATCCCGGTATGACTAGCTAGTAGAATGACAAAAAAAATAGTTATTTGTAAAATAAGACTCACTCATATATATTCATTTCTTAAACAGTATATATCCACTTATTCTAAGATTAGTATAGATAAATTATACAGCGGGAATCAAACTACACCTTGTCTATCAACACATACAACTACATATACCCACACATTTATATACACACTTACTCTAAAAACACACAAACACAGCATCGTACATCTTAAGAAATACCTGCTCATACTAAAGATATTCATTCCAAAGTCTAGCTCAAATTTACTTTTAAAAACAGGGTTAAATTTAAAAACCCTGTATCAAATTTATAATAACCTAATAACATGACTTTAGTAGAAGATGTTATAGGAGATATTGACAAGGTCAATATATCCAAGTCATATTTACTGAGTCAGCCTGAGGAATGTTTAGAATACTTTAGTAAGGAGCAATATAAAACGGTCAAAATAATATCCCAAAATATTCGTAGTATCAATGGTGACAACTTTGACGACTTCTTGGTACAACTTAAGCGCACTAAAATAGACTTTGATATTCTTACATTTACAGAATGTCGATTAAATGAAAATTACACGCCAAAACAATTGCCAGGATACAATGTATACTTTACGAAAATCTACCTGAACCAGAACGATGGAGTAGTAGCTTATGTCAAAAGGACATTAAAAAAAGTTAAAGTACAGGAAGAGAAGCTAAGAGATGGAAATTGCTTAACTATCAAAATTGGACGAGAACTGTGTGTAATGGCGTTGTATAGACCATGGTTTGAACCAAATCCAAAAAACTTCATAGATTCACTTAACCACACCCTAAATAAACATAAAAGTTTCCCAAATATAATTCTGATCGGAGACATGAACATAAGAATACAGAAAGAAAATCTGGACAAACATTGCAACGAGTATCTTCTTTCTTTAGCCAGTCAAGGTTTATTACCAGCTCACAATTTCCCTACACGAGAAAAAAGTTGCTTAGACCACTGCATGATCAAAACCAAAAACATGTCAACTACATTGGTCTTATCTCCCTCAGTAACTGATCACTCCCCAGTTTTAGTTGAACTTTACACAACTCGTAACTTAAAGAAACATGTGAGCAAATTTAAAATCAACGTTAAATATGAAGATATAAAAACTGATCTGTCAAAAGTAATATGGGATAAACTTTTGGACCCTACTGACCTAGAAGCAGCTACAAGTACCTTCGTAAACATAATAGCATCTACCATTCTTAAACACACGTATAAAACCAGAATATTACGAGCAAAACAAAACATAAAACCGTGGATTACACCAGGCCTTATCAAATGTATGAAGCATAGAGACAAAATGCATGCAAAATATAAAAAAGATTTAAATAATGAGACACTAAAAACAGAATACATCAAATACAGGAATGTGTGTAATAAAATTTTAAAGAAAGTAAAAAGAACATACGAAAAAACTGAATTAGATAAACATTCTAAAAATAACAAAAAAACTTGGGACACGATAAAAAGGATTTGTAACTTTCCTGTAAAACCAAACCCGGTAGAAAATTTGCTCAATATTAAACCGACAGTCGCAGAATCTCTAAACGATATAAATAGCTACTTCGTAAATGTTGGACAGGGACTAGCTAAAGAAACTCTTCTTACCATGACAGACACAGAAAAAGATCTAGCACGTAAAGAAAAAAACGCAGACAGCCGTGTATCTTCTTTTGGCTTATTGCCCACAGACAGTTTTGAGATCTACAATATAGTTCAAAATTTAAAAATTGATTCCGCCCCAGGCTGGGATCAAATAAATACGAAGCTAGTAAAATTTATTCTACCTACAATAATTGAACCACTTACCGCAATATGCCAGAGAAGCTTCGACACTGGAACTTTTCCACAGGCACTGAAAAAATCAATTATCTGCCCCATTTACAAGGATGGGGATGAAGATGGTGTAGCTAATTATAGGCCAATATCGCTATTGCCTATATTCTCAAAAGTACTGGAAAAATTGATGAACGCGAGACTAAAAAAATACCTGGAAGAGAAAGATTTACTATCGGAAAATCAATATGGTTTCAGATCAGGTCGGAGTACGGAAGATGCTGTTTTGAAGGTAGTTGATCATATAAAAGAGACACTAGACAAAAGAAAAAAAATTGTAGGTATTTTTTTAGATTTTGCAAAAGCATTTGACACCGTCTCTATCCCCATCCTACTGGCAAAAATAGAATCAATTGGAGTACGTGGAACACCGCTAAAATGGTTTGAAAGTTATCTGGTAGGAAGAAAACAACAAGTTAAAATAAGTGATGTTCTTAGTGACGAAAATAAAATAAAATTTGGAGTGCCTCAAGGGAGTATATTAGGACCAACACTATTCCTTATTTACATCAATCAGTTATGTAACATGAGACTCGCACAATGTAGAATAGTCACATATGCTGATGACACGGTATTATTGTACTCTGGCAACACCTGGGAAAATGTTCAAGAGATCGCAAACGAAGGTTTAAAAAATGTATCAAAGTGGCTTCGAGCTAATCTATTAACTGTAAATATAAATAAAACTAAATATATACCTTTCACTATCAATGAGAGCACCCAGCCAAAAAATCCATTGAAAATAATAATTCACAAAACTACATGCAATAACCATAGCGCATGCAAATGCGAATACCTTAGTCAGAGTACGGACATAAGATATTTAGGAATATACCTTGATAAAAATCTAAACTGGAAATCACACATCAGAGTAGTGTCAGGCAGGGTCAGAAAACTTATATACACATTCAAGCAATTGCGCCATGTGCTGAACTTCGACGCTATAAAAAAAATCTACCTTGCACTGGCTCAATCAATTATAGGATATTGCATACCCGTATGGGGATCAGCCGCAAAAACGCACCTACTTAAACTGGAAATATCTCAACGTGCGCTACTTAAAGTAATGTCTTTTAAGCAAAGAAGGTTTCCAACTAGTGAACTGTACAAATTATCCGAGGTTCTCACAGTAAGGCAACTGTTTATTAAAGCCATAATTAGCCGACAACATTCAATGACCACAACAAGTGTCCGTGAAGAGGCCGCAAGGAAACGCAGAAAAGACCAAATCCAGAAGACTGCGCACACTCGAACAAAGTTTGGGAGTCTGTGTCTCAGCAAACTAGGACCAAGAATATACAATGACATAAGCAAGCATTTAGATATAAAGAACTTATCAAAATTCGACTGTGAAACGCAGGTAAGAAAACATCTACTAACCCTAAATTATGACGAGACAGAAAAGATGATAGAAACAATTATTTGACCGTACAAAAATAAATAAAAAAAAAAAAAAAAACACACACACACACACACGAACACACACCACTACACATAATTTTGTATCCCAAGCGGACATTCACAACTGATCTTCGTATTGTAAGAAACAAAATGCACACACACTCGCACGATCACATTTATATCTCATCATATATCTTTAAGCACACAATGAACACAAACTTTTATTCCCGCTTAGGCAACGATGCCCACTTCTTTTGTAAATACATAGTTTAAAATAATGTTATTAAAATATTGTATTTGTATATTAATATAAGAAAAATAAATAAAATAAAACAAACAAAATGTAAAAAAAAAAAAAAAAACATTGCTGGGGAGGCTACTTTTCAAATGTTAGCAACACTGAAGTGTCACAAATGTCAGAAATTCGCTGCTATGTTATTGTTTTGTTTTGATGAGAAATTAGATAGGAAATGTTTTAGATTTTAGTGTTATATTTTAGTTTTTATCACCTTAATTAATGTTCAAAAATGTGTAAACAAAAGAGGCATATTTCGCGCGGGCGTAAACTACCATCTCACGTCACAGGGTCCTCGATTCCTAGTGTGAGATGGCAGAGGATCCCAATGCACCAACATTACAGGTATGTTATGATTGTATAAATTAGTTTATAAGGGTGTACGTTTAAGTTTTTTGAAAATAAAGTAATTTTGTATTTGTATTTGCTAACGATATGATTATATCATATTATAATGTTGACTAATGAAGTTCTTATACAAATACCAATCAAGATTATATAATTCAACACTGACTCAGAGAATACAAGTGTATTGAACTTACCGCTTTCACCTTCCACTGAAGCCGACGCCATAACGGCCAGTACAACAAAGAAGAAGAAAAGTGCTATCACCCTCATGTTTGAAGTCAATTCAAATCTGTGAAATGACACCGCCTTGCAAGCTTATTTATACGGGCTCGGTTCCCGCATCCAGGCGGTCCCGCGCGCACCACCACATCTTACAAACAAGACTGTATTTACTAACATTTTCATCAACATACATTGCCGTGTGCCAAAGGCTGCACCCTGAATACATCCTTTGGACACGGAAATGGAAAACGCTCCGAGTAACGCCTCGCTGTTTACAAGATGCGCGCGACGCGCAAATAAATATTGGATCTGGGGGGAATACCCGACTCAATTTCTCCGGCATAGAATTTGCGAGTGATAAATTCATTCCATTGTCAAACAATTGTGAACTGTGTGTTGTTGAAATAATGTATATAGTGGCGTGAACGAGCGAATTAAAATCAGTAATAGATAAAACAAACTGATACGTTTCCTCGAAATCTAATAAGTCGTATTTGCCAATCAATGACTTCACATGTTTGTCATTTTCCTGTTAACACATTTCTGAGAAACGTTATGGTTTAATCGTATAATCGCTCAAGGGAGTAACGACCTCAGTGAGATGGGTAATTTACCGAAGTACGGCATAAATAAGTAAATTGGGTGTTCCGTAGTTACAAATTATTTATAGAAGGAAATCTCTCGGGCCGCTTTTATATCAACTAAGTATCGGCTCATCAGCCTATTCATTAGACATTAACAGATTTTTGTAAGAAAGTCTCATTGTTTCTTTAGTGGATTCAAAATGTGTTTTAGCAAAGACTGACAGACAAAGGCAACTTGGTATGGATACTTCAAGAAGCATTAGTTACTCAGCCAAGTATTTAAGATACGGATTTCTATTTTAATTTAGAAGGACGGCTCGTATCTGGGATTACCGCTTGAAGACGGCTAAATCTCGGATATTCCGAGGGCATTCACTCACTTTTATCTCTGAATGCAAGTGTGGGACCTCTAAAAACACTGCCAACTGTAAAATACGCCACTATTTTGGACCAAAGATAGGAAAACTGCACCAAGGAAAATTGATGTTAACATTATCATATCTTTTTTGGATATTATTTAATAACGTAAAAGTACAATCCTTATACCATAGCCGATTAAAAAAATACACCTTAATTTTTTTATTTTTTTTTTACGTGGTATAGGTTTACGTTTGACTACAGCCTACTACTACAGCCCTTACTTTAATTTCGTTCGTACCTATGCTAGAATTATGTTTTTTTTTTTCAAATAGTGGATATCGATTATTTATGCTAATTACAGCTATGAGCACAATGCAATCACATACGGGGTTTTGAACTTCATAAGCTAAAAACGTGTGCTACATATTTTGTTAACCACATTATATGGTCTGTCTTGTCTCTTAATACCTGTATGAGCGTAGTAAATTTCACTTCTATGTCCACGTAATCTCCGTAAAGTGCAGCAGCAATCACAAAAATTGGCTCCGACGAGAGAAAGAGAGGAAATGTTAAAAGAACGAGAACGAAATTAGAGACGTGGAAATGATAACGTTGAACACTGGGAGCAGTTTTAAATTTACATTTGAAAGGATACATTTGAAATTCTTTAAAGAAAATAGCTCAGATGTAAGTTGAGTTCCATTTTAGTTTTCACAGCGGAATGACGGATAAAATGTTTTATCTCTTTTTATTTTTTATGGAATCGAGTGATAAAACGCGAGTGGTGTGCCTGATTGAAGACATTACGATTGTCCAATCTTGTTGCATAAATGTGCCTGAATTTTGAGTTTCTGCATTTTAAATTTGTTTTAATACTGAGCTGCACACAGCTTTTAGACGAATTTACCATGACATGTATTAAATGTTAAATGGTACCTCTCCTGTGTTCCAGGCTGTGTTATATTCTACACTAGATTCCACATCAGTGTACAAAATAAAAATGAATAATGCGAAATAAAATGGGCTGTTAAGTAAATTACCCTTTACATAAGTGATAAACTAAACCTCACACTTAACAGACATAATTAGAAAATAATAAATCTTCCGAACAAGTGATCGACCAAAATAACATCTAAGGAGGTCAATACGTCACAGAAGAAGTAAACAGTGCAGATAGGAATACCACAAAACGTCCCAAAGTGCCTAAATCTCGTGGAAAACAATAAAATGTAGGGCAGATAAGGCGAACGACGTAACTTGTAGCTGACGACACGTGAACATTGAAAACAACGCAGCGAGCCAGTTTAACGACGTACGGCGGACTTATACACTTCATGGCAGGAGAGGTGGGGATCTGAAGATAGAAAGTAAGTTCGTATGAGAGTGGACCACTCTAGTGTCAGAGTTTTAAAACCTAAAGTAAATTAAAAGTAAAGTAAAGTATATTTATTGCAAACTGTACAGTACAAATATGGTGATACAATATCTACAAATAGACACAACAGTTTTGCTCTTACAAACATGCAATAATAAAACTTAAAACTATCATTTAAATCATAATAAAATTAATTTAATACACCTAACTAAACACACATTCATATTGATCAAATTATTTGTCAGCATTATATACATAAAATAACGGATATCATAAGTTACTTATATCATCTTCAAAAAAGGATTTTAAATTATAATAACATTTTCTAATTAAATATTCAAATAATTTCCTTTTATATATTGCAAAATTTTCCGTGTTTACAATTGTTTTTGGTACCTAAATGATTATAAATGGATGGCCCCATGCTCAGAACACTCTAAAAATACAAAGCAGTTCTCCGCTAAGGCACACGGATTCTATTTCTATGGCGAGTACTTGATTGCAACCTGAACATATGAATATTGTTTTTAACGAACAAGGCGGTCTCAAATATGTAGGTACAAGCAAGGAAAAGGCAACACATTGAGTTTTGGGAAATAGGCTTTGCAGGAATCTCTTGGCTTCAAGTGGCACACTGACCGAATACACTTCTTTTGAGCCCTAAAAATGGTGAGACGCTCTGAACAATTACCCCAAAATAAAATGCCGTATCGTAGGGCCGACGTTACATACGCATGATACGCTGTGAGTACAAATTGTTTGTTTATTATAACCTTAGCGAGCATAAATAAAGCGTACGAGAAACGACTTAGCTTCGAACATAACTCCTTTGCATGTCTCTTCCAGTTTAGATCACAATCCACATATAAGCCTAAAAACTTTGTGTCCGATATATTTTTAATGTCATTTCCATACCTAGTGACCTCTAATATACATATATGTAGCTTAACGGCAGCCGTACACGATCCGTGCCACGGAAGCGCCAAAAGATTTTCAATTGTTTTGAATAGGTATTGTAGTTTTTAGAAATAGTAAGAAAAACTAAACGTTCCTACTACATGTTTAGTTTTCTTTTTTATTTACAAAAACTTCTATATTACGGGATTTTACAAAAGCGCTTCGCTTAAAAATAGGAATAATCCGATCTTGATTGTCCATGCGTCATCTGCATATATATAAAATCGTACGAAATATAATGAATCCTGTACCTATCTATAATGGGTATCCGGGTTTTAAGTTTGTATTGAAGAATTATAAAAAGGTAATATTTTGTTACAAAAAAAAGAATGTCTGTTTTATTGTGTAAGTATAAGCGCACATCAAATTGCTGACTGGAGGGAAGCGGCACAAGACCGGTGTGGCGATCACTTGACTCGGAAGCCAAGTCTTCGGGGTCGCTGCGCCTGCAGAGTATGTAAAAAATATGTATTACAATCCTTACTATATTGTCAGGTACCTCTCCGCCTATTCCTATACTGCGAAGGGGTGCGTCTCTGTGTAAAATATTTATGTGCAAATAGAAACGGCGAGTTTTCACGTCGAGTTTTATCTGTTCGAAAGAACATTCAAAACGTGTTTGTATATTTTGTAACCGTTTAGCTGGTGTTTCATTTACCTATTTGTTGGACACAATTTTTATCGAGTTCTCTACACTAGATTTTTCAGTATTTTCAATACTTATGCATATAGAAATATACGTGTATGTTTAAATTTTCTCGTATTCGTCTTTTGAAACATACTACTTTTACATTTGTCAGAACTCGGGCAAGATGGCACTGTGTGATACACCCTGTTTTTTTTAATTTTAGCTCGTTGTTGATTATCTGAATAAATTCAACAATTTTCCCAACAAGTTCTACCCGTAATTCACTCCGTCACATTTAAACAGCGATATATTTATACTATTTGCGCAAACTGTAATTAGGGTTTTGCCGTTCTGGTTCTCAAAATTGTTTCTCAAGTAATTCCGACGCTCTTAGCTATTTAAATAATTAAGCCTTGAGAATCAAAGTTTGGTTACTCCGTTTACTCTTGCCAGCACAATGATGCCTACGCCACTAAATCCTTATCAAAACAAACCAAAGTCAGCAGAATTCTCAGCAAATATGGATACAACGTTTGAGTGCTTCAAGCGACCATGACTTTAGAATGGCTTCGGGAAACAATGGCCGTGTTTAGATGAAGTCCACTCGCCAACAAATTGTAAGTAAGTGAGTAAAATGTACTGAGTAGGTACTTTACTTTTGTAGGCTCTACTTCCGAGGGCTTTGCTCACTAGTAAGAAGAAAGAAAGAAAAATATTTATTTATAACTACGTAAGTTTAAATGTACTAGATTAATCTGCGAGAATTCTGTTAATACAAGTTATGGGATAGTTGTTTTCGGAAATTGAATTAAGTTACGTGAGAAATTTAATAAAATGAGCAACACCAATTACCTTATGGGATTCTATGACATTTAAGATGTAGTCTTAAACTCAAATCATAATTACTACTTACCATCAATCAGACCAGTTGTAGTTGTGCAAGCCAACTTTAATTAGGAGATTTTTTTATTTGTGTAATTACAAAATCATAAGGATAATTCTTGGCAGCAACATGTTACTTTCGAGTGTCAAAATTAAATAACGATGTAATAAATAAATTACATTAAAAAAGATGGATATATACTATAATAAACCAAAAATATATATACGCAATAAGTAAGTACCAAATTCTATCCAGTAATGCAAACCCGCTTCTCCATTTTGAGCAACACCACTTTTTCCCTAGATCCCAATAAATCCAAAGGAATCGGCGCAATATATCGTAAGGTTTGCTTACCACGTGTCGTAGATTCTAAAATATGTGTAAACCGACTACATCGTACCTAGTAGACTCCTCACCGTCACAAAATTTTAACAAACATAAATATTAATATGGCATGTAAAAGTTTAAAGTAAGGAAGGTAAAAGATTCTGACTGTATGTGTTGTGTAGAATTGAACCAATTTGAATAAAATTTGATATGGAGATAGATCATAATGTTAACACATAGAGTTCTTTTTTGGATCATCCACTAGACACTGGAAGTAATTTTATACATTTTATTCAAAATCATGTGATACATGTGCATTATAATTATTGGTTCTTAACATTGAACTACGTACTAGTAATAACTACTACTACGTAGTAATATCTCAATGGTTCTTAAACATGAATGCGAACAAGTTGCTTTTGTCAGAGAAGGTATTTGAGACTTTAAAGTGTCTTTATATTTTTTTAATATGTTTTTTACTTCGATCAACAATACCAACTAGATATCGGGTCGGCGCACAAAAAACGTCTCGATAAATAACAGCGCACTTGAAACGTGAGCTCTTATTTTGTTTAATTAGCTTGTAACACGGCCAATGTAAACACGTTTCACAATGCCGCAATGTGTATTCAAGAGTTGCAAAAATATTGCCCGAAAAAGCAATTTATCGGCCGGAGTGTCTTACTTTCGGTAAGTACATGTAAATTAAGTTATATTATAATTTTTAAACTAGCAAATAATATCTAATTTTGAACAAAATTACCGATTTTAAACCACCGCTACAAACGATTGGCCACGGTTTGGCCAAGGTCGGCCAATACGTGCCCAAACTTTGTTGTAACAGAACAGTAGACGCATGGAGTAGATTTATGTTGTAGGTAATAATTTAAAATTGAAAAATATTAATATTAATTGTAATTTTTTTTAATTTTAACAGTATACAAATAACTTGTGTGCAACAGAGAAACAATTCTTTCACAAATTAATAGACCTAAGAGACATGGGTGGTTTATTTTTTGCCTCTAACGATGTATTTAATATTTGCATGAAAACTGAAAGCGTGATCCGAAATTGTATTCGCGTGAGTGGAGGTAAATACTAAAAAAGTATGATAGCAACTTTATATGTACAGCAGTTTTAAAATTATGTATTCACAAGAATGTGTTACCTGGAGGAGATGAACACAATCATGAAATTACTTTACTCAAATCAGTAGTTGAAAGGTTTATTGACTTAAGGTTAGATTATATATGGAAAAAAGAAACAGGGGATATCAAAAACAAATCAAAACGACAATTGTACAACAAACTCAACTTATTTAAAGGAAATTAATCCAGGTACGCAGAATGGAAAAACATCTCCAATGTAGAGTTTTTTATAAACGTTTTGATTTTTGATTTATTAATCACATTGAACTGTACTTGTGTTATGAAAGTGTAAAAATGATTATAAATATATGTATGTGTGGAATCACTTGATATTTTTATTTGTGTCATCCAGTCATAGACACCTTTGCCAGCCGCCGACATTACATACATTTGAAAAACAACAAGCATACTTACATTTTTGTGTACAACACATTAAGAAAAACACATTAAAAAACACTGATCAAGAAAAAAAACATATTATACACAAAAACAACCCTATTAAAATAATAAGTACAAGCTTTTGCCCGCGTGGCATCGCTCCCGCTCTTCCCTTCTCCAGCATACTCTACTCTACAAACAATTTATTATAGGATTAAAACAATTAAAATTAAAACGGTGTAAGTATAGATAAGTATGTATATTAACAAACGTAATCCCCAAAACATACATAATTTAAACTAAACTTTTACGTTCATATTATAAAATATTTTAGTGTTGAACGCGACTCCATAGCTCCTGTAGTAATATTCGACAAAGTAATGAAATGACATATTTGACTTATGTCATTTCATAAATTTACGCGGACAGCATTTGGTTTTGATTTTGTACGTGACCCGTTATCTAGTTGGTATTGTTGATCGAAGGTTTTTTACGTCCCATTTGTAAGTAACAATACTAGACGATGTTTTGATTGTTCTTATCGGTACATATAACTATCGAAATCATTTGTATACTACACTATAAAAGGTAGTAGTCTCATAATTTCACTATCTACGTTGTAAACCGAAACAGCCTACGCAGGAATATTGTATGTATGACCCGAGAGGTGTTATGCTGTTTCGTTGATTTACATCTGCGGTCGGAGCCTGTACGCTTTACTGACGACTTACTTGGTAAATGCTTAGATTTATATCATTCTCTTTATAAAGTTGGCTTGAAGGTGAGCTGAGTATTATAAGGCTCACAATATTTTTTAAATAGAATTGATAGGATGTACGAGATATATAATGTGAAATTGTATTATCGAGATAATACTAAACAAAAGAAGAAAATTGAAAACAAAATTTCAAAAATTGTTAGTATTTAAATAGAACAAAAGAAATGAGTTCATGAATACTTAGTTCCGTTTAAAAGTTTATACAGGTAACTTTGTAAGCGTGTGAATTGACAAATCATAATGAATTCCATTACAGTACCTACAGAAATGCAAATGAATTGGAATGAAATTCTACCTACGGTCGTCGTTTAATGCAAGTGTCGCTTCAAACTAGCGTTAAAGTGTCTGCTTTACCTGAAATGAAACCAAATAACAACATAAAACTAAATATTTGATTTATTCCTATCACAATGAGAACCCTTACGATAACGAAACAAGAAACTTTTTGTGAAAAGATAAGATAGAACATCTTTAAGCAAAGTTTCCTTTTCCCCTCTAGGCAAGAATAGCAGAAGCTCGTTTAGATTGATAGATTCGTAGGTACTAGTGGTGGCAGCACTCCTGTATTTTCAAGATTATATCCCAAATATGGTATTTTTGATACTTTCATTATGATTACAAATAATGAGACGTGGTAGTTGGTAGTAGTTACATGATGCACAATATTTTCTACAATAATTATCAAGTTTGTCCTTCTCATTAATTCCAGTAACGATACTCGGTTTTGTATTTTAAAATCTCAGCGCGTACCTATGTGCTACTACATATAAAATTGAGAAACATTGTACATATGAATGGCGTCAAATAGAGCCCAGTATTTTTACCGTACTGTGTTTTTTGAAAGGCAATATTCTTATTATGTTCTTGAGCAAGCACTTGCTTAAGAAAAAAATAGAGAGAAAGGATACACAAGGAGAAGAAGAGTGTTTAAGTAACTGTGTATTTTTTCCGTCGGTCTCATATGCATATCATTACGAAAATAGTTGTAAGTCTATCCGCACGCGGCATATTTTGTGGACTCCACCTATAAAACTTGTTATTGGTTGCCTAAATACACCAGAGATACATTCAAACTGAGTTCAACTTACGTAACCATCTCTTTTTGTAGATTTATAGCAGTTTCCCCTATTCATGGGGAGCGAGAATTGAGGTATAAATATGCATGCAATTTGTCTTGAATATTGTAAGGTAAAGAAGTGTTTTTTGGCAGAATGGTTTCAGATAGTGGTTGCTAAGTGAAACAAAGTTGTGAGAAGTGAATACGCTAAGGCATAAGTTCATGGATTAGGCAAATTATTACCAAACGATTTTAGCATTGCAATATTTTACATGACCATGGTCATCGTTTTCGTATGAAATTACTGTGATATTGACGTTTCAAAAATGATCGCTAAGCTTATAAGGTAAGTTTAAGACATTTTTTATTGTAAATCGAATTAAAATAATCTAAGTTTAGTGCAGTCAATTATTAAGTCCAAAAATCTCTTACTACCAAAAATTTATCACAATTAAAATTATTAATTTGCTGTCAATATAATATGTAATTAAACTGATGATTGGCGAACCTCGGCCAAGTTACACCAAAGTTGGAAGGCTCTTGTGAAGCTACCATCCCCGGTATTGTCTAAACTCAATGGAAATTAATCAATCAGTGACAAATTGATTTATTTTGCAAGTTATTGCAGATATTTTGGATGTAATAGGATGAGTGGAAGGACTAATAATTTTGCGGGGGAGTCATGACCCTCAGTCATGAGGAAATACGATTCAAGAAAGAAGATGAGTGGAATGTTTATTGTTATTGAAATATTCGGTAAAAGTGTCGTATACCCAAACTGTTGTAAGTTAAAACACACTGAAACGAGCAAATCTCACTGTTTACTATCGTATCCAGGAGAAAAAGATAAATATCATAAAACCAATCTACAAGAAGTATAGCTAATGCCCCTTTAATAAGAAGTAGTAATGAAACATCTATTTCACATGAAGCAGCAAAATTAAATGAAAAGCCTCATTACCGTCTCCAAAACTCTTCTCAAACAACGAAAAATAACTCAAGCAGAACATTTAAGAGGGAAAACGTTTCGTTTGAAACAGTTAACGTGATATTGGAAATCGACTCTAAATTGACAACAAAGCGGGAATATAGTAGAACAAACTGTCTGAACATAATCCTCTTACAGTTGCCGATATTCGACGAACCTGGCGACAGAGAGACGAATAGACGAAATTAATCAAAGACCACCAGATAAAAATAAATATGGCATAAGTAGCGATTATACTACCTCAGTTCAGACTTTGTATTATATGTTTTAAATATGTAACTAACCAAGTTTTAAGGAAACACATGTTGTCAAATATAAGCAAATGTATACCATGTTTCTCATGTTACTAATATTACAAAGTTTGTGCGTATGTAATTTATTTCTTGGCTGAAATTATGTATGTATTCGTATGTATAAACATATAAGCTACTTTGGATTTTTATTATGATTATGAGATGTGATTATGTGTTTAGTGATCGTTGTTGTTTGTTGTGAATGTTTTATATAAAAAATGTGTTTCAGTAAATAAATATTCTCCCTCTCTCTTTTTGATGACAGATTTTTTCCACAATGAGAGGGCTACCAAGTGAGAAGCCATTGGAAAGATGGAACGATTTCCCTTTCTGCATATTAAAGTTCCATATTCCGTTCTGAGATGTTACCACCGATTGCTTCCGCTTTTCTTAAGATAGGCTCTCGCTTGACCACAATTTGCCTGATGTTAAGCATCGTTGTAATCTACGATCTAGCGCGATTACCTAGAAGAAACTGGTTTACTCTCGATTAAAAAGAAAAAAGTAATGTTTTACAATATGTTAGCTAAAATACAGATACAAAATGTTTACCATTTTCATAATGATAACAGAATAACTCAGAAAAAAAGAACAACAAATTAACAAAGTACATGTGGCGCCCCTTTTTAACCACATTAGCCAAACTTTTTTTCTAACTATGGTTTTATGAAAGTTACTTACCCTGTAAACTCAAGTTACTGCCTCGTAGTCTACAGGGAATTCTTATGCGGCAACACTTTGTACTCCTTTCCTGCTATTGAAGGGTGGTACTTGAAAGGAACATACCAACGTATCTATGTATGTAAGATCAATCAGACATACGTAATTGGTTCTTAGTACTGATAAAACGTAGCATAAATGCGACAAAAATAAAGATCAGGTGTATGGTTTCATGTTTTTCTTTATTTATAAAATTTTAAATTCACCTTTTATTGCATCTTTTTTATTTTATTTTTATATATTTTTTATAGTGAAGGTAGATTAGTTCAATAATTTAGTTAATTATTTCATACATTAATTGGTTAAATTTGTTAGATTTGATCTGGTAATGTAAGCCAAGTGGTTTCAAAGTGATGCGTAGAAAACAAGCAGTCGTAGTGTCAAGAAATAGTAAGTGAATGAAACTTAGAAAAGAAAGTCTTTCATAAAAGTCGTTGAAGATAAAACTTGCTTAATAAATTCCATATGAGTGAGTTCTGAGCTCTATCGAAGGAAGTGAGTGACCACGGTGCACAATGTACGTGGACTTAGCATGGATGCAATCATGCAATCATAATGCAATAGTAGAATGAAATTCGAAGACGCTAAAATATATTTATGAAATTAAATGCAGATTAGTGATGTAGTTTGTGGAAAAGAATTTGTTTGCTATTGGTTATTAGTTTACAACGAGTGAAAACGACGAAAAACTTCATAACTAAAACAAAAATTTACTAATTAACTACACCAACTTGTGATAATAATTAATTTAGTAGCTTTTCTTACCAATTACTGATTAAAAAGTTATTACCTGAAAACAATTTCAAAAATCAAATTGTTTTAAAAATATATGCTATCAAAGCTATTGAAACATTTCATAAAACTGTAATTTGTGATTCACTATGTCCTTGCTAGCGGTCGAGCCCGGTGTAATCGCTGCCTACAATACTGCTGGCAGCTGATTACTCCCGCGGGAGTCGTGGAGCATCCTCCGTTACATCCAGGATATAGGAGGTTACTGATACATGTGGTTTTACATACATTCATAGTAAAGTAAATTATGTTTACATTTTATAACAAAAAAGTTCTAGTAAGTACCATAAAATAAGTTGGTAGTTTCTAGTAACACATGACATACATTGGTAATATTAGATATTTCATGCTCGTGATAGTTTTTAGTCACAAATTCGCTTGAAACGACATCCTCACAAGCAACATTCAAGTTGCTTTCGAAGTTTTCAAGTAAGTCTATACTCGTACTGAAATAGAATAAATTTATATACACAAGTAGTATAATATTGGGCATTCTGCCCCACCTTTTGTCGCTCGGCGAACTCCGTTCGCCTTGCGCCAACGGTGTTGCAGAATGCCCAATATTATCCAATCGACCCGTTCAATTTAACCCCAACCTTTTTTGTCGCTCGGCGAACTCCGTTCGCCTTGCGCCGACGGTGTTGCAGAATGCACAATATTATCCGATCGACCCGTTCAATTGACTTGTTTTCTGACTTATCTTTGACTGGAGAAGGAATTTTTTGAAGGAGAACGCTCTAACGATAGTTTGTGCCCTCCAATTCATTAAATTATCGATTTAACACATATGATCTCAGAGAGGTGAGCATAAATGTTTGTGTATATACTTTATTTGCTCATTATCAACTAAACCTACGTGCATCAAACATGAGATTCGTTAAACAACCACAATCATTGAAGATAAACACTATATGTGATAATATTTCGAAGAGCATTATTCGTCATGGAGAATTATTACCTAACTCAGTTCGATGCATTATTTGTGGACCATCTAATAGTGGAAAAACAAATTTATTAATTGGACTTCTTATTCACGAGAATGGATTAAAATTTCAAAATATTTATGTTTATTCAAAAACTCTATACCAACCGAAATACATGTTTTTGGAAAAGGTCTTGCAACATGTGCCTGGTGCATCATTTCAGAAATTTCAAGAAAATGATGAAGTATTAAAAGTTCAGGATGCAAAACCAAACTCAGTGATTATATTCGATGATGTTGCTTGTGGAAATCAAAATAATATGCGTGATTACTTTGCAATAGGCAGACACAAATACATTGATTGTTTTTATCTAAATCAAACCTATAGTAAGGTTCCTAAACAATTAGTGAGAGATAATGCTAACCTAATCATACTATTTAAACAAGATGAAATTAATTTGAAACATGTTTATGACGAACACGTCAACACCGACATGAGTTGGCTTGATTTTCGTAAAATGTGTTCAACAATATGGAGTGAACCTTTTAGCTATGTTGTGATAAATAAAGATTGTTCTAAGAATAATGGATGTTATAGAAATAAATTGGACACTTTCGTTGTATTCGATTAATAGCTCTGTACGGTCATAACATATCTGTACCGTATTTAAAGAGTATTCATTTTCTTTATGTACTTATTCTTCAGACAACTCTTAGCCGATAACAATCTTATTTATTGTTATGGAAAAACAATTAAAAAGACAAATTGTAGATGCTACAGAAGCTGTAAAAAGAAAAGTGCGAAAAATGAGAGATTTTGAGAATGATAAAAATCAAGCGCTGGAATCAGTTTTCAAGCCAGTAACAGAACCTCTCAACCAAATAGCTAGCATTAGTAAGCAAACCAAAAGTATTTTACCTTTTACCAACGAAGAAACAAAAATTCCTATTAATGAAAAACAAATATTGGAAGATCGCATTAGAACAAAAAAACATAATGCTAGTGATAATGATGCAGATATAAATGAAGCTGAAACTGATAGCGACAGTAACACTTCGTATGAATCATTTAATAAATATGAAGACAGCGATATATCTTCCTGGTCAGTTTCCTCAGAAGAACCGCTAGATATTCCATTTGGTGTACGAAACCTAGGCAAGAAATTAATGCTAGGTTCTGCTGTTATAAAAATCGATAACGATAAAATCACAGTAGCTGGACATGAATACCGCAAATCTCCTGGGTTAAAAGAGTTGTTGTTCAAAAAGGAAGTAAATTTAGATTTGATAGCTGAGTGTGATTTGCAGCATTACAAATCAATGCTACTCGATACAAATGCTCATCGTCGAGATTTTGATCGCTCTAAACCAATCAAAAGTAATAAAGGACAAAAATATATGCAAATTATTAAACCTCTTTTTTCCCAGCAAAATACTTATCAAGGTGGTCAATATAAGGGACGAAGTTTACCTTTGACAAAAATATGGAAGAAAAATGAAAATTTCGTATACTGGGATGATCCTAATGAACTAGTAGACAGGTTGAAGTTATTAATTGCTTCCCGAGATGCGGGTAACACAGGGTTAGATAATGAAATTATATCTATTATTGAAGAATTACGTGAAAGTAAAATTATTAATAAATAATTAAAATATAATCAGTTTGATTCATTTTACTTTACACCTTTCTAACCAAAAGACCTCAAACATGAATGTAGATAAATTTGGACATTCTATTCATAAAAGGTTACGTTTATCAGAAATACTTGAGTGTAATAATAACGCCTTGTTACAATCTGAAAACGGAGATTTCAATTTGAAAAACTCACGACTTAGAGGGGTTAGACTTCCTCTAGAAGCAGACGACGCAGTTAGCAAAGAATATGTCGATCAATTTAAAGATAGATTAATACATGAGCTTAGTAAATTGTTTGAGCAACAACGTACAAAAATCCTAGTAGATACTCAAAGTTCTATCGAAAATACTTTAAAAGCCAGGTTATCTGAAATCTTAACTCATTCAGAAGATAAGTTTTATACTAAAGCAGAGGTCGACAATTTGTTTAAAGTAAATAAATCAACGCAATGACCAAACAGGAGATTATTAATGAAATACATAAAGCAGCAAGGAAAAATTTTCTACGTCGTTCTGTTACACTAAAAGGGATCGATGATTTATGGCAAGCTGATTTAATAGATATGCAGAACGTGAAAAGATACAACAATAACTATAGCTATATTTTAATAGTTATTGATTGTTTCTCAAAATACGCTTGGACAGAACCATTAAAAATGAAAAATAAGCACAGTGTTACTCTTGCATTTCAGCAAATACTTACCAAAAGCCAGCGTCGCCCCATCCATTTACAAACTGATTTTGGGACTGAATTTTATAACACTGAATTCCAATCGTTAATGAAAAAATACAACATAAACCACTACTCTTCTTTTTCTACTAAAAAAGCGTCGATTGTAGAGAGGTTGATTAAAACTATTAAAAATAAATTATATAAACGATTTAGTTTTAACGGAAATTACAAATGGATTGGTTCTGTATTAGATGATACTATTTATATGTATAACAATACTAAACATCATACTATAAAATGTAAGCCCTGCGATGTTAATAAACGTAACGAATGTACAATAAAAAATAATATTAAAAAATCTGGAAAACAGGTATCTAGCTCGAACAAACCTAAGTTTAAAGTTGGTGACAAAGTTCGTATCAGTAAATACAAACATATTTTCGAGAAAGGGTACACTCCCAATTGGTCTACTGAGATATTTACTGTTAAAAATATTAAAAAAACCATCCCTGTGACTTATCATTTAGAAGATCAACGAAAACAACTAATACTCGGAACTTTTTACGAACAAGAACTTCAAAGATCTTACTGTCCAAACATGTATTTGATAGAGAAAGTTTTAAAAAGAAAAGGAAAGAAACTGTATGTAAAATGGTTGGGTTTAAGTAAGACAGAAAATAGTTGGATTGACAGAACGGCAATTATAGGTTAAGCTATATAATATATATATTCTTTGATCTGTTCATTTCATTATGCTCTAAGCGATGCAAGGTGGTGGACTTGTAAATAGTATAATTAATCATCTACCGTTTGAATTACATTTGCCTGGTTACAACTATTGCGGTCCGGGCACTAAACTACAGAAAAGATTACAACGAGGTGATCGAGGTGTGAATAAGCTAGACGAAGCTTGTATGCAACACGACATTGCTTACGAAAACCAATCTGACTTAATCAATCGACATAAAGCAGATTTACAACTACTTAACATGGCTAAACAGCGGCTAAAATCTAAATCAGCAGGAAAAGGAGAAAAGCTTAGCTCATGGTTAGTTAGCAAAGTTATGAAAGCCAAATTGAAATCAGGTGCCGGTGTTAAGGGTTTTAATAATCTTCTGACAAAAATAAAATCAAAAATTAAAAAACTCAAGCCGAAAGATAATAAATCTTTAATAAACACAGCTCATTTGGTTGCAAAAAAAATAATCAAACGAACTTCAAAAATTCGTGTACCTCGTGTTATACCCATACCTAAGACTGGAGGTATTTTACCCTTAATCCCAATATTTGCTGGCTTATCGGCTTTAGGAACTTTAGCTGGTGGTGCAGCTGGTATTGCTAAGACAGTGAATGACTACAAAGCAGTGCAAAAAAATTTGAAAGAAACAGAACGACATAATAAGACTATGGAGGCTTTAGCTTTAGGCAAGGGTTTATATATTAAGTCATACAAAAAAGGTAAAGGCTTGTTTATAGAATCTCAAAAAAACTAAACACTAAGCTACCTAAACGTGCCTTAACTAACATAGATATTCAAAAGAGATATACCAGATAGGACTTCAGCATACTGTCTTATTTTGAACGACTGTATAATTGAGTATAAACCCTTAAGCAATACTGTGAAAAAAGTATCATGAATCTAGATACTATTATAGTGGATGTTCAAGGTTTTAAAGACCTTGATAATAATTTCATTATTAAAGAACTAGCTTTAGCCACTCAAGACCATACCCAAACATTTTTAATTAAACCTCCGTACATGTTCAAATATTTAACAAGTGATGAAAAAAAGCAAGTTAAATGGTTAGAAAGAAATAGAGGTATTTATTGGAGCGAAGGATATATTGACTATAGAGAATTTCAACGTATGATCGTACCTTATTTAGAAAATAAGAATATTGTTGTCAAAGGTCTCGAGAAAGTAACATGGATAAAAAACTTGGGTTTGAAGAATTGTAATATATTAGAATTGGATGAAAACCAATGTCCTAATTTATCTATACTGCATAAAAAATATAGTGATGTAAATAATAAATTAAATTGTTATAAACATTTAAATCAGTGCGCTCTCAAAAACGTGTTATGTTTAAAAATGTATCTAGAAAATAAATAATTATGTACTTTTTACCTATGCTATTCAGGTCTATCAATTAATTTAATACATGTAAAAAAATAAAAAAACTTTGCATACAAATAATATTTTCATTTTATTTCCCTTAAATACACAAAAAACTTAAAAGTATTCAAATAAAATTAGGTAATTACTAATTAAAATAAATGTTGTTAAAATCTAAAATCATTATCTATTAAAGTTTTCGAAATTTTCTTAACTAACGATTCTGTATCATCCATTACGCTGTCAACAGCATCTTTAACAACGTACTGGGCATTTACTATCACATTTTCACCATCATTGTCACTATCACTGTCAGAAATGTTATTTTTGCACAAGTCTATAATGGAAATTTTAATTAACTTAATGCCTTTTTGTGCTAACCTACTCATGACGAAAGATTTCGTTAACTTTAGCTTTCTTTGTTTTTCTCGTCGACGTCTGATTGTTGACTTCTTTTCTTTGATAACAGTCTTTGACTCAGCTTCACGCCTCATCTGCTCCTCAAATTCTTCATCAAACAACCGAGGATCTTGAGCACATTGGATAAAACAGTCGTAAGGTTCTTGAGTAAACTGAAATAAAAAACTTTAATTAGTACATCTCTACAAAAAACAATGTGTTTAATTTAGTTTTTAATAATATTTTACTTACCGAAGACATGACTATTTTTACTGTTTATATTTTTGGTCTATTCAAGACGAAAGGTATTTACGAAATAACACAATTTGTTACAAATGTAGCATTTCTCTACATTACGTATTAATCATAGACCATTAAGAATAGATAGAACAATCATCAACTAATTCGTAATTAAAATAGATACTTATATAAAAACATGCATTGTAGAATGACAAGTAAATATCTTATATTAATTAGAATATCGTGTTAGGTATTTTTAACGTATGTCGTATCTACAAATTATAAATCGTTGACGCTTGATAAGAAAAGCTTACCAAGCATTTTACATTGTAGTCAATACATAAGGCAATGAACTGGTCTACTTAATTGATTGGTACTATGTTATGAAATGAATGTTTTATTAAAATAAGTAGGTACCGAAGAAAGGTGATTTTTATAAACTTATTAACTAACTAATAATTCAACTATTTATTAAATCAGGGTAAACAGGGTAGGTAAATAAAAAAACAATATACAATTAAATATATATTTTATTCAAAATTATACATTTATATGATTTATTTTAAAATTCTACATACTACTTACATTTTAATAAGTTACGATTAAATGTTACCTACTTTATTCTAGGATAAAAAGTAGCTTATAATCCAGTGTGTATTCTACCTTCATACTAAAATTTATCAAAATACACACACACACACACACACACACACACACCATTGCACAAGTCTTATGTTGTATTTTTTTAAAGAATTGACGAATGACCCCAAGCCAACGTAGACATCTTATCAACACATATTGCAAGTTTGTCATCGTTGTTTGAAAGGGCTACTTTATTAACAGTTTGAGTGAATATTTCATGTTTGATAGATTTAAATATAACATTTTTCTTTTGGATAATACCACCATTAAATAAAACGTTTTTGTAGTCCGTTATTTTCAAATCTTTCACAACACTTGATTTCACACCTTTTGCTTTTTTAATCACCTGATCAGCAGTCTGTAAAGAGTAAAGTTTAGCCCTTAATCCTACAAAATGTGTGATGATCTGACCTCCCATTTCATCTTTAAATAGACCTGGAATCTTTTTGTTTTTTAATGGAATATTAAATTCATTTTCTATATTATAATTACTTGTATCAAAATATTGTAAAAAGTTATGTTTTAGGTCGTCATAAAAATCATAAGTGTATATTTTATAAACAAACGAATCCGTATCTGTATAGCACAACTTGACGCGATCTTTATAAAATGGTTTGATAGTATTGTAATGAAAGTCATACATGTGTGACTTAGAGAGCTCTAAAACAGTAAAACCTATGTAAATAGGCTTATCTAAAATAATCTGATCCGGTTTCATTTGTATTGCGACTAAATTTTCGGAGAGGACACATGCACTATGGAAGTACGGATTAGCTATGAGCCTCTCAGCGGATATAGATTTTTTGGTTTTATTATTTTGATCAGACCATTTATTGATTAAATGAACGCATACCCTTTTTTCAGTATTTTCTAATGTTTTGCCAAATACGCTGTTATTTAACAATTTGAAAAAGTCTTGTTCAAAAGAACTTTTTGCATTTTGCCTTAATTGGGTATTTAACTCAATATATATTTTTAAATAAGGACTTTGTCTAAAAGTAATGACCCTATGAACTCTGCGTAAAATTAAACCATGTTCAAGACATTTTTTCAAATGGACATAGTGTATTACATATTTGTATTTATTATACAAGTTTGCTATTAATTTTTGGGATTTACCTCCAGGAGGTATACATTTTTCCGGACAAAAAGGTAAATCGTTGTGATGCTCATGTAAATAATCAGGATATAATAGATCAACTTCCAAAATGAAGCCCCACTCGGCATTGTTATCTATATTTTTTACACACAAATTATCTATCTCATTTTGATTTAAAAATCTAAAGCTTGAATAAGGTAAATATGAACACAAAGAAAATCCATATAAGTTACAGCAATCCGCGTAAAAAATATAGCAATCTGGTTTTGCAGCATCGTAACCTGGCATGTGTTTATGATTTGCTTCTGCGTATCGATGGGAGCACATGCACAATCCCCCTCGAATACCGCTTTGAATCATCCTCACAATTTCCAGATCCGACACAAGTTCCAACTGCACACCTGTTTTAAGTAACATCGCATCGAAGGATAAGCTAGGCGCAGTAACGTAAAACGCCGGGTCTAGCTTATAATGCTGCTTGCATGTTTTCCGAAAATGTTCAAAAATATCTGTCAGTAAAAGTACGTCTGTTTTAAGATATAAATCAGTGTATTCCCCCATATCTGCGATGTTGAATTCATCCCAAACAAGTTGGGCGTGTTTATAATCATCATCTGATATATCTTCATTAGTCAAAGAATTATGAAAATGATGCTGGGACGGTAATGACTTTTTTTCGTAGCGGGACCAATGTGACATGTAATCATATGGATAAACACCTTTTCGTGTCAATAAGCTAAATTGTTTTTTATCAGGAAAATGACATCGAAGATAAGCAAAATCATCGGGTTGCATTGTTTTGGCGAGCTTATCTAAACTCGATGCTAAAAAGTTGAAGGAATCTAAAAATCTTATTTGAATAAACTCATTATTACTGATAGGAATAAATTTAGTCAACATTGTATATTTTTCTTTAGTCTTAGGTATAATTTTAATATGACCGGGAATTTCGGCTAACTTTTTTATAAATAAATGACAATCATATCCGCTTAAATTGTGAAAAAATATTGGGACAAACGTAGGTAATCTATATTGCAGATTACAATGGCGGTGCGCTGCGCCTCGGTTTAGACCTGTGATATGACAATGGTCCCTAACCTTATCGTTCAACAGTAAATTTTCACATATGTGACATGTGATAGCATGTTTAAAACAATTGACATCTTTTTCTGTAAATATCATGGGCTCATTCTTAGACAGAGTTCTATGAATAGCTTTAACATCTTTGATCAAATAATTTAGAAATTTGGAAACACAATCATCACCCCTATAACTTCTAAATCCTTCAACAGAAATATTAGATGACGATACAATATTATAAGCGAAACCCGCCGGCACGTGTCGTTGCAAGTACGATGTACTGGAGGTGTCTAATTTCAGATCTGCGTCATCGATGGGTTCGAGCAGTGTTTCAAAATCGGCATAAATGACAAATGGAATATTTTGTTTTCGTTCATAATGGGTAAACTTTAAAATTGATCCTTGGTCTGGTAAAACTGTGGCAACTCCCCCACATAAATGCGTTTCGATTTGATTCTTAGTAGGAAAAAATAATAAACAGGTTTCACAAAAGTATAATCGACCATGGTGTTTGCTTATCTGACTCCTAACAAGGCGAGAAAAGTTGGTAATTAAACAGAAATGTGAACCTGTATTATTTTCTAAATATAATAAATGAATACTTCTAGATTTATTGTTTGATGTTTTGTACAAGGGTCCGACTATTATCTTATTATTTTTCAATCCATAAACAAATATATTTAAATGTGAATTATTTTTCTCAAACACTGCTATGTCTTGAAATGTGATTGGAAATGACAAATCATTGACATTTAAAACTTCTCGGAAATGAGGATAAGATGAAACTCTCTCTGGGTGATGCTTTGTAGGGTACAAAGCTGCTACAATACACCATAAAAAGCAATACATATCATTGTTTTGAACATTCAAACACGCCTTTTTATTCTTAATATATTTTGGCAAAGGAATAAATTTAGATCCGCTGAGAGGTTGATATTTACTAATATTTAATTCTAAATGTGAATTATACAAAAATGACCATCCGCTATCTCTATCCTGAAATTCTTCCATTTTTTTCAAGAGAGTATCTACCACTTTTTGAAAAATTGAATTGTAGTCATAGTGTAAATTGATGGTAAAGTTTTTTGTAGAAAAGGATTTTAACGCTTGTTCATCATTTTTGAATAAAAGAAAATATGAAAAAAGCTCAAAATTAATTTTGACTGAAGTGTGTTTTTGTAGCGACTTATCTATTAGAGATTTCACTTGGTTACTAATATTATTTAGAAATGTTTCAGGGAGATTATTAATTTGTTTGTTTGCTGCAATGATTCTGTAACTTGCAATTCTTCCTTTGAAAGAAGAATTTATTATTTCAACATTGTCATACAAAAGCGTTTTACCATTGTTTTTATGTGCATTACTACGTATATGACCAGACCATCGACGATTATCGATAAATACTTTGCAAACCGAACAGTGACGCATTTTTATGTTACCTAGTGAAAGGTATTAATAAGTAATTTTAGTATGAAAGTAGCCAAGAATCTGAATTATCACAATATTCTACTTTTTATCTAGTAAGCAGGTACATACCTAGTCAAAACTTTTATACAGAGGTGATGACTTCGGACATTTTATTAAAATATCGATAAAATTATATGCGAGGACTGCGTTGTCATCGTCTTCAGGCAGCTCTTCAATTTTACAATATCCTCTGTTGCGTAGTTCCTGAAATTATAGAAATATTTAACAATAAGTATTGAAATTTATAACAATTTTAAAAACTTAATATGACTAACTATACATATACAATATTAGTTGAAAATACCTGATAATTCATTCGAGATCCAAAGCAAGTTCGAACTCTAGTAGACACAGATGTAGGTATCCCCCGGTTATTTCTCCACACTGGTTAGAATATTATATCACCATCGAATATTAATCTAAAACAAAAAATGAAATTCAAGTTGACCATAAAAATAGGTTTTTAAAAATAGAAATCAAATTTATGTATTACGTAGGTACTTACCAATACACGTTTTTATAGATCTTATTATTAATTTTTATTTGATATACTTTAATACGTGCATGTAGTTAGTCTTTTAGGTACGTCTAAGTAATACGATAGTGATTAGTAAATCAACACCGGCCACCAATGTGTGTCGAAACTTAGGTAGTGTGTAAGCATAAAAGTATTGCGCGGTTAGCTATTTTGTGCAGGGGTGACGCGCATACGCAATTTGCTGATACGCTGTATTTAATTAATATTATATTAACACCTGGGTATTGAAATTATTTGATTGTAATAAAGACAGATAAAGCAATTATTCTGAAAAATGTTATGGTTGTCCTACATATTTTAACTCTTAATTACTTGATATAATAATTAATACGGTGATACAACAACGATTCAAAAAAATGATATTGTTGTCTTGTCTTAACTCGTAAACAATTAATAGGATAATCGGTTACCATATATTACGATTATATTATTAAAGAATAACTTTTCACAATAGAATTAGGTTTAGATATTATTACCACAGTTTGCTTATTACGCATGAAATTGGTATTGACAACCCTAACACTTTCAGTTTTTGACTATCGCGCAGCAAATTATTTTTGTCAATTCTTCAGGTTTTGATCGAGTATAATGCGGCTAAGTAAAAAGTCATGTATTTACAATAATATCCAATGATATGATCGGTGATTTTTAATAAAGTGAGTAACTGTGAGTTTCTGCTATATTAACGTTCCTAATTTGAAGTGAGTATTCATCAACGAGTCGCGTCGTCTGCAAGTGATCCAGCAATTAAGAAGTAATCAAAGAAGAACTCCGCTACCATCTTCATCAACGAGTCGCCTCCACCGGCTTCAAGAGATCCATCAATCAAGAAGTAATCAGTTTCCAAGAAGCTGTCCCCGTGCCTTCCTGTGCTGCACACTCCGAGTTTTCAAAGAAACCGAACCTCTATTGAAAACTCGTAAAATGTAAGTACTTTAGTGAAAATAATGTATTTTTTTTATTTAATACCTTAACTTTCCTTCCTACTTAAAATAAGTCTCTATCTATTTTAAAAAGTAATTTAGTTGTATTGACATTTTGAAAACAATTTCAAAGCTTTGTTCATATCATTTTCATTTTATTTTGGATGCATAAAATTGTTGTTAGTCTGACTTAAAAGTAAATGTATTTTGTGATTAATTGTACTAGTATACCTATATCTGAAATAAAAAATGTGTTCTATTCTAAATGATGTATATATTTTCCAGGTCTGACTCTGAGAGCGATTACTACAAATCAACTTCAAGTATTGAGAAGAACAAGGCTACTCCAAAATCTGCAGGCGACAATAAGAAACGCAAGCCGAGGTCACCGAATTCAGTTCCACCGAGGTAAATAGCACTTACATTCTCTTAATCATCTCCCTATCCAATGACTGGCTTCTCAGCTCTGTGGTTAGTACACCTGACTGCAAAGCTATGCAATTGCTTTCGTTAGTAACTTCGTCACAGTAATTTGGTACCGCCTAATTTTATTTTTTGTATATGTATATTCAGATGAATTTACTATATCTGTTCGTTATACATAAGCGGTACCAAATGATTGGAAGAAGTAACTAACGAGAGTAATTCCACATTATTCCGTCCATATCATCCAAATCATACCATTCAACCCAAATAATAATTTTTAAATATTTGTTTTGGTTTTATGAGTTAGTTGTCTATTTGTTATGCGTTTATGATTCAGGAAGATTCCAATACGTTTTGCGTTTAAAAGCTATATTCATTTCCTTCACAGTTTATTCGTTTTGTTTTAATTTTTATTGTTTTATTTGTGCTACTTTTTTAATTGTTTAAATGTACTTATTTATTTCATATTCATATATTTCCAAATGTAAGAATGAAATCGTATTCTAACTTTTCTATTTTACAAAAACCAGATGTATTATTTACCTACTTGTGTTAATGTTACGGTGTGGTAAGATAATAACATTAATACAATTTATCATTTGATTTTCTTATTTTTGTTTCAGTAAAAAGCCAACTACGGATTCTGATATATTCGGAGTCAGAAACCAAGAAGCGGGCACAATATCGAAGGAAGACGGACATCAGCTGACTTCATACTTCGTAAATCGAGTGGGCAACGGGTGCGAGCGGCGTGTAGCGGTTACTGAAGGCGCATACTACGTCGATGTTAAGGTGTACAAGACGGAGGACGCGCGCTCCTCCGACTCCCTGGAGCTGTGGAAGAAGGCGCTCGTTCGCATCAAGTTCCAAGCCGACTCCGACGCACTACAGTGGAAATCTTTGCAAAAATTTGTCAAGACCGCCGACTCGTTGTTCACGAACCCACCGAGATTTTATGATAAGTGAAATACCTATTAAATCATCTTATTAAAGTTTTAATTTATGGCTTGTCATTTTATATTTTTATAATAACATTTTGTATCGTATTTTTATTTTTCTATTGATTAAATTTATTTAGAATTTAGGATACAAATATTGATTTATAAGAAAATCTATTTAAAATTAATAAATTTCATTCGAACAGGTGTCGATAGTTTTTCTACGAATTTCATATTTAAGGAACACTTCTCCAGAGTTTAGAGTTTTAGAGTTACGATTGACCGGTTCTGTGACAATCCATTATAAGAAGACCTCCGTCCGTTAAAGACGTATCAATATTGTTTTATTTGCAATGTTAATAAATAAAGTATGATATTTCTAATAAAATTCTACAATAGTCTTGGTCAATATTTTTTATTATATTTAACTTTTTCATAATTACTTATGTACAAATAATTGTATGCACACAGTAAAACCACACCGCGAGTTAGTGAAACTTTGTACATACTATAACTCGTATAATATTGGGCATTCTGCAACACCGTTGGCGCAAGGCGAACGGAGTTCGCCGAGCGACAAAAGGTGGGGCAGAATGCCCAATATTATACTACTTACACACATACGAACATGCAAGCTCTGGTATAAATAGTTGTTAAAAACACTTAACTTATAAAAAATCTTTGAAAAAATTCCAAGTAGATTAATTATATTGAAACACATAGATAATTAAAACACAATAGATATTCATTATAGTGCATTTTGAAACCAATCAAGATCTCCTAAAACATTATTGTCTAACTCTAAATTCCTAAGTTATCCAAAGATATTTGTAATTTCTAAATTTCTATGAATAGGTACTGAAAGCCTCATTGCCATCAGTCTAGATTAATTGCTTCTGAAATAAAATTATTATAATGAGTTGGTTTAGTAATTTAGTTTATTAAGTAAGTTAGGCGTTGCAAAGGCTTCAGCTGTCTGAGTAGGGCTGGGGTGCAAAAGACAGGACGAAAATACTGTCTTGTTTTTTTTTTATTTCATAACTTTTTTTTAGTAAATTTTGCAAAATTTATGAGTAGCTCCAATGCATTTTAGTCCAGCATAAACAAAAAAGTCAAATGTGAGAGTACTATGATAAGTGTTAACGTTGCTAAAATAAGTAGTAACAAATAGCCATTACAGTTTACCAATCTAGCATTAAAATTATACTACGACGACGTTAAATGCTCGAGATTTCTTTATTTAACTATGTAGTCTCACTTCTGTATGGACTAGGCGTCACACTTTTTATAGCTGTGAAAATAAAAACACAAAAAAAAAGAAAAAACTTTTGAACAAATGTCACTGTCAATGTAGCGCATGTAGCGTCGTCCTCCTGTCAAACCTCATTCATTTCTTGTGTGCGGGCGTCGCAACATCATAAATTTCGTTGAATTTTACTATTTGAATTTTTCGTGGAAAAAAGTGTTTATTTAATGTGTTCAAGTGGTAAGTTAGGAAAAGGAGCATCGGAATTTTAAAATAACGTCGAAAATTCGACGTTTGGTACAAAAACTAAGCAATTCATCAACCAGCTCAAAGGATAAAGGTTAGTGCAACTACTAACTTACCAAGCAATCTTACTGCATTTATTCATCATCGATTTTAATTTTCTTGGTACAATCTTATATATTTTATATAAAACTATACCGAATAGATCGTAAATATAGATTTTTTTCAACAAATGATATAACGATCTTTTTTTGAAATACTTACATTTTTGTCATGTAGATCGGAAACATGAGTTTTCTAGCAATGTTTCTGTAACGATCTTTTTTCGATGTACCGACATATTTGTTGTTTTTGTTACAAATACAATACAACAAAATATGAATTTATTTATTACCATTTTCTTACATACATTGTTCTACAGTTTATTCAATGTAAAAAGAACTAGATTTTCTGACCTATAACGGTTATTTTGTTTGTGGTTCATATTTATTTGAGCACGGTTAATAACAAACTAGTCTAGTGGCATAACGTGATTATGTACAATGACTTTAAAAGTGTACTGCTTCATAGCAAATTAGCAAATGTTCAGTTTAGTGGAATACAATACCAACATACAATAAATGTATATATTGGGCGTTGAATGAAGTAAGATTGATAAAGAGTTAGTCTAGTGGCGAAACGCGATTACGTACAATGACAAAAGTGTTACTACTTTATAGCAAATAAACAATTATTAAATTGAGTGGCATACATTACCTATATTCAATGTACATTGAGGCGTTATACTCCGTGACATTAGAGCGCGGTTGATAACGAATTAGTCTTGTGGCGTAACGTGATTACGTACAATGATTTTAAAAGTGTTACTGCTTTATAGCAAAGTAACAATCAATAAATTTAGTGGCATAAAGTACCTATATTCAATGTACCCTCGTTATACTCCGTGACATGAGAGCGCGGTTGATAACGAACTAGTCTAGTGGCGTAACGTGAGTACGTACAATGACTTTAAAAGTGTTTCTGCTTCTTAGCAAATTATCAAATATTCAATTTAATGGCAAACAGTGCATCCAATGTACCTACATTGAACGTTTGTTGATTGTTTTTATTTTCACAGCTATAAAAAGTGTGACGCCTAGTACATACAGAAGTGAGACTACATAGTTAATAAAGAAATCTCTTCGCATGTAACGTCGTCTCGTATAATTATGGTCGAAATTCACTTAAGGTAAGTGCGTTTAACCATTAATTATAGCACATCAGTGATTTTTTAAATATTTTTCCTTACAAAAAAACTTTAGTTAAATATTTTAGTTTTAATTCTCCCAATGATGGTTGTACAAGTTATGTACTACTACAGTGATAAAAATTCATAAATTAGTAACCCTATAGACTCCGGGCTTGGAAAAAGAGTCCCAGTTTCATAAGACTAACCAACCTTCTAACAAACAACACTAAAATGTGTTTGAGCTGTCTAAAATTATCTCAGCGTGGCCACAGTTAGTTAACCAACGAGTTTGGATAGAGAAATTGGGTTTGCGGTGTCTAGTCTAGTGCCAAGAAATATGCGCTTGGAATTGGGCGATCCATTCTGGAGCCTGATCCAGTATATCTATCGATAGTGTAATTACCCAGTTAATTATTCAACCGAGAGGTATTAGGGTCTGATATTCAGATAATAACAGGGCTATGTTAGCAGAGATCTATTTGCATTGCTTTGTCTGTTCTAGTATACAATGTAAGGATATTTAGAACGGTGGCTGATATCTGAAACTAACGCTGTCATCTCTAACATAATAATATTGAGCTTTGACAGTGGTGCCTTCTTATGCGACATCGTATTCGATATTACGCCGGGAGTTAATGAAATTGAAATGTGAATGACGAATAAAGCGAGGTTTATAAATTCAGTAAATTCAATTCTTTACAGACAATTTATTCAGACAATTTATTTCAAAACTATTAAGACTACATATATAAATAAATAAAATAAATATTTCAGGACATGTCACACAGCGCCATCTAGCCCCATACTAATAATATATACATAACGGATATAATACAATAACATACAATTGAAACCTAAGTTATGAAGTAAATCTTACAATTTTTATTCATAAATAATATAAATAAATTAATAATCGTTTATTATGCCAAAAATACAATGTATGTAAGTAAAAATACAATTAATCTTAAACTTACTTTAGGTAGTACATCTATGGATGACTGCGCAACACACTAAGTCTGTGGAGACTTGTGTTGTGCTGCGACAGGAATCTTTGAGACATTCTATCCCGTGAAGACACTTAAAATTCACAAAAGTAACACTGTAATGTGATATAACTATGATTTTAAAACTTTGTTTTGGAAAATAATGACATATACATACCAAAGTTTGCGTAAAACTTTTTTTTTTTCTGGTACCGTACTTAGCCTTAGCTTATTGTAACTTCACATATGTGTTTCCAGATGCTTGTTGAAATTAACCGTAGTAAAAAACAAATATAATTCGAATGTAAGTGTTACATACATTGAGATATTACTACGTAGTAGGTAATATAATAGTTCAATGGTTAATATTAGTTGTAATTTACAATATTGGCTTTAGATTTCATTATACTAAGAATTGCTTAAACCTATAATGCTGTTACTTTTTATTGTATAAAATTTATATTAATAGTATAAGAGGGGACAGTCCCCCATAAAAATAGAGGGGACTGTTCAATGTTCATACTAAGAACATACCTTTCAATATAATATATGTATCTTCCATCTTCATACATTACCTATACTAAAAATAGTACATAATAACATACATAATACTGTTATAAAACATCACTAAACAATAAAACCTGATTACTGCAGGACCATTTTGCAACAGTAAATTGTTATAGTAAAGTGAAAACCACCAATTCTATTTAATTAATGCGGAATTAGAAATTCATCGATTTACATAAATAACGTTATTTCATTTTACCAAACGATTGTTTGATTTCAGTTTTCAAACATGAATGTGCAGCGCGCCTGCTCATTTAGCATAACTTATGCTAAACTAATGATTACATTAAACGATTACAAGGTTGTAAGTTTGTTAAAATGTGTAGAAGCACTCGGATCAAATGTTTTACGGTAGCCGCATTTGATAAATTTATACTATGTGGACAAAAATAAAGCTTCCTTACTAGTAGGTAAACTCGCGCTTCTGTTAAAAAGTTTTTTTCCTTTCTCTTACACAAATATTAATCCCCCTTAGTTGTAATAATCCAATGTAATAAATAGTTTTATTAAAATGGTTTTTACCCTATTTCATTAATAGTTGTATTATACTCATGGTATGTAAAATATTTCAAAAAAGATTGTTCTTCCATCAATTCTTATGGATGAAATGTGTAATAATGACATATCGTTTTTTTTTGTTTATTGAGAATTAAAAGGTTACTTATCAGATAAACGCGGATGAACCCGTAGGATGTCACTAGTGTAGCATAATTTACGGCAACAGCTAAACTAACGTCGATTAAATCGCTTCTGGCAAACAATACCAATAATATACGGTATCACTGTGATTTTATGATACCTACTTTACATTGTTCTAAAAGACACCTACAATGTTTACAAGGTTACTTGCAACTTAAACTTAGCAATCTGACTCCTAAGATTTTCATAATATGTAATAAAAATACTATTTAAATTGGCCGTGGGTGCAGGTTCGATTTTCGTGATGGTACATATTTATTTGTTGTCTACTACAGTAAAGTAAATTCAATTTTCAATTGAAGCAACCATATTGTATAATTTACATGATCCTGCCTTTTGCTTTAGTTGCAAACCAAACTATTTTAGTTTTTAGTTTATTTGTAATATGATTAATTTACTTATTTATTTAAGAGTCAGCTCTTCTCTCGGTCACGGTGTTCTCCTGCGCATATTGCTTTAGTTGGACTAATGGTGAAATGTCTGATAAGTTTAAAGCCATAGAAGAGACGTCTCTATTTCCAGGTGCAAAACAAAATCGAATCAAAGCATTCCAGTCACAATTTCCACAACACCTCTCGTATCTACGGCGTTAAAGTGGCAAGCTTAGCACGGCGCCACAGATAGGAGCGTCAGTGAAAAATGCTTGCTTGTTACTGAGCCGGTCATTTGTAGCTCTAACAAGATAGCCCTGGCTAATGAGACGTCGATGCGATAACACCCTGTACAAGCTTTTTTTATTCATTCTAATAATTTATGAATGTGAGCCTCGGTTGCTGAGGTTTTTGTGATCGAGTGAGCAGAATGGAAATGGTTTTCAACATCATCATCTGCCTGTTATCGCCTACTGCTGAGAATCTGAGAATGAACTCTTTTTGTTTTCGCCACTGTGAAAACAATGCTTTAATTTAAAACATCAATAATAAAATCATTTGAACTATTAACACCACTGATAATACTGGAGCAAAAGTCTTAGACTAAATTTGCTGTTTTACTCACGTTTCATAATTTTATACATATATAACAATAATTTTCTAAACATTTTTTTATTACCAAACTGTCAAAAAAGAAAAAAAACAATAGATCAACAATGTACTCTGAAACTTGTTCCTGAAACTTAACTAAAAGCCTTCTTAAAATATAATTTCAGCCATTGTTATTGAGCTCTCTTTAGTTGAGTGAAATCTCCAATTTTCACCGAGCCATCATTAGACACAAGATTTAACTTAACTGCGCTTTATTCCGCCGCATTCCGTACAAGTACTATAACATAACATCAAATTAAGCTTCACGTTGCAACTGTATTACAATATTACCCGCAATTCAAACAAAATTAACTCTAACGTCTAAGATGATAGAGTTTAAAATGGATAGGTTTGTTTAGCGAGCGCATTACGTAAAAGGTTTAATTTTCTCATTTACGTTGAGTTTTTCTGCGATAAAGTGGCGCATAAAGGTTGTATGTGCCCTTTTTATGAAAAAATCCGTTGCCGTTTGAATTGCCATGTGAAAGTGTCTCGCAGTTCCGATGGGAAAAGTTTAATGAAACAACCAGTGTAGGAATCGAGAGTGCGTGTTTTTGCGTAAACAAGGAAAATCGTAATTGTTTATTGCTCTTTATGGCAACACGATCATACGTGGATGGCAACTTGAGCTCTGCGCCCCCTTGCGGATCAATGACATCTTTTATGGGTTGGTAAAGGTGAAGTGTCCCGTGGTACTGTTACACAAAGGGAGAAGTTTTGTTTTTAATTTATTTGAAAATACTTGAATTAAAATTTGATCATCATAGTGTTCTATTTCATGATACTATTTCCCTTTGTCTTTTATCTTATATGATAATATATATACAATACAAATAAATTTAGTCAATAACTTTCTTTTTTAACTTGTAGCAAGAAAACTTAAACAAATCTGGCTAAAAGTAAAATGAAAAACGAAATTAAATAAATAACGACCCAAAAGTGTATTTAGCGTCCATAACAATTTCCAAATAGGTACACATGCAAAACGAAACTTTCAAATCCAACTCGCTAATTTCCTTGTCATTTATATGCATGTTATGCCCTGCCTCGTCTAGTAAGAAGTTAAATTCTCAGTTACTCCATAAATCGCTGGAAAGATAAGCACACTTGAGAGGTCACGAGATAATGAGCCTGACATTTAGGGCGTCGGATAAAGAAGCTTTGAACGGGTTTATATTGTATAACATCACGGATGTAAATCTTGCAGCCCAAAACCTGGTAGATAAGATTCGTGAAGCCATCGAATATTGTACCTCAGTTATAAAAATGAGTAACTCGAATACTTTTATTACTCCATGGATGACCAAAAACTTATTGAAATGTGCTAGACATAAGGATTCACTACATCAAAAGGCCAAGAGCAATCCTGAAAATTTAGTTGTGCAATCTCAATACAAAAGTTACCGAAACATGTACCGTATACTCCTTCAGAAACAAAAAGCTAAATACGACTCCGAACGTATCTCGGCCAATAAAAATAACAGTCGAAAACTTTGGAACTCTGTGAAGTCTGTTTGTGGGATGAAAGTGTCAAACTCTGATCCATTGCAACTACTTAAAGCAAAACCCGAGAAAATTGATGCGCTCAATCATGCTAATTATTTTTTCTCTAATGTTGGTAATGACTTAGCCCAAAGTATCCTTCAGAAACTCAATCAGACTGAAGCAGACCTTACAAAATCCATCCGGGTAAAACATTCTCCAGTGAGTTCTCTCTTCTTGACCCCGACAAATGAGGCAGAAGTCTCTAAGCTAATCTTAGGTCTTAAAACTGCTTCGGCACCAGGTTGTGACAAAATCAGTAATGAAGCATTAAAACGAGCCACTCACATCCTGGCGACTCCAATTGCACATATGTGCAATTTGAGTATGAGCCAAGGCATTGTACCAAATTGCTTTAAAACTGCAGATATATGCCCCATATATAAATCGGGAAATACTTCAGACGTAACAAACTATCGACCAATCTCGCTACTACCCTCTTTATCCAAGATCCTTGAAAAAATTATTAACAAAAGATTTCTTGGATTTTTAGAGGGAAATGGAATATTGTCCGACAACCAATTTGGTTTTAGAGCCAAAAAGTCTACTGAGGACGCTGTAATATCGCTGGTAGACAAAATTTCAAATCTTTTAGACTCGAAAAAAAAAATTGTGGGTACTTTTCTCGATTTGGCCAAGGCATTTGACACAGTTTCTTGGCCAATCCTGCTCCGCAAATTAGAAGCCATTGGCATCCGTGGTATAGCCCTAGATTGGTTTAAATCATACTTGTGTAACCGACAGCAAAGAATAAAATTGACAAATCAGTACAGCGAATATAACCAAGTAAACTTTGGAGTGCCACAAGGCAGTGTCCTTGGACCGTCATTATTTCTAGTCTACATCAATGACCTATGTGACCTGAAGCTAACAAATGCCAGTATATACTGCTTTGCAGACGACACGGCAATAATTTTTGATTCTGACAGTTGGACTGAAGTTGCTAATGTAGCTCAAACGGGACTAGCCCAGATAACAAGCTGGCTTGAACGAAACTTACTGACTCTAAATGCTAGCAAATCGAAATGTATTGCTTTCAGAATTACCGAGAGAACAAAACCAAAGCCCTTAACAATCAGGCTACATTCATGTGGCTCCGCTCCCAACTCAAACTGCGCCTGTCCTGAACTTGAATGTGTTGACAACATCAAGTATCTGGGGGTCACAATTGACTGTAAACTAAATTTTGAAAAACATATAATGATGCTTCGTACCCGCCTGAGAAAGATGCTGCACATCTTCAAAAGATTGGGAACTGTTGCTGATCCTCAGACAGTGAGGCTAGTATACTTGGCGTTATGCCAGTCTATCTTATGCTACTGCATCGCTAGTTGGGGCTCAGCAGTAAAAACTAAGATAATAGACATAGAAAGAGCCCAAAGAGCCGTTCTCAAAGTGTCTTACAAGAAAACGTTCAGGTTCCCGACTGACGAGCTCTACAGATGCACGAACCATTTAACAGTACGCCAGCTCTATATTCAATCGGTTATTCTTCGATATCATAAATCAGCACTACTTGAGGTCACAAAATCATCTCGAAAAAACGTGTGGCGTGCTCCGCATACTAGAACTGACTTCGCTCACCGAGCCTTCTCATATAAAGGCCCCACTCTTTATGAAAAAGCTGATCGTGAACTTCACATTCTCCACCTATCAAAATATGTTTGCAAAAAAGTAATCACGGCATGGCTCAAAACACACGGCTATGAAGACACTGAAAAAATCTTCACCAAACCTAAATTTATGATATGACAGTAATGGGCCTGAACTCCAGCTAGCCAATGACCCTTGTTGTGTATCGACACAGCTCCTTATAATATAGAAAGTATGTATATATTATACACTAAGTCACACAAGGTGTGTTGGCTGGCTGAGGCTCAGGTCCAAAAACTTTTTACTTATTCACCCTAAATTAGACCCCAATACAAAGACCACCTAATCATATTATACATAACAACATCATGAAACTTAACCAAACCCTGACGTGTAAAATCTCCTTATTTATCTCTCAAAATCTCCTAATTTAGCTCTCGTAATCTCCATCTAGCATTTTCAGGCAGAAATTAAAATTTTTATTTTTAAGGGCATGGATAATTATATATTATATACACCTTTATCTATTATATATAAGTACGCATCTATCTATATACTCATACATTCTCACTCACTTGAACCAATATTTATCTTATCAATAAATAATATATTACATATTTTTTTTTACTACCTAATAATATTTATATAAACAAACACTATCTATATGTAGGTACCCTAGCAATTAATTATATTAATACCAGCTTTCAAATAATAATGTCTATAATGTTATTAATTAAGTACATGATAATACATACAGAAGTTTATACTCACAAATTTACTCAATTTCTGAAGTAGGCAGGGTATAAACAGCCTTCTGGCAACATTTAACTTGTCATCTTAATTCACTCACTTTTTTATGCAAGTACCGACAAAACTTGTATGTAACCTAAGAAATTCAATGAATGTGTTGTTTTTTTATGTTTTTCACTAAAATCAATCATGTAAATAGTTACTTACTAAAAACTATGCCTGTGTCCTTGCTAAACATTATGTTAATAGTTTGTGTTGCCGAAGAATCACATGTAAAACTAAGGCATCAGGCCAAACCAAACCTTGTTTTGCTAAAACTTGTTTGTGATTGAACAATTAACAACTGTGTCTAACTATAGTGTTTAACTACTGGATTGAAATCAAGGCACTACAGGTAGGTACCTACTTAGCTTTAAGCACACAATCATTCAGTAGTTTAATAAGTTTTCGTTTGGAAAGATTGTTGCTGTGTTGTGCAAAGTTTGCTCAATGTAAAACCACACTAACTCACAACTTTCCTCCTTAATATAACAACTAGCTTTGTTGTTGTTTATTAAAAAAAACTGGACATCATCACACAGGTGATGACCTACTTTGATGTCCAGGGTTCACCAACTATTGTATAGTCATAAGCCCTATCTCATAGTAAAATTTTATGTTCACTACTGCTATACTTACCTGTTTCTTTCTAATAAGGTCAAATAAACGTTTTTATTATTATTATTATTATTAAATTAAGCTTCACGTTGCAACCGTATTACAATATTACCCGCAATTCAAACAAAATTAACTCTAACGTCTAAGATGATAGAGTTTAAAATGGATAGGTTTGTTTAGCGAGCGCATTACGTAAAAGGTTTAATTTTCTCATTTACGTTGAGTTTTTCTGCGATAAAGTGGCGCATAAAGGTTGTATGTGCCCTTTTTATGAAAAAATCCGTTGCCGTTTGAATTGCCATGTGAAAGTGTCTCGCAGTTCCGATGGGAAAAGTTTAATGAAACAACCAGTGTAGGAATCGAGAGTGCGTGTTTTTGCGTAAACAAGGAAAATCGTAATTGTTTATTGCTCTTTATGGCAACACGATCATACGTGGATGGCAACTTGAGCTCTGCGCCCCCTTGCGGATCAATGACATCTTTTATGGGTTGGTAAAGGTGAAGTGTCCCGTGGTACTGTTACACAAAGGGAGAAGTTTTGTTTTTAATGTATTTGAAAATACTTGAATTAAAATTTGATCATCATAGTGTTCTATTTCATGATACTATTTCCCTTTGTCTTTTATCTTATATGATAATATATATACAATACAAATAAATTTAGTCAATAACTTTCTTTTTTAACTTGTAGCAAGAAAACTTAAACAAATCTGGCTAAAAGTAAAATGAAAAACGAAATTAAATAAATAACGACCCAAAAGTGTATTTAGCGTCCATAACAATTTCCAAATAGGTACACATGCAAAACGAAACTTTCAAATCCAACTCGCTAATTTCCTTGTCATTTATATGCATGTTATGCCCTGCCTCGTCTAGTAAGAAGTTAAATTCTCAGTTACTCCATAAATCGCTGGAAAGATAAGCACACTTGAGAGGTCACGAGATAATGAGCCTGACATTTAGGGCGTCGGATAAAGAAGCTTTGAACGGGTTTATATTGTACTGTGAGTCTTTCTGGTTGTCTGGTGGCTTGGCAGCTGTCACTTGATTGGATCTTGTGTTTTAAATCTATAGAAGTCCTACTTATACAATATATTATGAAGCCCAAACATCTTTAGAAAAAGCCAAAAGATAGTCCAAGTGCTTCAGACAGCCAAATGTTGTTTTTTTAAATTTGTAGTCTTTGAAGTATTACATTTACAAGTTTCTTTATTTTGTTGTATTGATTGACTTTATCTTCTCCATATTGATTTAAATACATACACTATCTTTACTGAAAATAGCTATGTCTACCTGTATTCATCATAAATTACAACCCTCCTCAAACAACGTCATAAAGCCGGCAAGCAAACGTTTAATTTTTCAGCCTGCGCCAGGAAAAGTCGCGACGTAATTGTTGTTCGCGAGAGTCTTATATTTAACGAACATAAGTGCGGCCGACAACAGGTGTTACGCGTTAATGACTAAACAGCCTTTGAATTTGTAATGAACGAGTTAAGTACAGCCAGGAAGGGAGGGGTGACGTCACACGAACATAAAGCCTTAACGGTGTGCGTAACGCGACACGTTTTAACTTTATAGACGACATTATGATATTGTGTGTGACATTATCTTTTCATGATCAATAAAGGCTCGTGGAGAGAAAGTCTAACGTTACACATACAAGATACACTGTTAATGAAAGTATGCTTGCTGAAAATTGTGGGGAAATTTAACCTTCGTGTTTGTCAAGGAAAATTACTCCGTCTAGACGAATGATGCTAAGTAATAGGAAATATAGGTGGGTGAGCAATCAATTCTACAAAAATACAGAAAGGTCTTGATGAAATTGCGTCGTTGTTTACATTTTAGGTTGACGTGTCTGCGAAAGCACTTATAGTCCAGACTTTGATCTTGCAGAATGTGTTTTCAGGGTTATTTATGCGGGTAGATAAAAGTTGACGTTTGAATGAGCCACCATTCGGAGACCTTTTTTTGGGTAGTGTGAGAGGATCTGTGGTTTTTCATCGTTGTATCTGACAGAAACATGTAACATTTATATGGATTTGAATTGTTGTGATAAAAGCACTTGGTACTTTATTATTACTAAAAAATACTTATCATTATCGAAGTAGGAAACGCACCAGTTATAATAAATAAATATAAATATTTCATCATGTCCCGACCTAACAGCGTGTCTACAGATAACCCCGGGTGTATCCTGAAAACTAAATTAGCTATTATCTAGACCACAAACGTAAATTGGGAGGAAATCAGACGGTTTGGGATATCCTGTGTAAGGCAAGGAGTGTTAGCATATGTGTTGTTGACGTAGAAATGAATGTATCATAAAAGATAAAGATAAAGAATCTTTATTGATAATGTAAAGTTGTAACATACAAAGGTATAGGTATAAGTACTAATATCACAGAATATGCTACACAAATTACAATATCTCGTCAAATTGAATTTATACCATTTAGTTTTTATAAAATTTTAGAAGTTACATATGTCTAGTTTTATATAATAATGAAAATTTTTGTTATTAAAATCATGTCACACATAATAATAGGTATGTAATCATACAATATGTCAACTTAAATAAATCTTGGTACTGTCACTATAGCTGTATAGGGGCTAAAATGTCAATTTGGCATCACACTCCTTACCTAGTAGTTAATTACTTAATTTAGAAATTAAGCAAGATTAGAATCAATTGCTAGTTGACTGTAGTCATTTTCAAAGTATTCTTTAAAACTGTATAGTGTCTGATCTAACAATAATTGTTTGACGCTATTGCAAAATTGCTGATCATTATTTAAAGACTGAATGTGTGCGGGGAGTTTATTGAACAGTTTCTCTCCCATTATAGTGGGTAGTTTCTTAGTCATACACAGCCTAGGCACAGTAGGTTCTAACAATACTCTGTTTGTCTTTGTTCTATTTGAGTTATAAGTCTTAAGTTTAAACAAATGTGGATTTCTTTTTACAAACTTTACAATCTCAAATATATATTGCGACACTAACGTCAATATCTTCAACTCTTTGAAATGGTTTCTACAAGACTCTCTATATCTACCTCCCACAAGTACTCTTATTGCTCGTTTCTGCATTATTAACACTCTTTCAAAGTCTGTCGCATTGCCCCATATACCTATACTTATGCCGTATGAAAGTATAGAGTGTATGTATGAATAATATGTTTCGTTTAGGTGCTCTGGGCTTGTTATTGGTTTCAACTGTTTAAATGCATAAACCCCTTTTGCCATTTTTTACAAGTATTATTAATATGTTCTTTCCATCTTAAGGAGGGATCTAAATCGAATCCTAATAGCTTTACATGCTTTGCGTATATACATTCAGGTCCATTCTCTAATATTAATGGAGCTTCTTTAAAGTTTGGTGATACAGCATTGAAGGACATTACCTATATATTCGTTATATCAGTATTCAGTTTCAGACCATTCACCGTAAACCAGTTTTCTAACTCTCTTAAAGTTTTATTTATACATTTCTGAAGTTTTTCATGTGAGTCAGCGGTTATAATCACTGTCATATTGAATTATGTTGGAATGCTTTTGTAAGTGTGAAGTGGCAAGAGAGTTTGTTTTTTAGCTTTGTACTTGTATGATTGCCTGTATTTTTTAAAGTTTATTCACAACTTATAAAACATAAAGTAACTGACTAATAGTATATATTTACAAGTCTTAAATAAGCGGGAGACACCCGCTCTGGATCATTTTAGGTGCAAAGGTTAGCCATCGCGATTCAACGTGGCAACGCGGCGAGCGTAATGGGAACCTTTGCGCCGGGAGCAATCCGGGGTGGGCTCTTTGATTAATTTTTGTTTGTTTTATTTTACTTCATATTTTATTTAAGGTATATTATATATTTTAATATTATGTTTTTTTAAGTAGTTAATCATTTATTAAGTGTTCTTCTATTTTGAAGTGGTATGATTTGTTTTACCTATTTGAAAATGAACACCATTTAATTAAAATAAACATTACATAGGTAATACCCGGGAAACAGACATATCTAGTCCGGGTGACAGCACACTGTTATAATAAATTACAAACTTATTTTGTATGCATTAATATAGTGAACCTAGATGTAAGTTTTAGATGCACTTTCATCATTCTTAGGATTGCTGATTTGCCAATCCAATATGAGTGCTAAGCCTCCCAGACCTGTTTTAATTACACGTTGGGTTGACTTCTCTGAGCTACTCGATAACACGGGCCACCAACAACAAGCAATTTGTATTTGCTATTCTAATTGTCGTCTGATAGCCTATTATCTTATTTAGTTTAGCTCCGTGTTTGAGAGTTAGTAGGTACTAGTCAATAGTATGAGGGACTTTGAAGGAATATTGTGGTATTATTTAATACTAGAAGCGTTCTGCGGTTTTGCTCGCGTTGATGTGAGATCAAAAGTAGTATAAGTATCAAAAGTTTGTTAAAGCCTTACCTATGTCCATATAAAATTTTATCAACATCTGTAAAGCCGGCTTAGTATGAAGCCGTAACAAACGTACACACTATCAATATCTCACTAACTATCGATGCGGTCAGTTCTTCCAAAAACACATACCTACAGATAAAATTGATGACTTTCTTACATAGAAATTCGATTTAAAATCCTAATATTATTTGTTTACTGGATTTTTTAATTCCACAATTGTAACATGAGCGAGAAAAGCGAGCGTGGCTCAGAGTTTCCAGTGTCGGCTTTTCATTCAGACGCACCCTGGTTCGAATCCTGCCCTATAGCAATGACTTGTATTTTCAAGTTGTGTAGATTTGCACTCGCTTAGCGGTGAAGGGAAACCTCATGAGGAAACCGACATGTTTGAGGACCACAGTATCCGAGGATATGTGTCTTCCGTGGAGGAACCTGAACGCCCAACACGATGCATCTGCCTTCTGGGGGATGCCCTCTCCATCTGGGGGAGTTACGACCCTCAGTCGTGAGGAAATACGACACAACAGAAAAAATGAGCGAGACAACATTAGTAGCTAGAGATAGCCGGTGCGGTGCCCGGTACAGGCAGCGTGCCCCAGTTGAAGCAAGGGCCCTCGAGGCGAGTCGACGTGATCAATCGCTTTGTACTGCCGCCGCCGCCGCCGCGCCGCCGGCCGCGCCCTCTCGTGCGCCGACAGATCTTAATTTTAGCTGAGGCGACGAGAATGACACTGTCATTTTTAGCTTTGGATTTGTATTTCTTTTTAAGAACCTTGCACAAAAATTTTAGTTAATAACTGTTTTTCTCAAACTTGTGTCGATGAAATTATTAATCAATGTATTATTTATTTATTTATTACACTATTCATTTATTTAACTGATTGTCATAATTAAAAAGAAAAAAAAATACTTTAAATGTGCAGAAATGCCTGTTAAAATCAACCTGTACTTAGTGCCCTTTTCATTCTACCTAATGTAGGTAGGTACTCGTTTCTATTTAACGCATTATCTAAAGCGTCACATTATCCTTTAATACGCAGAACGTCTGAGTTAGCAGCAACATTAGCAATCCCCGTTATCAGATTCAGCTCCGGCCCCGTGACAGAATTAAAACAGGACCGTCAGCGCACAGAATGACCAATCAGCGAATACGCATTTTCCAATGAGAGAGCTAATAAGAATTTCAAATGGCCCCAGAGCGGTCTGTTAGTGTGAACACGCCTAACTTTCATTTGACCTATAATGGATTCCACCAGGCGAACTTATTCAAGAGTCACTCCGAAATCGAATTAAAGCTGATAAAGTGAAAAAGCTGAAATGTTACTCCGCTAAACTCATCGGAAATGAATTGGTGACTTGCTAAATTTGCCATGTTAAAAGTTTAGGAATTCCGACGAAATTCTGTACCAGCTTTAGGTCTAAACAAGTTTTTTCTTCGAAATTTTCTAATGAAATATTAAACTTAAAGCTAATGAAGGCTTTGAAGGAGCAATCTCCGAGAACGTGGGAAGATGCGATTTTGGGGGAAGTGCGTGTAGGTGGCGCCACATCAAGTCAAACGACTTTATACCTAACCAAAGGTTAACGTCATGTCATCTTACATGATTACTGAATATTAAAAGCATAGAAATATTTAGGTAGCTTTTAGGTGCGTAAGTTTGCATCAGATTTAGGAGTATTGCTCTTATTACAGTGAAAACTATTAAACGATGAGAGTATTCTTTAGTACTCAAGATGCTGAGTCCTTGATTTATGATATAATATGGCCTTTTGCTGATTTAATTTATTAATCTACTGGATGCAAATGTAAAATTCACGTATACATAATAAAAAGAAAACAAAAGCTCATTTAAAGCTCCATTTGGAAGCTCGATTATCAAACATTAAAGTTTCAGCCCGTTTTAAACCCGTTCATAATAAATGAAAATATTACAAAAATTCTAATGTAATTGCTTTATCCACTTACATTGATAAAACTACATTGCCTGTAGTTCACTACACACTCATGTCAAACTATCCATCTCGGCGGGCGCAAAAATGAAGCAAAGTGGCGGCAAAAAATCGCACGTATCGGTGAGTACATGGAGGGCCCGTCTTGTAGCCAATCTATTTTATTTTACGAGAGCATCTCGCGATAAGTGGCTCCACACGTGACGTGCCTCGTAGATATATTTACCAACAACTCCACTAAATCGACCTCTCGACGTATGACTTAATATTTCAACTCTCGAGACGAGTGTCTTGGGACTTTGGGATTGCTGGCTTCTAAGCTGGTCTTACTAGTAGCTTCCTACGGCGCTGCTCGCATATTACTCATATGAAAAGTAGCCTATGAAATAATCCAATGTTTTTTCTATAACCATACTCAAGTTTACTTAAATCGATTAAGCCGTTTCGATAAAAATGAAGAACAAACACACTAAGATACATACGAACAAATGTTTACCTTCATAGAAACTTAGTAGTGGGCGCGAGTATCTAGGGACTATAGGAGTGACGTCAACTCGATGTTGTGTTGTTATGGGATGTTTCTCTTAACCTGATAAAGTGCTACATTTGTCTTTGGCTTTTCTGAGTTAGTAATAATACTAAGAACAGAGGATTAGTCAGCTTATTTAGATTTAAAAACATAAATAAAACTGAGGGTCTGTACTAACTTGGTAATTTTTGTGACACGCGTCTTGGTCAACTTATCATTTTAATTTGTCATAAAGTAAAAGAGTAAAAGTATCTTAGCTGTACCATTTCGCTCGCGTGGATTTACTAACAGAATCAATTAACTTTTGGTTAAAGCGATTCGACAGGGTTCGCCAAATTCTCCTTTCCAAATGAGATTTAATCCAGTCTAGTTCATCAGATTTGTGTTTTAAGGCTGACTAAAACTGTTCCATTTTTTATTGTAATTGTGAACAGTTCTTTAGAAATATCGTTTATCGTTTAATGAAATTATGTACCTACCTTAGAAGTAAAAAAAAAACTGTTCAAATATTCAATTGTCGTTATTCGAACGTATACAAATTACATGAATGCTAGTTTTTTTGTTGTAGAATTTTAGGATATTTTTTCTGTCAGTCATTCACTATTACTAAACCTGTCGCCGATATACATTGGTGGTAAAATGAAACATCGCACCACGGAAAACCACATCTGGATTCGTTCTGTTTCACAGGACTGGGACGAAAGGCAAACTTGAAGAGAGGCCGAGGTGAGCTATGCTCAGCCGTGAACGAGAACAGGATAACGATGATGTACGCTCCACCTGAACAAGTTGACAACCGACATTGGTGATATGGAAACATCTTTGAAATTTTTCATTTTACTATGTCTATCTGTAACTGTATTTCTAGCCTATTTCATATATTTAAGACATTTACTCCATGTATCAGCAGGTCAAGTAGGTACGATGAATGTCCTAATAGCCCTATCTCTAACAATAACTAGCCACACCGCGAGTCTATGTACCTAAGTGTGATAGACTGCCGAACACGCTGGCGGAGAAATATTTGCGGCATCCGAGTCACAGTGGGGGTACTAGCTGGGTAGAGAGATAACTTGACACGAAATATAAGAAATAATTAATTGGTAGAAAGTTTTAATGTCACCGGTAAGACTAAACTCTAGTGTGGGTTAAAACACAGGGTTTCTGTAATGTTTTTTATAGATCCTGGCTGTTAGTACAGGATAGCGTCAATTAAACAAAATTGACACAAGATTTGGCCTCTTTCAGACTAACTTCAGTTCTTTACTGGTTACTTGCGCAAAATATTTTATGCGTTCATGCGAGTGCTTACTGCTTTTGTTACATGAGTCTCGTAAAATTGCTAGGTGTTTTAATTGAAATATGCTTACCTATACTTCAGTGTTATCTATGTTTTTCAGGAACAAGAAAGCAAAATACAAGTTTCCCTTCTGTTCTAGATTCCTCTACTCCCAAGGTCACAGGATAAGTAGTGTCACGGGCCCGACACTCGGCAGATAAGCAATGGTTTTCCTATCGCGTTTTATAGCGCTTTCGATATTACGCGAAATAGTTTTTGTTCGATCCCAGACTAGCGAGGACGGATTTTGGATAAAGAGTAGAGGCGTGGAGAGATGCTATTTGATGTTATTGGATTTGTTGTATTTTTGCTGGATTTGAAGGTCTCGTTTATCTTAGAACTGAACGTATTTGTAAGAGTTTTATTCTAGTTTTAGATCTGTGCTTTGATTTATCTCTACGAGTACTTACTCTTGCTTGAATGATAAAAATAAGTAAAATTGATTATTGAACTAATTATGTACATGGAGTGAAATTTTATTTTCTTTAGTACTACGATAAATGCATTTAATTAAGTGAGATAAAAACTGATCAAGTCATTCTAAAGTCGATAAAATTAATTAAAACTGAGACGCATGTTGGATTGGATTTTATGACAGTTGATTTAATCATGAAAACAGGATTTAAGTGTCAATTAAAGTAACGCGTTCTATGACTTCTTACTTCACAATTTTACGACTTATGCCATGCATAGACGAACGAACCGTTTGAATTTATCCGCAATAATAAAAACATCAGAAAACATACTGTTAGTACTACCTACCTACTCAAAATCTAGGGGATTACAAATATGGAGTGAAAGATTCATCATATCCAAACTGGCCACATCTTAAAGTAGCATTTGTGGGTAGGCTTATAAATTTCAATAAAAAATATTTTCTTTTCTGCGAAGGTACATGTTTCAGTCAAAAGAGAAGGGTACTTACAATCTGCTTAGTGAGCATGAATCGGTTCTAGTGGGCGCTTATCCTAAACAATAAGGAACGGTTACCATCAGACAAATTATTGTCAAGTACAAACACATTTCGTTTAAAAAAAGATACAGAGACATATATTATGTATAAATCGATCAATGCAGCTGATCGCTAAAGAACCTCACTTACTTGCGTTTCAGGTGTAATACCCATTCCACCAATAAATCACAGTCTCAAACCCTCTTGAGCCCGTCCAATAAATTACTTGAAAAATGTTCTCTTTCACATTTAACAAATTTAATCATCTCGAACTCAATTCAATTAAGGGCAACATTTTAAAGATGAAGTCAAGAGACACAGTTATCTATGTAACGGAATGATTCAATTTTACAAATACTTTCTCTCTTGAGATATTGTGAAGTATGGAATAGAATATTTAATATTGTACATAGGTCCGTACAGATGTTTCATTGCTTAAAAAACTAAGTTCAACCCTTCATTTTATAACCCAACGCAACGTGTCACTATTCTGTTCTTGTCCGTATAATAGTCGATGGGCGGAATGCTCAGTACCTATACACACTGAGCATTCTAAATGCTTTTGAAAACCATAAAACAGCACTAACACCAAACTTTAAAGATCATTGAAAGCGTGCCTTAGATTTAATAGCTCGGCTTATGAATGCAAAGATTCTCTGAAACGCTCCTATGTCCCTGCATAGGCACTAGTTTAAACCGTGATACGCCTAACATAATGCATAAATTGGTGTCCAAAATAGGTCTAATGGTTAAGGGGTAGGCCATGAGAGTAATGAGTAATGCAGCAAGTAAGAAGTTCATCATCAAGTATTCTTACCCCAGAAGCACAAGTAGCGTTCAGAGATGTTCAAAGTGGAATCCCTCCGCTATAAACGTTAATTAATTTCCCAAAAGATTGAGCGGCTAATTATAAACCTTCATACTTTAGCCCCAAAGGAGTTGTTCAAATTGAATGCCCGTAATTTCTCCTCCAGATATATTTGATGTTCGTCCCGATTAAAATGTATCAATTAATACAATATGGCTCCGGTCTCCGCTTGGGGAAGGAATTATTTGCTTGTCTGATAAAATGTGACGAACGAAAATTTTAGAATGTACAATGCATTAAAAGACAACAAACGCATCTCTAAAATTACAATTCACCGATTCACAATTACTGTATATTATAATTTTTAGCAATAGTTCTGTTTGAATAACAAGAACTGAAATTTTTATAATAAAAAGTTTCAAATCGATGAAACAACTGACTTTATCAATAAACGGACAGGATTAAATAGTTAGCACCACGATGATTAATTGAAGCAAAATTGTTTACCTATATTCTAATAATTGGTCTATTTTAACGCGAAAGTTCAACAACATTTAAGAGGATAAACGAGTTAGGCGGCTGTCTTTCACATCGATACATTATTTATAGATGACTGAACTAGGACTAGGTTGTTGCTGATACTCGTATTCTACGGTTATTCCCCTTGGCAGGAAGTCTTTAAACTCTAAATACAGTAACGCTCTTGTAGGTCTGAGGTAAGATTTTGGGATTCGCGTTTTAAACCTTTATTTTTGATAAAAGTATACGGATCGAACGGCGACATGTGTATGCTTGTTGGCATTTCAGCCGAGCCTTAGTTAACAAAAGTTAAAATCCAAGAGTCTTCATATTCTGGGTAAATATGTGGCTTCCAGGTAAGCGGGCTTCGTGCTTCGACTTTAGCGGGGGGTAACATCAGGCGGGCTGGAGCGTGAACCTAAAAAAATTGTGACATGGTTGATATTTAAAATACGCTGAAGTGTAGGTAGGCCGGTAATATCAGTAGCAGAACCGATAATAGATGGGGCGGACGAGTTCTGGAGTGGCTTCGGCAAGCAAAATGATCCATCCAGTACATACAAAAAGACACCTTTTAATGCAGTCTGTAAAAAATAAAGTAGGTTTTTAATTGAATGTATTTTTTTAAATTTTACATTTTAAATTGGCAGACACATGAAGAAATCATAATGATGAAATTTTGTACTTCTTCGATTATAATATAATAATATAGAGTATTATGTTGTCCCATAGAAACGACTAAGTTCTATTGATCGCATGACTATCCACACAGCACATTGTCGTAAAAAACTATGACGAATGAATATGGACCACATCGATAAATCCATCGTCAGCAGACGACATTCCAACGATAGTAATATGACGTTCGATTGATTTGTCGACCCGTTTCCCGCAGTTTTCTACATATTTCCGGTTTGCCAGATATAGATTGCATGTGAGGTTATTTGGTTATATTTCACAGATCATCAAATAGTTGTTGTACTCAACTTGGAAGAATCATTAGATATTGTAGTTTTAAAGCTTTGAATAAGCTACATAACTTATTTTTCTGAACAAAACAAAAAAAAACACAATTACATGTTAGTGGGCTGAAATCCTATGTTTAAATCGAAACACACTAACACCTACCTGCGCTACCTCCAATAATTATGGTCTACAGGATTTATCCAACAGGTTTAAAAATAGAGCAGCCAGTTATACCGGTACTGACAATTGTACCGGTTTTATTCTAAATCAATGCTCCGCGCTCGCCGCGGTATTCGCTGTAATGTCGTGCTCTCCATATTGGCTGCAACATTCCATTTCGTAAATTAAAATACACAGACTGTCTTATACAGATTCCATTATAATGTAACGATTTAGTTGGATACGATTAATCGATATTATTTCACCATAACTGAAAGATATTATTAATACTTGCTAGATTTCTCATCGGGTGAATTATTTCAAGGGCAAGGGCATTTTTACTCATAAACCACCACAAATGTTTATATTTTTTTATGACATACAGCGATTAACTTTTTGTTTGTACATACATAGAGTACAAACTATTTATAGTTAGAAATTAATGTAGCAAAAGTAAAGTGTAGTAGCGGTCATATTGCTAAAAGAGGCACAGACACAGAATACATAATACAACAGAAGCCTATGTATCTCTGGCACGTACAGATAAACTTCGAAATTAGTAGACAATTATTATGTAGTATCTAAATAAAGGTAATCTATATTGTTAACCTATTCGCTCAGGTAATTAATTAACACGTTCTTTTATTACTTTATTTAGGTGTCGTGAAACGAGTTAGCTTTTTTACTACACTTTACACTAAAGCAAATTCATTGTGACAAATCACTAGGCTGAAAACTAATTAACATTAACTAAAAACGGCAAAAAACTGAAGCAATTTTCAAATGAGTTGTTGCTATGTAACCTTCTCAACATTAATTTAATAAGGGTGCAGTTACACGAGCGTATTTAATTCAAACTGTTTTAGAGTACTTTTAAGTTACCTTTTAAGTTATTCTAACTAAAAATGAGCCCTTATTACATAGAGTCCAGATTTATTAAAAAAAACACATTTGACATATGTTTTATACTTTTTTGGTTACACTCTGCTTTATAAAAACCTTAAAAGCTAACAAAAATCGAGTCTTTACTGGTATGAGAATTATAAATAAGAGAAGTTCAAGTATTTCACTATTCCTTTCCGGTAAGTCTTTTTCTTTTTACTTACATTCCACTTACTTATATGACGAGTACATACTCATCAGGACAAAGAACTATCTTTTAGGAGTCATTCTTGGTATCTTTACCTGACATACAAATACATCAAAAAGAAAAGCCGAAGTGGCTGAGAGCTTGATCTTTCATTCAATTTCAAAAGATTTCTTAGAACTATTTGCTTGACTATATTTTTTGAAAAAAAAAAGATGCTGCAGAGTAGGCATTCAATGTAAAAACGTACCTAATTCGTTTTCTTTAAATTGAAGAATGACTTGGTTTTTTAGTATAAGAGACGTTTTATAGATAAATAAACGTAGGTACTCCGTATATAAAAAAAGTACTCTGTGGTAGGTACGCTTTTGGTTAGGTAGTATGCCTGATTTATTTAATACTTTTTCACTATTCATTTGATCACTAAACAACATAAAAAATCACCCAATTTTAAAATTGAGTGCAAAGTACCTATTCTATTTTTTGCAATTACTTGAGTCACAATAGCCAAAGGTAACACAAATATATTGTACTACATGTGTATATTATTATGTTTTATTTAACACTTTCTTTAGAAGCTCATTACGGGCGTGTTAACTCTCTCTTGACACCCGAGCGCACTTTATTCCCAGTTTAATAAAAAACAGCGTCCAAACATTTGGTAATATTTCTTAATTTGAGCATAAAGTCTAGACTCAGCTGAGATATAAAGTGCCGAGGGAGCTAACAGTTCGGAAAGTTCATCGCTACATCCCGCCTACAAACCATGTAGGCAAGTTGCTGAGGGCATTGTCATCTAGGCAGAAAATGTACTGCTTTGTTGTGAAAATACATCATTTAAGTCTGTGTCTTTTATTTATTTCATTGGTAATGTTTTGCTAGTTTTAGCATCATGATTGAATCAAGATTTCAATTACTAAAATGTGCGTAATTTATTAATAAAATTAACATTTAACTTAGACAAGATTCCCAACCAGACTAGTATTCACGTAGTCAGACTAGTAGCGAGCAGCGAATTAAATTTGTTTCACAGAATTCTGTTCCACTCCAAAGCCTTGATAACTCGTTTGTATGCTTTTATCCCGGAATAACAGCAGAGTCCCAGGGCGCGGAATAAGGCCGAATATTCACGGCAATTGGGGGAAAATGAGTCTTAAAATTTTCATTGCAAGGTCACAGATGATACGAGCACACCAGGGTTAAGGTGGCGTTCCACTAGAAATAAGCTTTTTTTAGACTAAAAAGGTGTGTGGGTATGCATTTGGCCATAGCTTGCCTGATGGTATGCAAAGGCTATGGCCTAAGATGCAGCTTTGAGGATCGCTGGATTATAGTGCGTGGGGAACAGGGAGTCAGGCAGGGAACTTTTTTGAAGCAAACCAGTTTTACGGTAGGCTTCATCTTATTTGATGTTAAGTATATGCAATTATGATGCAAGGATGTGACAGTTACGCTATGAAACTATAAGATTACTTCCAGTAATGCTAAAGCATTAGCAACTATTCGAGGAAGATGATTATATTAGTTAGGTTATTAAAGAAATCGTATCGCGAATACAAACTAAAGAAACTTACAACTTTCTATGTTAAAAAAGCTTTTCTTTCTACTGACGTTATGCTATATGAGCCAACCAAGCTATATTGATAATACATCTATAGCAGCAAATCTCAAGTGGAAAGCCACCCTTAGTCACAAAATTATTCTCTCCATATGCCTTTTTGCCATCCATCAACATAAAAAAGCTCCGTAAATGTGGCAAGGTCACTAATAACACCTTCTTTTACTAAAAAGTTACCTAAAAGCTCTGTAGTAAAAACTGAAAAAAAATTACCAGCTTTGGCAAAGTAAATGACACTTCTACTACGGGCGCCTAGCAATTTTACCTGCATTAATTCAGGAATAAAAAGTAGCCTATGTCTTAATCAATGATCTAACCTATCTCCATACTAAAATTCATCCAAATCAGTACAGCCGTTTGGACATGAAGAAGTACCAAACATGTACACGCAAAAATGATTTGCTTTTGAATATTAGTATAATAAAGAATAATAATAAAAACCATTTATTAAAGCATGAAACCAAAAAAAAAAAAACAAAAAACCAAAAATATATAAATACAAAATATGAATAAATGAAAAGCTTCATGTCACAATACAAGGATATTATATTTTCCTTGATGAATTGTTTGTTCATTGAATTGTAATGTTTATGTTATTATGTTACCATCGAAATAGAATGTCGTTGATACCAAAACATGGTTTATCTCGTATGTATAGTATTCTTTGGATGTAGGATATTAATGGAAAGTGGAATGTTATGTAAACCAGACTTATGAATGTACATATATATGTATCTACCTACTAGTTGTATTAAGGGGCGTTTTGGCTTAAAGTTGGTAGCTATTACACTAAGTCAGGCTGGAGTTAGTAGGAATGTCTGTTGTTCGCACACAGGAGGAAATGAAATTTGTTCGCTTGACGCCACATGTGCAGAATCCGGCAGTTAACTAGTTATACTGTTGTCTTGACAGATGTAAATGTGTGCGAGAGAGAAGAGGCTTGCCAGTTTATCATAAAACAGGCAATGTAACTTTTTTTACTTGCTCTTCGCTTTCGGAAAATAGTGATGTAGTGATAGAGAGTAAGATAACCGATCCAGAGAATTTAACTTGTTTATCAATGATATAGAATCTTTGTCGGAGTCATTCTTGTTGTTAAGATATTGATTCAGGTTGACTTGCGTAAATCTATTGCAGATTACATCTTACCTATCGTTACTAAACTTATCGCAGTGGAATATTATTATACTATTTACACTTTTCTTTGAAACCATACTTTCTTGGTTTGTATTTTATTTAGTGATATAAGTTCACTTAACTGAAAAAGTAGTAATATAAACTTAAAAATACTACTATAACTAAACTAACGAAGGTACACTTTATCTTAAAAGTTAGCATGCATATTAAATCTAACAAATAAATGGATATCTGAGCATGCATTTTACAAACAATAAGTAATTTAACTATTGTCTCTCCTTCGTCGTATTTCCTCATGACTGAGGGTCGTGACTCCCCCGCTGAATTAATTCGTTAGGGGAGTTCTCTTGGGCCAGATACATCGTGGTGGGGCCCAGGTCTTTCCATGGAAGACACATATCCTCGAATATTGTGCTCACGATGTTTTCCTTCACCGTTAAGCGAGTGCAAATCTACACTTAACATAAAATTACAAGTCATTGGTGTAGGGCCGGATTCGAACCTGAGTACCTCTGGATTAAAACAGACACTTGAACCCCTAAGCCACACTCACTTTTACCTAATTTACCCATTACTACGACCAAATGTTCACTTCCCAAACTTTTACCAAAATTTCCTAGCACAAACACCACCACTTTCAGCAGGTCCGTGGCCCTCAGCGGGCCGGATTGGAAATTATTAAATGGTTGAACGGAGCTGCGGGAATATAAAAGTGAATGAAGTGCACTTCCATGTAAGCCTGCCGGTGGGTAGACACAGCGATGAGCGCTTTTTAAACTCTTTAAAGCGTTTTTACGTTGCACTGACTAGCTGGCTGACTTGGACTTGATTTGTACTTATAGCTTAAAAATAAAGAGGTAGGTAATATAAAATGATAATTATTTTTTAGATGCCACCATAACTATACAATTTATGAGACAGTTAGTAAAAAGTTTCTTGGTTAGTAGGTAACATTAATACATACCTAAGCTTTTTTAAGAGTTTTTTCGCTGCGCTGATTTGAAGTCGATTCACTCTGTTCTACCAACAAGAGGTAGTTTATTAGTACCATCTACGTAAAATATAATATAAGTATCATGAGATACTAGCTACTCAAAAGTATTAATAATATCATTTAATTAAGGAGGCTACGCTACGCTCATAGACATAAAATACGCTTGTAAAACATTTATGATTTTACTCTAAGTGAAGCACCATCTAGATTGTAGAACGTTTGGCTAAAGAATAAGTTTTAGGCATGAAAAGAGATCAATGTTATCAACACCTCCGTAGGCGTTGAAAATACCCATTTCTAGCAACCAAAGTAGATGTAATTTATTCTAGAGTATTCTAGAACAGAAATGAAGTCGAGACGTCCGATAATTGGCTTCGGAACTGTTTCAATGGAATGATTAAATTAACTATAGTAAATCTGCCCGCGGCGCTCGAATGTGAAACTTGTGCAAACTTTAATTAATTCAATAACAGTTTTGATAGTTCATGTTTAATTCCGTTTTGAGTTCGAAATTTATACTTTTTATCAAGATGCATAATATTGGTGTTAATTTCCAAATTTGACCGCGAGCTAAGAGAATAATTATAAATTAAGTAAGCATCTTGGTTGCTCATTACTTCTTAATATAAATCATTTAAAAATCAATTAACCACATTGATCATCTAGAAGGTAGCGCGTGATCAGCACTACTATTATTATATTTAAGGAGATCGATTTATACGGTTACATTGTAACAAAAGCTTAATTTATGTTTGAATGTCTAGAAATCAATACCTAAAACTGAAAACTAGATTTCAAACTTGCTGAAATCTAAACACTTTACAATTCTATGTCCATGTTGTATAACCCAGTATGGAAGTCAAGTCATTGTGTAAATTTGTCGCGTGAAAGCCTCTGAAATTGAATGGGCGGTTGATTAATTATACTAAAGAAAGGGTTTAAATCAATCTACAGCCATCTATAACACTCAAGATTCTATTAAATATAAGGACCTTGTTTGCGACAAATAACTTTACGACGGATTTTGTAAATGGATTTAAAATGCAAAGTTGAGAAAAAAATATCTAGACAGTGAATAAGGTATGACTAGATATATATTTTGCATAAAATACATATCACTTAATCATACGAGTATTGTATAAACTAGTTGTAGTTCTAAGAAAAGGCAATAGATGGCACTAGTGGAAATATTAAATCACAGTTATGTGACTGTATAAATGTAGTAGTTTTAGTTCTTCGAAATGCCAATAGATGGCGCTAGTAGTACAATTAGATCGCAGTTTGGCAACAAAAGTGAATATTAGTGAGTAAATTAAGAATTAAAGTTTCATTGTCTGCTGATCCAGCAGATTGTCGTTTTATTTACATCAATTCTTGCATAGTGATCCAGTAGGCAGTATTGGAGATACTGTCATACTGTTGTTACCTCAGGTAGTAGGTAGCAGGGGAGTCCATAGTTTTACAAGTATAACAGTAAGTATATGCGGTTGAATTAATATTAATTGGTAGTGAAAACCTTTTAGTATTTTATATTATACGTGTAACTAATAATTTAAAAACAAACTTTTTATTTGTTTCAAAAATGTCTGGGTCTAGATCTATTCAAAATTTAAGAATTAAAAACTGTCGGAGCCCTTAACGTTATATTTTTTACATTACAGTCACTCACAAATATTCGTGATAAACTAAAGTCAAGCTATATAATCAGGATTTTTCTTCCACAAACAGTTAAATATATAGTAGCGTTCAATTAACGTAAGTACAAACCTGTATCAAGAATTTATAATTATGTGTACCACTGATGAAAATTTTATCAATATTATCTCAAAAAAATCAATTTATCTATACTAATATTATAAAGCTGAAGAGTTTGTTTGTTTGTTTGTTTGAACGCGCTAATCTCAGGAACTACTGGTGCTAATTGAAAAATTATTTTTGTGTTGGATAGAACATTTATCAAGGAAGGCTTTAGGCTATATAACATCACGTTGCAACTAATAGGAGCGAAGAAACAATGGAAAATGTGGAAAAAACGGGGAAAATTATTCATCTTTGAGGGCTTTCGTTGCGTGCGCTGCGAAAACGGTTCAAGATATCAAAAAAATTATATAAAAGAATTATTCCTCTTGAAATGATGTAACAAAATGTCCGCAACTGTATATGTCTATCTTTTAAGGTTAACTCACTAGAACCGTTTTTATGGTAATAACTATTCCACGCGGACGAAGTCGCGCGCACCAGATAGTTTATATAATAAAATTACTATTCATTAAAACACAATATCCATTACTCAATAGCAGGTTCAAAGCACTTACAACAATCAATCTTCAAGACGCAAATGACATCTCACAACGAAGGGCCATTCAAATTGAGATGAAAAAATACTTCCATGCGTTGATAACCAACGCCATTGAGGAGAAATATTACGCCAATATCGCACCACCCATTACCTGGGGAGTGAACACAGTGAGACAAAACGAATAGTACTAAAAACTTAGCCAACCATAGACCTTAAGTGTGGGTATTAAGGCTGGTAATCGCGTGGTAAGTTTTGCTGGTAGTTAACGCGTAGCACGCATTCGGATTGTCGTTTTCAGGACTATATTATGTGACAGTCGCTAAGGTTTTACATTTTGGGAACACTCGAAAATAAAACACTATCGCACTATTACAAAGTCGGAAATTTGTGTGTCTGTGTATATGTATGTTTGTTATATCTTAACGTTCGGACAACTGCACTAATTTGGTTGAAATTTAGTACGGAGGTTACACAGACTAGCCGCGCTTTCTGCTTTCACCCGTGTTAATATGAGATAGCGCGAAAAAGTAACATACATACACACTCAGGCACGAATTTATCCCTTTACAATATAATAATGATGTAATGATGATAAATAATGATGTGATGTAATGTGAAATATAATATGATTTTTATTAACGCACCACTCACACACGGTAACACCGCAGAACGAAGTTGGTTCGATAAAAAAATCAGCAGTGTGTCTTTATCAACAGAGCTCCGTCTCTGCTCGTACAGCGTATTGGATTGCCGTCTCTAGCCAGGTGGAATCGTGATCGATTGCCCCTTTGTCGCATCGCGGAGTTACGCCCCGATATTACCGGGACATTTCTTGGGCTGTCACCGCTCGCCGCCTCACCAAGAATTACCCTGCTGATAAATTGTGCTGTGGTTCCACGATGGACTACGTGGAGAAATGGTTAAAAATTGTCTTCGAAGCAGTGTGGGAATAGTTCGGCGTTTACGGCTCGGGATTTGATGTTTGAGGCACGTGCATTGTTTGTGCTGGTGGCTTTTGTCGGATAGAATCGATAAACTTAAAAAAAAAACTAATAAACTAATTTTTTTTAAATGCGTAACAACAGCTTTAGATACTGATTAGTATAATTATGATGGTATAATTAGGGCTTCAATAATTTGTATTAATTTGTTGTCAATTTGGGGTAAACAAATATTTGTTACGAATTATTATATTACGTAACAAAGACTATTACATTATAAGGCAAAGCATCTATTAGGTCGTTTGTTTTGGTAGCCACTAGTAGTAGGTAAATAGCGTTTCTATATCGTTCATTTTGTAGTTTGTGGGCAAATATTTTCGCTATTAGGCACTATGATTCGTTCCTACATTATTACTCTAGATTATTTTCCACAATGAAGCCCAAATTACTGTCGTATAAAAAATAAGAAGGAATGGATGGATGGAGTATTATTTAGCAATCAGGGGCAAGCAGCGCCGCAGGCTTTAAAGGAAAAATAATATTGCCAAGTAAATGTGTGGAGGTAGCGTTTGGCTAGATAAATATAAAAAGGTAGTAATAATGTTCAACTAGTTATTCTAATGGTTTGTTTTTCCAAAAGTAACAAAGCAGCGAGAGAACATTATGAAAACAAAATGCGATCGAGGATATAGGGAGGACCGGTATATAACTTCGTCATTATGCTTGTCGACGACATGACATCTGTCTCAAGCCGAACCTGGATGAGGCTGACTAAAGATCGAAGCCAATGGCATATTAAGAGAGAGGCCTACACCCAGCACTGGGACAAAACTGGCTGTGGATGATGATTATAACGATTATGTTTGGAGCCTTGAAAAATCTTATTATTCATTCATCAACTTAAGCGATCTCTCTCTCTTTCTCTCTCTCTCTCTCTCTCTCTGAGTCGTATTTCCTCATGACTGAGGGTTGTGACTCCCCCGCAGAATAAATTCGTTAGGGGAGTTTTCTTAGGCAGATAGATCGTGGTTGGCGCCCAAGTCCTTCACGGAAGATTCAAATGTCCTCGGATATTGTGGTCCTCAAACATGTTGGTTTCCTCACGATGTTTTCCTTCACCGTTAAGCGAGTGCAAAACCACAAGTAACTTGAAAATACAAGTCATTGGTGTAGGGCCGGATTCAAACCAGGGTGCGACTGGATTAAAGCAGACATTGGAACCGCTAAGCCACACTCGCTTACTTTAGCGATAAATAAATACAAATCACATTCATGGGTACAATATTTACTTTCTTTTATGATACCCCTATTGGCGAAGTACAAAACGGAAATTACTGTGTTGTTCGCAAAATTATTACGTAAAAGGGTTGCGGGATAAGGGACTGGAAATCAGCTTTGGTGTACCCACAGTTTGTATGATAGCGTTATTAAAACCAAATATAGCTGGGAGAGACATGTAAATACGTTATTGTATAATACAAATGTACGCGTCAATTTTATTTCACTGGCTGGCCAATCTATATTTAATAGCTTTGCCATTGTGTGTTATATTTTCCAGGAAAGTGAAACTTCCCAACATCATTTTATGCAGTTTTGGTGTAAGTATAAGAAGTTAGTTTTGTAAATAAAACTCAGATTGTATCTGGGGCAAATAATCATTTTTATTCTGATCAGGATTTCTATATTTCATATCACCACATCCGACCTTTCTGATATGGCCATCATATATTAAAAAAAAAACCTTGATAAACCATATATGTGACCAACATTTAATTTTACGTCGACTGCGTTAAAAACAATAAATCTATCAATTTACATTGAAGAACTGCTTGACGACATACCGCTAATAAAGAATACAATATGAGAGAACTTTCAAGCGACGTTTTAAAGCGATTACTGTTAAAGTTCTCGGCTGCGTGTTTGATTAACGCGAGGTAGATTACTGGCAGGCCTCTTCGCTCGTTTGTACGGAGGCGGCTCTGATGAGGTCGTCACAACTTGTTCCTGCCGCCAGTGCGTGATATATATTGGAGACACCTTCTATCTCATTTATTTATCTATATACAGGGTTGCTGACCTATCTACCGATCTATAAAGCGTAAGCTTAGTATAGGGCTGGATGGCGCTATGTGATATGTCCTGTAATATTTATTTATCTATGTGTGATATGTTAACTTACTGGTAGCTTCTGAAAAACTTTTCAATTGTTGCTTCTAAACTCATCAAGCTCACTTTTGTTTGGACTTTTGGCCTCTACAGGCGGGCTGTAGCAAGAAACACAAACCTGTCCCACGTAAAAAACCTTTTTTTATATTACAAAATACGGTCACAAGTAAGGTAAAGTTAGAAAAATATGCCAGAAACTAGTGCATTGCTTAAAAATAAATACTAATTATTCAGTAGGTATGTACAGTAATGAACATAGATGTATCGCTGCATCTATGAATCTAACCTATTACGTACAGACAATTATAGCATAAGCACATTGCTTTGTCGCTACAATGACCTATCTTTTAGAAATAATGTCGTTGGTGGCTCTCTAGGTAATAGGCATCGTTTACTAAATCACTGACGTTCACTTTAATTACGCGTCCAGATAACTTTCTCTAAACTTCGGTCGTATCTTTTTCGTAGGCCCGAAATTCTTAGCTATGTCGTAGAGATAAAAAAATCTGCGGTTAGTAACACCAAATAAACTCCATATTTTAATATAATAGGACAAAAAAAATCAATTATGAAGAAGTTGAAAGACAAACAGATAATATTATAATATGTTTACTCTTGAATAGGCCTTTATTAAAATAAATAAATAAATATTCCGGGACATTGCACACAGCGCCATCTAGCCCCACACTAAGCAAACGCTTGTGTCGTGGGTACTAGATAACGGATATAACACTTATATACTTTTCTTTGTAAATACATACTTATTATACATACAAACGGCCAGACTCATCACAAGTAATTATAATTTTTTTTAAAGTAAATAAATACTTGTGTCAAAATGACTATTTCCAATTTACTGTGAAGGATATCGTTATAAATCTAAGTAATTGAGCATACAATCTAACTTTTTAATACATTTATTTTATGAGTATTTAATTCTAAAGCAAAATGTAGGTTAACCACTTCACCTACGTAGCAAACATAGTAATTGGCTCTGACTGGGTTTGTATTTGAATAAAAATATGGTTACGAAAAACGTCAAAGCGAGTGTTCTTATCTTCCCCTATAAAGTAAAAGAAACAAAACGAAGTCGACGCAAAGAAGCCTGCGTGCCGACTGCCACGACACTCGGCGCGATTTGTGCGAACTAAATATATTCACCGCTTCGCTTTTCATATGATAAGTACTATAACAAAAATAATGTACTCTAAACATTTCTCTTTTTCTAGATCTCACTTTATTCAAGACACGAAAATATTTGCAAAGGAAAATCAGACATAGACTTACAGACGTACCATATTCTGTTTTAGCTAAAAATCGATGTCTCAGACTAAGCTGCTTTCAAGAATATCTTAAAAAAACCCAGTCGGCGAAATACGAAAATCCACAGATGAAAATAAAAGATAGAACAATTTCCTCATCAAAGGTCAGGAGATCGGTAAAAGAAATTAGGCCCTTTTATACGAAAGACAAAAGTGGGCCGAAATTTTTGGGCGTGCAATCTTCGCTTTTATTTCGGGCACTTTCTGTTCGTCTTCATTAATTTTAAATAGATTCCGTTTGAGTACCTAACGCCTGATTCAATAAAGTGGACGCATTCCTAGGGCCCTATTCTGGTGCTGACCGATAATTGTACTCATTAATATAGTATTAGAGTCGAGCGATAATCGCTCGTGACGAACCAATGATGTGATAATTGGGCATTATCAAGTGGAATGCTTTGACACTCCATACGGGCCAGGAATTAGTACTCGACGGCGACGGTCAAATAGTATCCGTAATTGGGATAAATTATTACATTTAATTATTATTTCGTTAGCATAGTTTAGAAATGTCAACCTCGTTACACGATTTTTATTATTTATTTTTAATAATAACTAAAGTCTTTATGTGCTTTTCTAAGATTTTATCTTCATTCCTACGAGTGTCGCAAGCTCAAAAATTATATATATAATTGTGTTCCTTCTTATATAGGGTTGTGGTGAAATAATAGTTGAAGTTGTTGTTCTGAAATAATAGAGTATTTATTAATAAATATTAACCTATATCAAACACAATTATGACCACTTAAACTACACTTATCAAAATGAACCCACCTGAAATAATAGAGAAACAACATTCAAAGTTACTACTTCACAAGTAAAAGTACTAATTTTATCAATATTTTTAAAATAAATCTCAATTCACAATCAAACTATGTATGCGTTGTTCTCCATAATAAAATGTAACCTCCAAACCGTGAGCTTCAACAGTGAGCGCGGCAAATTCAAAATATGTATAGGCGGTAAGTACATTTAAATAAGCATAGACAGAGTATGTATATCATACTTTGTTTACATACATACGAGTATGTATCATCAATATGCATAACAATAAAAAAACGTTTGTTCATCCATTGATACTGTACGCTCACCAATAAATTGTTATTATAAATATTGTTTAGTCAATATTTCTCTGTAATTAATAATTCTCAAAAATTTCATACGATTATGAGTATGCAGCTAAATCTATTGAGTAAGGTTAAACAAAAAATATGCTAAGTTGGAGCTGTAATATGGCAGATTTTATGTTTCATTATGTAATTGTTGTTATTTTTGGTGTACATAATATGTTCTGAAAATCTGTCACAATAAATGTTTTTTTTTATTCTTTCTTCAAATGCCGTTCTTCAATACGAGGCTTAGAAATAAAAATGAATTGACCTGTTTAGGAACAGACTGTTCCACCACAATACTCCAGAATACGGTCCAAGAGTAGTGTTTTTGCAGGCAAACAAGCAGTCAGCCCGGTGGCCTGTAACCGCGTGTTGACGAACTTAAATTGTATTTCCCGTCTCTGTTTGTTCGGGAGATGAGATGCGAAATAGAAGACGTTTTCCATAGTATTTGTAGGAATTACAAATGTTTGTGATTCGTGACCGATTTCCTGCGGATTTTAATTAGCTTTTAGAGGTGTTTGAGGAGGTCACCCACGCGCCACGTAAATGGTTTCGAATATTTTTTTGTCATTTGGACACAATTTACGTATGTTTTTTTTCGTAATGAGAGTTTATTTGAATAATGTACAGATTTGTAGCAAGCCACGATTAGTACAATCAGATATACGATATGGGGAAATTATTGTCTATACCTGCGCTTGCTTGTACTGTTTGTCCAATAAAAAAAGTTTCTTTAAGAATATAAGAAACGCTAGTTTGAAGACACGCAAGTATGCTACAAGAAATCAACAGTAGGTAACCATTTTGTTGCCACTAATATCTTATAATAGAGAAGTAGCAATATAAAAAAGTACTTATATAAAGTAAAACTTTTTAAATTTGAGTGCATCAAACTCGTCCTTGTTCACTAAAATCCTTATAAGCTCGATACGTGAATAATCCGTCTGTCTTGAACCCTATCTCGCTTTATGCCCTCAGAGATATGAGATTAAAATTCTTAAAATAAACCCAGTGGTACAATAAAACTACTATAAAACCTCGGGAGAAATATCCCTTGTATAAAGAATGTCACTACTCGGAGATTCCTGACAATGTTATGTGATATATAAAATGAAATGAAATTATTTAGATATTACGCCGGAGCGTGCTCGGATTTCAAGAGTATGTTGTTGTTATATGTTTATGTGCTATGCAAATTACGTCTTCTGCTTTGAAATTTGAATTCGCCAATGAAACTAATACGAGCACAAATATTGTTGGAAACTTGTGTGATAATTTAAGTGTATGTACCTATATTTTTATGTGACCGTCGCGCTGCAATACTGTTTGCTATGTTCTCAAATGTCACGGCGTTATAAAGATATGGTGGTGGAAAAAAACAAACAAATTGGTAGCGAGATTGCTTATGATAAAGCTACCAAAGTTTGCTTAATTTTCTTATCGTGTGTTAAAGAAAGAAATCATCTGTAATACACTTATCCATAATGAATGAGGTCTGCACAAGATCGACGCAGCTGGCATATTCAAAGAGAGGCCTATGCCGAGTAGTGGGATGGGGGAGGCTGTGGATGATGATGATGATGATAATACATTTTTGATAGATATTTACACATTAGCTACACCTATAAGTCATTTAGTCATTTCAGAAATCTCCAGGGCAGTTCGAAAACTCTCGCCACCAGAGTTGACTACGAACTCACCTACTAAAGAAATAGAACAGAAACTGTTTACGCAACTGTACATACATAGATAGGTAGCTACAGTTTTGATGAGAAACTGCACCACGGAGTTACAATAAACTCTTAGTTTAATACCAACAGTATAAGACAGACTAACCCGGTCGCAGCGCTGCTGGGAACAGACTGTTGATAAATTAACTTGTCGAGACTCCTTCGATTCAACGACTGAAATCTGTGAGACATCACTTTGTGAACTAACAAATTGTGAACTAACATATCTATAGCCAGGATTTGATACAAAAAGTGAAAGTGCTGCTACCAGTTAAGTACAGGGTTATTTTGCGCCAGCTCTAACGACATTTCAGTCTACGTTTCCAATAAAAAGTAAAGATGGAGCGATTCATATTGATAGAGAGAAATGTGTTTATCCACGGATGTATTCTGATTGAAGTTGAAGAGAGTTATCATCTTCAGAAAAAGCAGATTGGTGAACTGAACGTTTATTATCTATACGCTAAACTTATACTATGAAGCCGAAAGTTTGTGAGTTCTTTCTTTCTCACCTCGAACTGAAATTTCGAAATTTGACTCAAACTGATTTGGGTAAAGTTTTATTTGGATTGGAGATATATTGAACCTGGAATGAATGCATAAGTAACTTTTTAACTGTAATCGCCGCAGATAACACGAATGAGCAACTTAACTTACATGTAGTTTGAAACAGCTTCATACATAGTATTGTTCTTCAAATTTCGCTACATCTATGCTACAGCTATGAGTATAACACAACAGAGCAGCAAAGCGTATACCAGGTAAATAAAAAGTAAATGCTGCGTAGAGTTCTCAGAAGCTGTTTATCCCTCGGATATTGTTTCCCCGAGTGCCACTCAGCACTTAGAAAAATTACAATCACCCCACAGGTACCAACCGACAAGAGTTTTTTTGCTTGGAAAAGTTTGCAAAAGGTATTTCTGTGATGAATTGCACTACATCATTATAGTAAAAACTGTTGTCACTGAGTTGCAAAAAGTTCATTTCCAACTAGCTTCTACTTTGAAAAGGCCAAAGCTAGTAAAATATGAATATTTTATGGGATATTGCCAAACAAAAATCACAAAATTTAAGTTGAACGTAGACACTCGTAGAGGTAACAACTCCGTAGAGGCCTATTGCGTAGGCATGCTACGACATTATAAGTGTACGTGCTACGATTTTATGACAAGATTTTTGTACCATCATTATTAACTTGACGTCTATTTTACTTATTGCAAGAACAACATCATATTTATATGGTTCATTTGAGTACTGTATAATTGAGCAATTTGTCTACAAAAACCCGTTAAATCATCACATTTTATCCCATTCGCTTAGTATCGCAATCACGTCCATATTCATCCATGTAAGTGTGCTGCCCACCGATGCCTTAAACCAAATATTAAATGGTACAAAATCTCTAAAAGGAGCTATAACTCCCCCACACGTCTCCTCGACCCAAGAAGCGGTCATGCCTCTGACATTGTCTTTGTGCCTTAATATAGTGTGCTAGTAAATCTCGCGGAACCTCCCGAGTTGATTTAATGTGCCTTTTTATAACCTTGCCGCTTCGTTATGCGGTTAAGTGAGATTGTTATGGAACCGAGCATGGGTCTCTATTGAGTTTACGTTTGTTGTGTTACTATAGCTAGTAGTTCTCAATAAGACCTTGGTAGAGATGAGTAAGTTCGTATGAGAGTGGCCAACTCTGGTGTCAGAGTTTTCAAACCGCCTTAAAGGCCTCTGCCTTAGCTTAACGACTGACGTACTATGACAAAGCGCTGGGATTAAATTTAACGTGTTTCATTGTTTATTTGGTAGAGATGTCATCAAATTAATGTTCAAATCCATTAGATGAGAATAGACAGCTACTAAGTATTACAACAATGGTCCTAATTTTAATAAAATATAGTTGAATATAGTTACTATGCAAATTTAATTGATACACCGTGTTACCCTAGTGTATGCGCAAACACACTTCTCTTGTGTTATAAAAAATCAATATTTCTTTGGAGTCTCTTTAGTGTGGAGTCTCTAAACTATCACCATCCCTAAAATCACCATGATCCATTACTCGGCTGCAGTGTGAAAAAAACTGAACAGACTAATCTATACTTAATATTATAAAGCTGAAGAGTTTGTTTGTTTGTTTGTTTGTTTGAACGCGCTAATCTCAGGAACTACTGGTGCGAATTGAAAAATTCTTTTTGTGTTGGATAGACCAGTTATCGAGGAAGGCTTTAGGCTATATACATCACGCTGCAACTAATAGGAGCGAAGAAACAATGGAAAATGTGTAAAAAAACGGGGAAAATTATTTATCTTTGAGGGCTTCCGTTGCGTGCGCTGCGAAAAAGGTTCAAGATATCAAAAAAATATGTATGAAAGAATTAATGCCCAAAATAACTATTCCACGCGGACGAAGTCGCAGGCACAGCTAGTACATAATATGACGACAAATTATATGATTATTTCGTGTGCGTAACTATGTATTGCTAAAAGTGGCTGTACTAATCTCCCTAGTGCAGCAATGCTTAACATCAGGCAGGCTGTAGTCGAACGTAAACCTATCCCCAAAAACAGCTATATTAGCATCCTAAGATACATATGTACGTACATACTTAATAGGCATCGAGTTATTTGTTGTTGTTCCTACGTTATTAAACTTGTAAGAGACTTACAAAGTTCTTATAGTATCCTACAAGCTTACAAAGTTCCGTTGCATGTTAGGAAGGTAACGGACTAAGTTGCCAAGTGTCATCGATACTCCAAGTAACTTTATACTACTTAAAGTTGTATGTCTAACCGACTTACATACGACTTTATGCATGAAACTAAAGAAGTAAGTTAACTCATAGTTTTTTTTTTACAATTTAATTAATTTTGTATTATAATTATTTATAATTCATACACATTTACATTATTTACGAATTTTGGTTAGTCTATACTTGAATAATAATACTTAAATATAATTCACTTTTTTAAATAACGTGATGAAAAAAAGTATTCATTAAGGTGATTTAATTTAAACTAGGATAAAACCCACAGCTTTTCGTATCACTATTTTTCGTTTCGATATTCACAAAGAATTAATTAGCATCTTTGTCTAGATTTTAGAAGCAACCTTTATTTACTGCTCATCAGGTTTTAGATTTAGTTAATTTTTTTATCAAGGCCTGTTTAAATATAGCACAACAATGTATATATCAACTCTATTATTCATCTAACCAACGTACATTCAATGGCTTACTACAAAAAGACAAGATAGTAAAAGATGAAAGACTCGACCTTACCTAAATCACATTTCAAATAAGAGGAGTCAAACTTCATTTCTGTGAGAACTACCATGCCCTTTGCCGAGTGATATATTTGGGGAAGGCTCTACATAATCTTATCGAGCGAATGCTAAGTAAGAGCAATAAAATACCTACTCCCATCCTTTATTTAAAGAATTGCCTTCGGCCCATAAATTTGTTAAACGTTGGAGCTGAGTTCCAGGACCGTTTAGATCTACTCTGGGTTACTGCAGATGTTGAGCTCTTTCAATTTTATGCTTTGTTACGCAAAAATAGCTGCTTTGTGGCTTGGCTGCTTTTTTGAGTCGCTGTCAAGTGTACCTTCGAAATTAAATTAGATATGTTTAATGTTATTATGTTGCTTCACATCTAAAAATGAAAACTTTATATAAAAGCCTTTTTTCGAAATCGATTCTGGGTTGTATAAAAATATGGTATAAGTATTTGATCATGGACGTTTCTAATATTTAAAACATTGGTGTTTTATAATAAATAATAAATCCGTAAATTCTCTACTCCTGAAACTGTAATTATCAAGTGGAAGAAAACTATAGTGATATGGGTAAAAGTAATAAATAATAAGGAAACAAAAAATAAATAAGTGATCATTTATTTGCCTGTATTTTCGAAACTGCAGAATGAAAAATGGCTTATTTATGATTTGTTTATTCAATCATACGTAATATTCAGAGAAGTTAATTTATAAACTTTTTGATAAACTTTTTGCATGAAATATATCTAAGTTTTCCACGAGTCTGCTCATTAAACGGTCCATTGAATGAAGTTTTTGCAATTTTTCAATAATTCGCTTCACTTACCTTTACTCTCAAGGAGTACAAGTAATTACGCAACTTTTTGCAAGTTTCTAATTAGGAATCAGGTTTACTCGCGAAGAAAGGCAATGAATGGGCATTTCTGTGAGTTTGTCAGCTTCAATATCAGAATTAATTAGAGAAGTCGGCTCGGCCACGCCGCTTGTGGGACTCAGTACGCAAAGTACTACTGAATTAGTTAACTTTGATTTTTGTACATTAGTATCCGTGAAAAAGATATCAAGTTAGGTATATCGTGTATTATGTTTGGTAAATAGCTAGTGTTTGAAAAATAAGGGTGTAAACTTTGTTTATAATACTGTACTTTAAAGTTTTTCCAGGTGTTGGGTATGGACATGTCTTGATATTGCCGTTTTATGATAACTGGAACATGATTAAAATTTACAACTTATTTAAACTGACTCGCATAGTACAGCATAAGACACAATAATGTAAAAATTATCTCGACACCATAATAAAACTTTACAATATCATATATTACTTATTATTTATATGACCTCTCTTATATACTGGTGTGTTGTCTCCCGCCCCTCTCGCTCCGCTAGGCAGAGCTGCACTGTAATTATCGAAAAACACTCAACACTCGTATTTCGTGTTTTGTTTGTTCCTCCGGTTATTAATTAGAGTCACGAGTGGGAATATTTTCTTGCCGATATAACACCGACCCGGGAAAATACAAGAATTTTTACGAGAATTTTACGTGGACGTAAACAAAATCATCCAGCTTTATTAAAAGTCGTAGTAGTAAACAAAATGGAACAAAGCAGATTTTGAGCGATTCAATTAGATGTTTTCTATCAAAGATGAGAGCGAAAGGAAGGTCAAATAGATAAACTAATAACGTTTTAGTGTCTATTCAGTCTTGAAATCCCAGTTCATTCCATGCGATAGTAAAAGACATTAGAATCGAGTGAAAGGAGGTCATTTTGTTCCATTGTTTTAAAAAAAAAGCCCCAGGGGATTACCGTCGCCCAAATAATTTCGTTCGCAACTAAACGTGATGAAATAAATAGCGTTTTCCTTTCTCTATATCGAATTATTTTTCCATCAGCCTCGCAGCGGCGGCGTGTTTGGCAATTAATTATTTGGCGACAAATTATTGTTGCTTCACTAATGATTTTTTGACGAGGGTCTTTTGTGGGGATAAAGCAGTGATTCTTACCTTTTGTATGGCTCTCATCACATTGAACCGTTTACGAGTGCAATGACTTGCTTTGTTTGCTTCATTACAGTAAGTGTGGGCGTGGCGATAATGGCTGCCTTATTTTTGTAGTTTTTTTTATTACTGTTGGTTATTTTAAGCACTGCTTTTACTGTAACATGGCTGCGTTCTACTAATTAATGGGTTTGAACAATAAAAATTGAGCTCGGATATTTGGTATTCCATATTAATTGTATTTTTGACTGTATAAATATAGTATTTGAATTCGAATTGTCCAATGTTTTCAGTTTTATTTAACAATTTTTTACTCATAATACTTATGAAAGTTCTTGCAACACTACAAACAATTCATGGAACCTTCTCGATACGTCGAGAATTTTTAATGGAATATCTAGTAATTATTTATCAAATTCGTAATGAACGTTTTTCACACGTGTTTGGTTCATTGGTGTTTATTTTTGGTGAGCGCCAGAGCGTGAGGGAGATAGCGAGATCGATGGACCAACAATAAATGAGAATAATGAATGTCATGTGAACATTCTGGCAATTTATTTACACGGGTTAATCAGTATCTCGGGTCACTTGATTAAAGCTTCCGATTTTTTTGTTTTTATGTTATGTAATTTGCGATCTTTCACTGTTTATTTACTTTGGGTTTGTACCAAATATGTACGTTTGACTGGAACTTGTGATTATTTATTAGCATGGTGAAAACCTAGTGTGCACTAATCCGGAATAAGTAAGCGTGATCAAACTAACAAAACAGTGTTATTATATCATTGGGTTTGAATTAACATCACTGCATAAATCATATCACAATCTCTTTGTCATGAAATATCATCCTTCAGTTGGGTGTGATATTTTAGCTAACATATATGCCAATTTACTTACATACCTACATATGTATTTTGTCAACACGTCCAGTGACCACAAAATCTAAATAGCAATTATATCCCGCATACAATTTACGATACAATATAATGATACAATGTATGTAAGTGCGAGCAATCACGAAATGAATTTCACATTTGGTCGGGAAGTTACGTACATTCCTAACTATCCACTAAAACCAATGTGACGTCATTACCTGCATAGGTAGCCGGGCCCATATTTCGTGGGTCGCACACATTTTGTCAGCAGTTGGCCTCGCATGGATGAACTAGAAGGGCGATATTCTGGAGGTGTACGATATTTTTAATGTTGACTATCTGTTGCGATTAGTCACTTTGAATGTACCAATGGAAAACGATGATGAAATTGAAGACCTATTTTAACCGACTTCAAAAAAGGAGGTTATCAATTCTTCTCAAAGTTTTTTTCCTTATAAAATTCTGTTTGTATGACATAAGGTGAAAGAGGACACACAATGCGCGATGCATGGTATGAAACTTTTTTAAAATTTCTTACGTCATATGTCTAAAGTACACCAAAAATTATAAAACGTAGCTCTAAAGTTAAAGAGCTTTCGGTATTTTTTCCACCGTTTTTTTTGTCAATATGGTATTTGAAATGTGTTAACTATGCTAAAGGGCACAATGATACTCAATTACAAACTTCGATACAATAAAGTTTGCTCCTGAACCCGGCTCTTTTAGTTGCCGACGTTTTCCAATTGGGGAGGGTTCGCTTACAGGAAACAATGGCAACTTATAAATAACTTTAATTAAATGCCATTGACCTTGTTTTTTGAGAAACGAAAACATATTTCGTAACGTTTTTTTTAACAAACTTTACTATAGGCCGAACCCTAGAAGGTACTTGCATATTCAAATTTTAGCGGTAAAGCTATCATCACCGCAATTACAACTTGCATATGATTTTATCCTGCCTGATATTGGAAACCATTGTTATATTATTGTTTTGGGATCAATATAAAAAAGCCTTTATAATTAATACATTTTTCTAATTATATAATTCGGTTAATGTTCTGGCGGCAGGTCGACATTTTTAATAACAAGTGAAAGAAGTCTAACAGTGATAATAAGTAATTAAACGAGTAAAAAAACTTACGGTACTCCAAATTGTCGCAAGATTGTACCAATTTTCGGCTATGCGATAATTTGTTGGTGCTACTAGAATAGCCCCGTCCCCGCAGCTATGCTGTGGCAGCGTGCCGTGCGTTACTCCGGTGGCGGCCATTTTGGTCTCCAAATGACCCGCGCGGTGATATTACCGGAAAATGCACTGCAGTCTTCACTACCTACAAATTTGTGGAGTTTCTACCTATTACAATGTACCTATCTGTAGACATAGTGTGATAGAAAAAAGTAGTGTGAAAAAAATGAGTCAAAAAGCGTTTGCGTGATATGAGCCTAGATGGCACGGTGTGATATGTCCTGCAAATATTTATTTTATTATTTAAAGTATGTGCTAAATGTAGATGTGTATCTGTAGGTACTTTACTTAGTTTCCAATCATTGATTTGCTTATTTGTTTGTTTGTACATGAGTTTCTTTATTCATACATACATGTGTATTGTATATTCGTGTTACGCGAGATAAATTTGAGTAAGATTTCACACAATTTTTTACAAAGTTTTGACATCCATCAAAAATCTTTTGTTGTTTTAGAAAATCAAATACACGAGCAAATGTGGTCCACGTGTAAGTAATCGGATATGATCATACACAAGTAAAACATTGTCAGTTATTCAAGAAATAAGATTTGTGTAAGTCACGTGATATTTTTTCATATATACACTGGCATATCCTTAACATATAATTATTATAAAAGAAAACATGTGCTCGTAGTTTTGTTATTCTGTTGTACTTCACGCTAGTTGCTTTCACGCTTCTACGGAGCGACGGATCATCTAGATTTCAGATATGACGACGGTACAGGGTTCCATGAGAGACACAAGACTATTTCTATTCTAAACAGGCTAGTGAGTAGTATTTAAATAATTTTCACATCACGTAGTATATGAATGTCTATGTCACAACTTAATTTTGACAGAAATGGGTCATGCTAAATTTCAAAGTGGTATGGATAGAGCTTAAGTGACCTACGTATTCCTAGAATACTAGGCCTTAGTTCTAGAATAATGCTTAACCCTAGGACACAAGACTATCTGATATCACGGTATGTTGCCAGGGTTAAGGTCTATGTTTGAAACTCACATCCTATATGTCAGAGATTTCTGATTTACAATTAATCAATCGAAAAAATGTTAGGGCTTAATCATACAATATTCACATAAACTAAAACTACCTATCATCATAAAAAGTATTGGACAATAGGTGCTTACCTATTGTCCAATATGCATCGATGAAATAAATATATATATAAATATGATTTAGCTATAAAATGGTGCATCCTACAATACATTGTGCAGTTTAGATACATTATCTGCTAGAAAATATCCTTGACTGAATTTGGAAATGAATGAGTATCGTTTAAATAGTTATTTACATTCAGAATTGATATTTATTTTTCCATAGTGTCTCTCTCTGTCTTTGAGTCGTATTTTCTCATGACTGAGGGCCGTCCTTGCGTCGCAGAATGTATTCGTTTGCCTTATGAACGTTGGAGTTTACTAGAAATAGTGAGGAGTATATCAGGTTTCATCTCAGGTCTAGCACAACGTTATGTTTGTGCTGAAATTGTGACAGCTGACATGCCCTTTGAAATCACGCTTCATGCTTCACAAAAGCTCGTGTCGAGTATTTGAAAATGTGTCTTATTTTATGTAATGCCTAGATTTAGATAAGTCTAAATCTATTTTCATAGGCATCACATTTTCGATCGAGTTGCATAGAACGAAACTAATTAATTAATATCTTAGAATATTTTTTTAACGAAAATATAGAGATTTAAATTATTCTAATATCGCCTACGGCAATTGTTCCTTTATATCGCTACGATATAATCAAAGCCACCGGTTAAATTATAAATTAGGTCCCGCCAAATACCTGTAGCGTATTTTAACTAGAATCGCTTTGCATTAATAGGCTTTAAGGCTTAATGGTATGGAGTTAGAAAGCCAGCGGTTTATTATAAACGTAGCAGTACGGGATTACTCAAAAACGACCTATACAATAGGCGTAGATTGAATGTGGGAATACGTGAAAGGAAATTATATCGTAGTGGAGAAATAGCGTCAGTTATAAATAGTTAGAGTTGAATAAATGGTTTAACTAGCTTACGGTGTATTGAGGTGAAATAGGAGTAGTTTATTTATGGGGTTATTATTGTCTGGTGACTGGCGGTATGGGTCAATATTTAGCACTAATCGATTACTAACCGATTCATTAAAAATAATATAGATGTAATGAGTTTATATGTAAGCGATTTATTTTTAATTGTTAGTTAATAAAACAAGATTTTCATTATGATAAAAATAATTTTATGTTTTCCACAATCAGTCTTAGGTTAGAACAATAGTACTTGTATAAAAATACATAGAATATAAATAGCATTTCCGTTTGAAAGATACAGCACTTTTCCATACACCATAATAGACGCGTGACGTGGATCTATATATTACGTATGTATGTATGTAGAATTTAACCACTTTATCATGTCGAACACACGGATATTTTGTTGTTCCCGGTTTTGACTGCATAATGTTATGGATTTCAATATTTTAATATTTATAAGCGACTCTGACGTTTGTACCGAGTAAAGCTGTGCTCAGAGGATGAAAGATTCTATTGATACGTGCCTTTATAACCGTTTGAATTAAGTTACTAAGTTTAGTAATTTAACTGAATGAGACGAGAATGAATATTTAGTTCACAAAAAGAAAGTATATATTTCTCATCGTAGATTACAATGTCGAGTTGGCAGATTACTTTCAAGTTTGTACCAAAAATGAAAATCTGACGTTTATCTAGCTAACGGAAACTCATTGTTATTAACTATTGCCTGCTATACAGATAGGGTCCACCTTCAACCATAGACGACAACTCAACATCGGCCAGGTGACAATACTTAAACTACTGATATTAAGCCTCATTAACGCAACAATTCTTAAGCCAACTTACATTATAAATATGCCTATACGTGTTTAAGATATCTGTACTTATACGTATAATATAGCCTCTCAGACTCTCTTCAGAGGCCCGATAGTCTGAATATTGAAAATATTAATAAAATATATTTGGAGATACTTAGAATTGATAGCAGAACACGTTCTAATAATTTCTAGAAATATTGTCTGTTTATCGGTTTCTCTGGTTGTCTGTATATTTAAACGCTCATCATCATGATTTTTAGTATGTTGGTAGTATGAGGTCTTAGAAATATCACAGGCTACTTTTTATTCTGAAATAAAGCGAGCGAAACCGCGGGCGTCCACTAGTTTTATATAAATTCTTAAACGTATTTACTTAACAATACGCCTAGTTAACATGACTCTCATTATGCAAATGGGTCTAAAACTGAACTGAAACTGATTTTTGTAAAACTTTAATATTTTGAAGAACATTCCTGCAACTCGATGTGATAAATTCGCTAATAAATGTAAAACTCAGTCCCGCAGGTAGGAGCTAATTGAGACATGACGCCATTCATCGAGCCCCCAATGTGGAAGTAATTGGAAGCCGCTTCGTCGACCGATCCAACTGTGGCGGGACGGCTATGGACCATGGTATGGGGTGAGGTCATATACATACATAGATGTAGAAATATAGAATCACAGAGAGGAAAATATTACATTGCAAATACAAAACAATGTTTTATGTTTGTTATCTGCAGAATGAAGGAGTTATTACTTGTTCCATGTGTTGTGCCTTTTTTTCCAAATTAGGTTCTTTGTTACCTCATGACGTGTCTTAGGTATTCATTTATTTAATTATAGACGTCTACCAAGATTAATCTAGTCAAGAAAACTTCTTCAATAATTTAATTGATTTCTGCTGTGTAGCTATGATCCTCAGTAAACAAAAATATGACTCAAGGAGGAGTAGGATAGGGAATAGTTAGCCATTCCCTGACAAACTTACTAAGCGTAAAGTGTTATGTACGTAACTGTAGGTTGTATTTACTTCATATACACGTTATGTATGTTTGTATATCTAGCGAGCACACAGTGCGGTGTATAACCGCAGGCCCTCGATTGGATTCGGTACAAAGGATCAATATGTCAATTAAAGTGAAAGCCTTGGAGGTAGCTGGACCAAAACTTGATGAAATGTCCTGAAATATATTAATATTTTAACTATATCTCTCTGGCTTAAGTCGTATTTTCTCATGACTGCGGGTCGTGACTCCTCCGCAGAATTAATTCGTTAGGGGAGTTCTCTTGGCCAGATACATCGTGGTGGGCGCCCAGGTCCTTCCACGGAAGATACATACATGTCCTTGAATACACCTCACAAAGTAAAAAGAGTATTCTTTTTTTTTATAAACATAACTGATTAGGATTTGTTAATAAAATTAAAAAAAAACTACCGTATAACGAAGTCTGCGTATTAAAATATAAAATGTTTCTTAACACTCGCCGTAACATCACATCAATCAAAATTTCATAGTAACACACAAGAATTTAATTGTCTCACATTTTAATTTCATAGAACTGCCAACTCTCAAAAATATTCGGCCGCAGAAAATTGGAGTGCTACAATAGAAGCCGGCGAGCTGTCACCCGCAGCTCTGCAAATGGACATCCGTAAAATTCTGACATGCCTTCAACGCGCGGAAATATTCCACCATTAGGATGGGTTAAACCTACAAACTTTATTCTATTTTCCGTTACGTCGGATACATGAGAGAATAGGGTCGGACGGATTTTTAACAAACGTGGAACTTGACTAGACAGGTGTAAATACAGAGTGGGAATAAAACAATTAATTGTAATGTATTCGTAGTTTTTGTGTTCATTAAATAATTGTTTTGAATTGCTTATTTTTTTTTAAGCTGGATAAAATGATACTTAGTTGCTATTAGAGATAGATATATAGATAGAGATGTCGCCTTTAAGAGCTCTTTTGTTGTGAAAAGTTCAGTAAGTTTTCTGAACACCAACACAACTATACTTTTAAGACAGAATATATGAGTATGTTTAAACTAGATTGGTTTGAATCCTCTCTAATAGAATAAAATCCCCAATCCAGATCTCTCGCTTTTCCTCTGCAGAAAAATATTCTAATTACAATTTCTGCTTTCCTCTGAACAAATGAGTTTCTTCCCCTGACCCGCTATCTTAATCATAATTAAAAAGCTCATAGCGCCGGCTTATCCACAAGATAAGAAATGATCCCGGACTAAGCAACAGTATAAAATACGTGGCTAGTTTTAAAATAAAAAGACATTTCCAGCTACTTCACGTAATGACTGAGGTAATTAAAAACTGGCGCGTTTCTTTTGAAACTTAAATTACATTTGAGTTCATTAAAATGGCGCTCCGTTGTCTGACTTTGTTTCACACGCCAGGCTTTGTTAGGAATCCTAGGCAGCTAAATAACTGCTGAATAAACAAATTACACCTTTGTTACATTTTTGGCGCTGTTTGTGAATGTGTGCTCTTTCAGTTTCATTCTGTGAAGTGGGTGATAGGCTTAGAGGAAAAGCTTTTTTGTACCTTTTTACATAACTTTTTACATTTTAAACATACGTTACTGTGAAAGTAAGAATATTAAGTTTTCTAAGCATGTTATTATACAGTTTTATATATTTTGAGTCTTACAGGCTCAAAACCCAATAAAGAGTAAAATTGATAAATTTTTGGCTCCTTGTAAATATTTAAATAGAAACTTAGTTTCCGACCACTAACAACATACATATTTTTTGTAGTTTTATCTAACACATTATATCACACTTTTCATTTATACTACAAAAGCACAAAACCTGTGATTAATCAAACCACAAAGTATCCGCAAAAACGTTACCAATCATTCCCTACACATACCTATATTTGTTATGTAGATGTGCCAAACATACTATTACACAGAAGTAGGGCGGCATTATTTTAAGGCGCACAATAGTGATCTGGCCCAGAACCAGTAATCCATTACCGTAGCTTTGTGTTCACAATGCAGCCACTGCGCTGTGATAGCCAGGACTATGTAATGTAGAGACACCTGAATGTAGTAGTGAATTCTATGTATTGAGAGTTATCTTCATAACTAACCTAACCTAGTATGTATACATTGGCATCATGAATTAGCAGACAGCCCACTGTCAGCGAGCTTACCGCTGTTAGACTGCTCGGTAGTTGATGCCTCGCTGGCCGCACGATGTAGGCGAGCGGTCGGCGCGGTGTCCGCGCGCTCACTGCTAGCAGTGCTAGCAGACTTGAGCTGAATCGAGACATAGTAAAAATTCGAGTTGCTTTAACGGAGACCGATCGCGAACTGTGTCTATCGAGAAAAACAAGAGAGATCGGCGGGTGGACAGCTGGCCGTCTGCAAGCTTTCGCCGCGTGGACTGCTGGGTGCCTGCTAGCTGTCGCCGCGTGGACTGCGAACAGTTAGGGCAGTGTTGGGTGGGAGCGGTGTTGGAGCAGAGTTATTTAAGTGTGCTATGACCTTTATAGGTCGTACTACCAAAATTTGGAACGCTTAGATCTATTCGTATTTCCTTTGTTAATAAAAAAATATTTTGTGTTAGATCTAAGAATACTTAGACTACAATAACAAACACATCAACTCTCTAATTTTCCACTCTCTCGTGACCACATAACAAAGATTATTTACGAAGAACAATATCAGCACACAGATATGCCACGTATTTGTTATAAACCTGTTACATAGTTTATTTTTAACATAGCTGTAGGGATATGTAACATCTATTGTCTGATGTCATTGTAACCACACTATGACCCTCTCGAGGACAAGGAAATCCTCTCACAATACAGGATTGAAATCACATTATCACATGACACTAGACGTCAGTGTACAGTGGTATTAGTTCGTAGTTAGCAGTCGCGGTTAGCACCTGGATGGGTGGTCATAAAAAAATAACATTTTATCTAGGGCTTTTGAGGGTTGGACAAATCATTTAACTAAGTAAATGATAGCTACTCAACTGAAAATGTTCGTATTACGCTGCTTGGAACTTCTTTCAATATATTTTGTCGCGGTTTGACTACATTCAATAACCATTTATTTATCTAATTAAAGAAAGTCGTTAAAACAAACTTGTTACCTTGGTGTATGAGAATCATCTTCCATAGGTTGTCCGTTAGTTACCAAACACGTTGTACAATCTTAACTCGAGAGTTCCCGCATCGAGCGCACCTGGCATGCGAAGCTATTTAAATATTTTAATTAACATTGTATTTTCACTGGAGCCGAAATTAATACTAATTATCTCATCCAAACGCAATGTTAAAAGGCAAGATCAAAGAGTAACTCCTTTCTTGTATCTCGTATCGCTACCAAAGTAAATTAATTCGCCTGGAAAACTGGATAATTAGTATTGAAATATTCCATATATTTAAACGTGTTATATTTTTAAAACCTTTATAAATGCTTTTTTTCAATTAATTTTTGTCTACTTTAGTTTTATTGAAAAGCTGCGGTTGTTTGTTGTCTACAGCCTCTAATATACAGGTTAACGGTTGGTTTGTGATGGAAACATGAATGGAACTTCCTAAAGTCTAGTATTAGTAGGTTCTTAGAAGAAAATCTAACGTGAGACAGATGAGATAAACTGCACACAATTTCTGTCAATTTACTAGGTTACATGTATTGTAGTTATCGTTATTTGACATATATTTATTACTTATCATCATATGTATAGAAGTATGTATTAGTGTATTTGTTTATTTTGCTATTTATGTATGTTTATTTTATGATATGTATTTATGTAATTTCACATACATTTAAAACACCTCGTCTACCATTATACTTGCGTCTTATCCCTGCCAGATCGGTTGCCTGGAAGAGATCGCTTTTAGCGATAAGGCCGCCAGTTAAGACAATAGGCTTAAGTTTTGATATTTTTATGTAAATTTCTGTATTGTGCTGGTGTTTTTAATAAAGTGTATATCTATCTATCTACATGTAACAAACATGTAACAAACTCGCTATGTGCAAAGCGGGTAGTAGGTGCTACTCCTATTACTACTCCTTGCATATTCCCATTGTACTATAACTTGTCGGCCTTGAAGTCGAGTGTAATCCGGTTCCTTTTAGGCAAGCGCGCTAGATCGTTGATTATAACGATGCTTAACATCAGGCAAGTTGTAGTCAAGCGTGAGCCTATCACATGTATAAAAAAAAAGTAAATGAGAATTTACTCACACGAAATAGAGATCTGACATCACATAAAAATTGCTTTCATATAAACTGGTTTTGTAGGGTTTTAGTTTAGTGTCACAGAAGTCTGGCGAATCACTTGGGCTCGTATTAAAGTAACTCTTGCCATTACTTATTATTCTTCAACGTTTCTTACATGCTGGACTAATACTATTATTTGACAGTCGCCGAAAAAGTTGCCAAAGCTGCGCGTCGCCACCGTCGCGCACGTTCCCAATTCAGGCGTGTGTCAAAATTAAATGTATATAGACAATATTATTCCAGTCAGCCAAATTTAGCACAATTTTAAATCTTGCATTTGGTCAGTTAAATATACTTTAGCCAATTGATCCGTTCGCTCGCTCGATCAATAAATTGCGCAGCAAACATGCACCAGCATTTAGAGTAAATACGAGAAGCTTCACAATTTATCTATCAGATTCAACCATGTTTGAAATATAAATTGGCGTGAGTCGAGATAGCCGTTCTCTAGAAATGCAGCGTTAATTTGATACCGTTTTATTCGATGTGAATTTATAATAATAGGAGCTATTATTGTATTTTGCTGACTCATTATTATAATAGGTTAATATGGAAACTTATTTTCATTGAATTCTTTTAATCCATGGAAAATATAGTTTCTTCGTATAAGAAGAGAGATTATAATGTTAATCATTTTAGGCATGCTTTTCTCAATGCAACTTTTTTAGTTCACCTTGTTTAGTGTATTTATGTAAACAAATGTAGTTCATGGGATTTATCTGCTCACAGTAGAGTGTTGACCACTAACATCGATATAGCTCGTTGTGTTTTCAGGACAAAACTTCGACTATTTGGAATATCTGAGGCAAATTTTTAAACTATTTTTGTAAGCTGCTCTGGTTTAAAATCTAGCCTCTTGTATTTGTGACATTTATTAGGTACATCTACAGCAACGGTATCTGTTTTGTGTAAGGCAATTTCTCGCTTTCAATTTCAAAACAACGCGAGCAAAACCGCAAGCACTACTATCATAATTAGTTCCCATCGTGACCACTCCATTGAGTCATATTACACACATCTAGATTATACTGTAGATATTATGATGTTATATGATATCTACAATTACTTCGCTGGCCACGAAGCAATCTACATTATTGCCCCCCATTACCTCAAATACAACATGCAGCCGTCCAATAGGAAATGATGAAACACGGGCAAGTTGGTGACATGTGCTGTATGAAATATTCATGAGGTAGGCATCAGGCCGGGACGTCCGGTGTGGCAGGTGAGCCCGCATCCGGCCGACACTGTTAGCTGGACTAGGTCTACTTGTTTAGGGATATTTGGAACTAGTATGGTATAGGTAGCATAGGTAACCGGTGTGAACTTGGCAGCCAAAGTTAGCAGCCTATAACCCGACTAAATTAAGTAGGTATTTTTTGTGAAGTTAGCGGCCAAACCTAAATTTGATAAGAAAACTATATAAATTTAAAAAAATAATAAGCGTCAGACATTAAACGAAGCACTTCCCGCATTTACAAATTAATAATCTCTAAAATTTATAATTTTTTCGCATTTAGTACGTACAACGGCTGCTCGTGTCCTACGACTCAGCCAAAGGGCTGAAGGTGTGTTTGAGTATGTCAAATTAAGGGCATATATACAAACTATCCTGTCATTGGGAATTCGTTCCGGCCAAGTAGGTTTTCTTGAAGAAAACTCGGAGATGAAAACTTTGTTATTATATATTTTTTCTACTTAACATCGGCTGCTGTTTTGTACAGCCCCTGCGAAAGGGCTGAGGGTGTGTTTGAGTATGTCAAATACAGGACATATATAAAGTCTATCTTGTCATTGGACATTCGTTCCGGCCGAGTAGGTTTTCTTGAAGAAAACTCGGCGATGAAAATTTAGATTTTTATTTTTTTTCAACTTATCATTGGCTGCTGCTTTTTACAGCCTCTGCCAAAGAGCTGAGGGTGTGTTTCAGTTTATCAAATGAAAGGCATATGTAAATCTTATCTTTTCATTGGAAATTCGTTCCGGCCGAGTAGGTTTTCTTGAAGAAAACTCGGCGATGAAAATTAAGAATATTTTTTATTCGACTTATCATTGGCTGCTGCTTTGTACAGCCCCTGCCAAAGGGCTGAGGGTGTGTTTGAGTATGTAAATTTAAGAGCATATATAAAACCTATCTTGTCATTGGACATTCGCTCCGGCCGAGTAGGTTTTCTTAAAAAAAACTCGGCGATGAAAATTTAGAATATTTTTTGTTAAACTTAATATTGGCTGCTGCTTTGTACAGCCCCTGCCAAAGGGCTGAGGGTGTGTTTGAGTTTATTAAATTAAAGGCATATATATATAGCTTATCTTTTCATTGGAAACACGTTCCGGCTGAGTAGGTTTTCTTGAAGAAAACTCGGCGATGAAAATGTATAATATTTTTTTTTTTCAACTTATAATTGGCTGCTGCTTTGTACAGCCCCTGCAAAAGGGCTGAGGGTGTGTTTGAGTATGTCAAATTAAGGATATATATATAGCCTATCTTGTCATTGGAAATTTATTCCGGCCGAGTAGGTTTTCTTGAAGAAAACTCGGCGATGAAAATTAAGAATATTTTTTGTTCAACTTATCATTGGCTGCTGCTTTGTACAGCCCCTGCCAAAGGGCTGAGGGTGTGTTTGAGTATGTCAATTTAAGACCATACATAAAACGTATCTTGTCGTTGGACATTCCCTCCGGCCGAGTAGGTTTTCTTGAAAAAAACTCGGCGACGAAAATTTTGAATTTTTATTTCTTTCAATTTATCATTTGCTGCTGCTTTGTACAGCCCCTGCCAAAGGGTTGAGGGTGTGTTTTAGTATGTCAATTTAAGGGCATATATAAAGCCTATCTTGTCATTGGACATTCGTTCCGGCCGAGTAGGTTTTCTGAAAGAAAACTCGGCGATGAAAATTTATAATATTTTTCATTCAATTTATCATTGGCTGCTGCTTTGTACCGCCCCTGCCAAAGGGCTGAGGGTGTGTTTGAGTTTATCAAATTAAAGGCATATATATAGCTTATCTTCTCATTGGAAATTCATTCCGGCCGAGTAGGTTTTCTTGAAAAAAACTCGGCGATGAAAATGAAGAATATTTTTTGTTCAAATTATCATTGGCTGCTGCTTTGTACAGCCCCTGCCAAAGGGCTGAGGGTGTGTTTGTGTATGTCAATTTAAGGGCATATATAAAACCTATCTTGTCATTGGACATTCGCTCCGGCCGAGTAGGTTTTCTTGAAGAAAACTCGGCGACGAAAATTTAGAATTTTTATTTTTTTCAATTTATCATTGGCTGCTACTTTCTACAGCCCCTGCCAAAGGGTTGAGGGTGTGTTTTAGTATGTCAATTTAAGGGCATATATAAAGCCTATCTTGTCATTGGACATTCGTTCCGGCCGAGTAGGTTTTCTGAAAGAAAACTCGGCGATGAAAATTTATAATATTTTTCATTCAATTTATCATTGGCTGCTGCTTTGTACCGCCCCTGCCAAAGGGCTGAGGGTGTGTTTGAGTTTATCAAATTAAAGGCATATATATAGCTTATCTTCTCATTGGAAATTCATTCCGGCCGAGTAGGTTTTCTTGAAAAAAACTCGGCGATGAAAATGAAGAATATTTTTTGTTCAAATTATCATTGGCTGCTGCTTTGTACAGCCCCTGCCAAAGGGCTGAGGGTGTGTTTGTGTATGTCAATTTAAGAGCATATATAAAACCTATCTTGTCATTGGACACTCGCTCTGGCCGAGTAGGTTTTCTTGAAGAAAACTCGGCGACGAAAATTTAGAATTTTTATTTTTTTCAATTTATCATTGGCTGCTACTTTCTACAGCCCCTGCCAAAGGGTTGAGGGTGTGTTTTAGTATGTCAATTTAAGGGCATATATAAAGCCTATCTGGTCATTGGAAATTCATTCCGGCCGAGTAGGTTTTCTGAAAGAAAACTCGGCGATAAAAATTTATAATATTTTTCATTCAATTTATCATTGGCTGCTGTTTTGTACCGCCCCTGCCAAAGGGCTGAGGGTGTGTTTGAGTATGTCAATTTAAGGGCATATATAAAGCCTATCTTGTCATTGGAGATTAGTTCCGGCCGAGTAGGTTTTCTTCAAGAAAACTCGGCGATGAAAATGTAGAATATTTATTTTTTTCAACTTATAATTGGCTGCTGCTTTGTACAGCCCCTGCCGAAGGGCTGAGGGTGTGTTTGAGTACGTCAAATTAAGAATATGTATATAGCCTATTTTGTGATTAGAAATTCGTTCCGGCCGAGTAGGTTTTCTTAAAGAAAACTCGGCGACGAAAACTTAGAATTTTTATTTCTTTCAATTTATTATTGGCTGCTGCTTTGTACAGCCCCTGCCAAAGGGTTGAGGGTGTGTTTTAGTATGTCAATTTAAGGGCATATATAAAGCCTATCTTGTCATTGGACATTCGTTCCGGCCGAGTAGGTTTTCTGAAAGAAAACTCGGCGATGAAAATTTATAATATTTTTCATTCAATTTATCATTGGCTGCTGCTTTGTACCGCCCCTGCCAAAGGGCTGAGGGTGTGTTTGAGTATGTCAATTTAAGGGCATATATAAAGCCTATCTTGTCATTGGAGATTAGTTCCGGCCGAGTAGGTTTTCTTCAAGAAAACTCGGCGATGAAAATGTAGAATATTTATTTTTTTCAACTTATAATTGGCTGCTGCTTTGTACAGCCCCTGCCGAAGGGCTGAGGGTGTGTTTGAGTACGTCAAATTAAGAATATGTATATAACCTATTTTGTGATTAGAAATTCGTTCCGGCCGAGTAGGTTTTCTTAAAGAAAACTCGGCGACGAAAACTTAGAATTTTTATTTCTTTCAATTTATTATTGGCTGCTGCTTTGTACCGCCCCTGCCAAAGGGCTGAGGGTGTGTTTGAGTTTATCAAATTAAAGGCATATATATAGCTTATCTTCTCATTGGAAATTCATTCCGGCCGAGTAGGTTTTCTTGAAAAAAACTCGGCGATGAAAATGAAGAATATTTTTTGTTCAAATTATCATTGGCTGCTGCTTTGTACAGCCCCTGCCAAAGGGCTGAGGGTGTGTTTGTGTATGTCAATTTAAGAGCATATATAAAACCTATCTTCTCATTGGACACTCGCTCCGGCCGAGTAGGTTTTCTTGAAGAAAACTCGGCGACGAAAATTTAGAATTTTTATTTTTTTCAATTTATCATTGGCTGCTACTTTCTACAGCCCCTGCCAAAGGGTTGAGGGTGTGTTTTAGTATGTCAATTTAAGGGCATATATAAAGCCTATCTGGTCATTGGAAATTCATTCCGGCCGAGTAGGTTTTCTGAAAGAAAACTCGGCGATGAAAATTTATAATATTTTTCATTCAATTTATCATTGGCTGCTGCTTTGTACCGCCCCTGCCAAAGGGCTGAGGGTGTGTTTGAGTTTATCAAATTAAAGGCATATATATAGCTTATCTTCTCATTGGAAATTCATTCCGGCCGAGTAGGTTTTCTTGAAAAAAACTCGGCGATGAAAATGAAGAATATTTTTTGTTCAAATTATCATTGGCTGCTGCTTTGTACAGCCCCTGCCAAAGGGCTGAGGGTGTGTTTGTGTATGTCAATTTAAGGGCATATATAAAACCTATCTTGTCATTGGACATTCGCTCCGGCCGAGTAGGTTTTCTTGAAGAAAACTCGGCGACGAAAATTTAGAATTTTTATTTTTTTCAATTTATCATTGGCTGCTACTTTCTACAGCCCCTGCCAAAGGGTTGAGGGTGTGTTTTAGTATGTCAATTTAAGGGCATATATAAAGCCTATCTTGTCATTGGAGATTAGTTCCGGCCGAGTAGGTTTTCTTCAAGAAAACTCGGCGATGAAAATGTAGAATATTTATTTTTTTCAACTTATAATTGGCTGCTGCTTTGTACAGCCCCTGCCGAAGGGCTGAGGGTGTGTTTGAGTACGTCAAATTAAGAATATGTATATAGCCTATTTTGTGATTAGAAATTCGTTCCGGCCGAGTAGGTTTTCTTAAAGAAAACTCGGCGACGAAAACTTAGAATTTTTATTTCTTTTAATTTATTATTGGCTGCTGCTTTGTACCGCCCCTGCCAAAGGGCTGAGGGTGTGTTTGAGTTTATCAAATTAAAGGCATATATATAGCTTATCTTCTCATTGGAAATTCATTCCGGCCGAGTAGGTTTTCTTGAAAAAAACTCGGCGATGAAAATGAAGAATATTTTTTGTTCAAATTATCATTGGCTGCTGCTTTGTACAGCCCCTGCCAAAGGGCTGAGGGTGTGTTTGTGTATGTCAATTTAAGAGCATATATAAAACCTATCTTCTCATTGGACACTCGCTCCGGCCGAGTAGGTTTTCTTGAAGAAAACTCGGCGACGAAAATTTAGAATTTTTATTTCTTTCAATTTATCATTGGCTGCTGCTTTGTACAGCCCCTGCCAAAGGGTTGAGGGTGTGTTTTAGTATGTCAATTTAAGGGCATATATAAAGCCTATCTTGTCATTGGACATTCGTTCCGGCCGAGTAGGTTTTCTGAAAAAAAACTCGGCGATGAAAATTTATAATATTTTTCATTCAATTTATCATTGGCTGCTGCTTTGTACCGCCCCTGCCAAAGGGCTGAGGGTGTGTTTGAGTTTATCAAATTAAAGGCATATATATAGCTTATCTTCTCATTGGAAAAACGTTCCGGCTGAGTAGGTTTTCTTGAAGAAAACTTGGCGATGAAAATTAAGAATATTTTTTGTTCAACTTATCAATGGCTGCTGCTTTGTACAGCCCCTGCCAAAGGGCTGAGGGTGTGTTTGAGTATGTCAAATGAAGGGCATATATACAACCCATCTTTCATTAGAAATTCGTTTCGGCCGAGTAGGTTTTCTTGAAGAAAACTCGGCAACAAAAACTTTGTTATATTATTATTTTTTCTCCTTAACATTGGCTGCTGCTTTGTACCGCCCCTGCCAAAGGGCTGAGGGTGTGTTTGAGGATGTCAAATTGAAAGCATATGTTCAACCTATTTTTCATAAGAACTTTGACTCGATCGGGTTAGTTTTCTTAAAGAAATAGAATTACATATAAATATTTGTATGTGTTTATACCACTATATAGGTATAATTTTACAAAATTAAGTACTTACAATTTACTGAAATACATATTTTTTAAATCTTTGTAGTATATTTTATGATATTTGTTTTTTATAATGAAATATAATATATTTTTTCATGGACACATTAACATGTACTTACCTTAATAAAAAACATTTTTTTTTATGAAGAAAATAATTATTCTGGCTTGTTATTTATGCAGTACTGTCACATTTTTTTAAAATCTTTTTATTTTATTTTATTATACTAATTACCTATGTATCAGCTTTTTTTTTGTTATTTATATTCCTATGTTAAGGTATCATATTATTTATTTGAATTTTACTTACAAAGGAAACAAATATTCTTTATTGCCAGTGACAATTTCTTTCGTTTTAATTGGCCTGGTCTGTATAAACATGTAACGTGAATGAGTCGTTTACATCTCTGGCATTGAATTGTTTCTGTACAATCGTTGGCCCCACATATTAAGCACTTATTAGTCATGTCGTTACTGTTCTGTATCAGGATTTTTCGAAGCTCTTTTCTGTACATGTCGAAGTCAGCAGGTGCACTCAAGTCTAACTGTTTCACAATTCTGTCAAATATTTTAACAATGACAGCACCGCAGTTATATGAGTCACTTTGTTCCACATGTGGTGGAATAATGATGTTTTGAATTTTTTCCTTAATTTGTTTTTCATTAAGTAAAACCATGATTTTTTTATAGTAAAGCTCTTTTTTGGCGTTTTCGTTTCCCAGCGGGTCTATTATTGTCATTGTGTTTTTTTTTAAGTTAACTAGCACTATAGTATAGTGCTGGTGTAAGCATATAGGAAATACCATTTCTTTGTCCGTATCTAAATCTATTATTTCATAATTTTCCAACATGTGTGGACCAAATAATAATGTTGATTTTTCCACGCTGAAGACTTGATATCTGGTGGGGTCCGACATTAAATGCAGGCAGTGGTTTATTACGAAACTTGAAATATATTTTCCGTCTTCCAACGTGGAGAAGTCGTCTATCAAAAGTTCTTTGACGCTGTCTTTTACATCGCAAGTGGAGACGACGTACCCCTTCTCTCCTTTGTGTTTTTTATAATGGTCTGCGCTATTGACCAGTCCATTTGGTAACAATTCTATTGCATCATTTGTGCGTTTCTTAGCACTGGTTTTTCTATTATCTATTTCTATGACCTCGTTTTTATAACTGCATATTTTGCACTCAAATGTGCCATCAAGTGTTGTAACTGCGGCGCATGCGGTATGCACCCACCTATCACACACGTCACACTGGACCCAATCTGTGATTACTTTTGTATGAGAGAGTCCCCGACCACAGTATGCGCACTGGAACAGTTTCTCATTTCCTTCGCGATCATACGTGACTTTGTGTGGTTTCAAGTACCTACCGTCAAAGTGGCTGAAACTTTTCTTCGGTTTACGATTCCAGTTTTCCTCCGGTAATTGAATTTGTGTGCATTGCTTGGTGAGTCTTGATTTAGGTATATTTTCCAAGGCTTCTTTGGACACAGCAATAACTTCTGTTCTTATTTTTCTTAAAAATTGTGTGGTTTTTAAATGTTTTTGACCATTTAGAGTTAATGTTTTGAGCTGACCGAAATGATTTTCAACTAATGCGTTGCTTGTTCTACCATTTTTCAATAAATTGGTCCAAAGGGGAGCCAACCACAAAATTTTCTTCAAAAACATGTCCCACAATGACGGACAATAGTACTGGTTTTTCTCACCGTATGAATTCTTGTTTGGTGTTATACGGGAGCAAACTTGTTTACACCGCTCATAAAATGGACTGGCTTGATAAAGAGGTATATTTGTCGAAGTTTTATCAATTTTTTGTTCAGTTTGCATTATATCATTTTCAATTTTTACATTTGTTTTTAATGTAGCAATCGCAGTTTCTAATTGTTCGTCAACACATGTTGAATTAGTTAGCACATAAAAATGCTTCACGAGGCTGTCGAATTCAGAAATGCTATTGCACAAGCTTATTTGTGCAATGATGTCTTTGTAATCATTTTTCATTGCGATGCACAGCTTTTCAACGTCGTTTGATATCATTTTCATAAAATGAGCACAGCAGAGAAACAGGGGTACAAAATTTTTATCCGGCGTTTGATTTTTCGTCACAATATTGTAGCAAGTCCATAGATATTCGGACAAGCTGCACATGTTGAAGGCATTGCATGATGCGTTTATTGATGCAAGCGCCATGTCTGTAACAACACCAGTAAATGCTGGCCAAAATCCATTTCTTTCCGCGAAGTTTCTAAAGTCACTTAATAATTTAGTTATGCTGTAGCTGTCGTGGTTTTGGGAGAGCATTCCAAAAACTGGCAAAATTCTTTCTGTTGGTAAAGCCACTACACCTGCGTAGTATAAAACTCTCTTCTTATCACATGCATCTGGATTTACATTTCTTGTTACACTTCCTGTTGCGTCAAAATGTAACAACAAAGGCCCAACGCGTTTGATGACTTCTAATTGCTCCTTGCTGTACATTTTGACGCAAAAAGGAAAACTCACTTCGGCGATGAAATCTGAGTGATCGTTTTGATATAACAATAGATCGAGAACATCATTTTTGGATCTGTCATTTTGTCCTATAGCTTCTGATCTGATTTTTCGTAGGGTTGCGTCTGATTTAATTGTTTGTAAATTTTTAGTTTTGTCTAAAAGGTTATCGTTGATCTTAAGTAATTGATCATTTTTATAGGGCTTTGCTCTTTGAATAATAAGTTTTTGTTTACATATATCTCTTTCAATTCGAGATACATGTAAAGTTAGTTTTTGCACATGACAATAATTTTTGTTTGTGCTGTAAACGAACACGTATCTGTTTGTTATCACAATTTTAAATTGTTTACACTTAATGTGCTTGCATTTGGCATTAATTGTGATATTTGTGGCACTGTATTTTACGTATTTGAAAATTAAAAGGCAAGTATTATTGACTTCACCTTCAATTTTTTTTCGTAGCACATACGGATATGTATTGCTGTTAAGTTTGTTGCCGTTATAAATTTGTTTTAATAGCTTTTCCTCTAAAACAAACTTTCCCTCTAAATGTAATTTTTGTTTGTCTAAGCTACCCACATTCCTAGTACCTAACGGTAACAGCACTTCAGAATTGTTCGCGCTTGATATGTTAAGAATACACTTAGGTACTTCACCAACTTCAGGAGTAACACAAGTTCTTGACCTTGTGATAAATTCATTGGTGGGACTGTGTTGGGCAGTCTCAAGATTTATTTCAGGAAGGAGCGTCTCTGACAAATCTTGGCTTTCTGAAGTTCTTGTCATGTCCATATTATGCGGTAGTAAAATGCATTTATTTGTATTATCCCCAGATGTGCTGCCATACTTCAGATGCTCACTTTTATCATCTACAGTAGATACATTGCAGATATCACTTACTGTTATACGGCAAGTGGCTATCTTTTCCGAACCAATAATTGAAGTGTTTTTTTTTATTGAATCATTCAAACTTGGCGATGTACTCGTAGTAGATGTTTGGTTTACATTCAGAGCAGTATTTGAATTGCTTGCAACTGTTTTTTCACAATTTTTCAATTCACCATAAGATATTACATCTCTAGAAACAGATGTCCAATAATGGTAAAGCTTTTTTCGGTTTTTGCAACTGTTTTGCATTCTAAGTTTTTTTAAAATGAGTTCATAGCTCTTATAATCGGTTCTCCAACTAGGAGTAGTAAGAGGAATCAATTTTTCGAATATGTAATTCCGAATCAATTCTCTAACTTGAAAATTTTTCATTTTCGGAGGTAAATCGGATATATTTTTAAATATCTCCACTACATACCATAAACATTATACTAACATATTAAACAATCAATGTCCACTCATCGATCATTCTTGAAATGTATTCGCTTACTACGTGGGTCACATATATAGACATAAGCGGCATTATTGAAACTAACCTAGAATGTGTGACTTTATCCAAAAGAAGCTATGAGTTCTCATCGATTAGAATCAAAATAATTAAGGAAATGAATAGCAAATATTTAGGTTACGCTAGATACTATACAGACGGGTCAAAGAATAATGATGGTCTAGGAGCTGCGTATTGTAACCCTAAAGATAAAATATCAGCAATGTACAGAACGACAGCCGATGTATCAATAATGTCCATGGAACTCATTGCAATCTCAGCAGCGCTCGATGCTGTTGCGATTTCAAGCCACCGGTATATCGTAATATTTACTGATAGCAAAAGTGCGCTGCAACATCTGGCTCGGTGTGCCTCTGGAATCAGAGGCGTCTCGGTAGCCTACTCAATTCTTAGTAAGATTCACAACCTTGTTAAGGAAGGTCGAGTTTTGAGGTTGCAATGGATTCCGTCGCACATAGGCATCCACGGGAACGAGGAGGCTGACAGGTTAGCGAATCTATCTGTTACAGCTGGCCAGGAGTTTGTCATACAGCCCAATTTTAATGAATTATTGTATCGTTTCAAAACAATCTGTTGGTCAGCTTTCAATGAATATTTCGACGAGAGGAGTAGAGAAAAAGGCATTTGGTATAGAGTGCTACAATGTCAGCCGCCTCCTGTACCTTGGTTTATTGGTCCTGAAATTAGCAGGAATGTTATTGTGTTGAGTAATAGATTACGTTCCGGACACTTTCCATCGAAGAGTTATGCGCACCTTATAAAGCGAGCCGAGTCGCCGCTGTGCGAAACTTGCGGGGTCAGAGAGGACGTATATCACTTGTTGATGGAATGTGCCCGGAATGCAAACGTGAGACAAACAATTTTTTCTAAATATAATTTGTGCCGATACGATGTGGGCGTGTTCACGCACATCCTAGCGGCTCCCGCGTCTGAAGGCGCGCTCATGATATACGACATGTTTGCGAGGTTGTGACCGCTTTATTGTGGCTACAGCTTCGTAATGCGTCGTGGATCATGATCGCGCCCATTCGATTTTACTTATAATTACTTATTTGTGTTCATGATGTATAATATTGGTTAAGGTATGATGGGACTGACATGCCAATGTTGGCCAAAGCCCCAATAAATAAAATTATGATTAAAAAAAAAAAAAAAAAAAAAAAACATTATACTAACATATTAAACATAAGCCTGTATTAACTTAATTATATTTATGAATACTTAACTATAACAATTAAAAAAAGTTTATTTTTTACAACACCATTTAAATTAAAAAACTAACCTACGAAATAAAGACACTTATGGATAAATAACCTACAGATATTTTTATAATTCCTAAACTAAAAACTATTGAAATAAAAAAGTCGTAATAAAAATCGAACAAAAAGCTAAGTATGTCCTGGAAAAAATATTAAAAATCTTTAATTTTGAATAAAAATTCAAACACTAATTTCGTCATTTAATATGAAGTACAAGAAAATCTAGCGTTACCGTATAGAGACACCATTCATTGTAGTAGGAAATTGGCATTTTATCGGTCTCCGTAGGTATTAATAACAAAAATTGAACTCCAAATTTCATGGAAAAATAGGTGGTGTTTATGCCTTTAACTTGACACACTCAAACAAACCCCCATCCCATTGGCAGGGGCTGTACAAAGCAGTAAACAATGATAAGTTCAAATATAAAAATATATAAATTTTCATCGCCGAGTTTTCTTCAAGAAAACCTACTCGGCCGGAATGAATTTCCAATGACAAGATAGGCTATATATATGTCCTTAATTTGACATACTCAAACACAACCTCAGCCCTTTGGCAGGGGCTGTACAAAGCAGCAGCCAATGATAAATTGAATAAAAAATATTCTAAATTTTCATCGCCAAGTTTTTCTCAAGAAAACCTACTCAGCCGGAACCTTTTTTAATAAAAAGATAGGCATTATATATGCCTTTAATTTGATAAACTCAAACACACTCTCAGCTCTTTGGCAGGGGCTGTACAATGCAGCAGCCAATTATAAGTTGAAAAAAATAAATATTCTACATTTTCATCGCCGAGTTTCCTTCAAGAAAACCTACTCAGCCGGAACAAATTTCATATGAAAAGATAGACTATATATATGTTCTTTAATTGACATATTCAATAACAACCTCAGCCCTTTAGCAAGGGCTGTACAAAGCATCAGCCAATGATAAAATGAATAAAAAATATTCTCAATTTTTATCGCCGAATTTATTTCAGAAAACCTACTCGGCCGGAACGAATTTCCACTGAAACGATAGGCTTTATATATGTCCTTAATTTGACATACCCAAACACACCCTTAGCCCTTTGGCAGGGGCTGTACAAAGCAGCAGCCAATGATAAATTGAAAAAAAAAAAAAAACATCGCCGAGTTTTCTTTAAGAAAACCTACTCGGCCGGAACGAATTTCCACTGAAAAGATAGGCTTTATATATGCCCTTAATTTAACATACTTAAACACACCCTCAGCCCTTTGACAGGGGCTGTACAAAGCAGCAGCCAATGATAAGTTAAATAAAAAATTTCTTAATTTTCATCGCCGAGTTTTCTTTAAGAAAACCTACTCGGCCGGAACGAATTTCCAATGAAAAGATAAGCTATATATATGCCTTTCATTTGATAAACTGAAACACACCCTCAGCTCTTTGGCAGAGGCTGTAAAAAGCAGCAGCCAAAGATAAGTTGAAAAAAAATAAAAAATCTAAATTTTCATCGCCGAGTTTTTTTCAAGAAAACCTACTCGGCCGGAACGAATGTCCAATGACAAGATAGGCTTTATATATGTCCTGTATTTGACATACTCAAACACACCCTCAGCCTTTTCGCAGGGGCTGTACAAAACAGCAGCCGATGTTAAGTGGAAATAATATATAATAACAAAGTTTTCATCTCCGAGTTTTCTTCAAGAAAACCTTCTCGGCCGGAACGAATTTCCAATGACAAGATAGTTTGTATATATGCCCTTAATTTGACATTCTCAAACACACCTTCAGCCCTTTGGCTGAGTCGTAGGACACGAGCAGCCGTTGTACGTACTAAATGCGAAAAAATTATAAATTTTAGAGATTATTAATTTGTAAATGCAGGAAGTGCTTCGTTTTATGTCTGACGCTTATTATTTTTTTTAATTTATATAGTTTTCTTATAGATTTAGGTTTGGCCGCTAACTTCACAAAAAATACCTACTTAATTTAGTCGGGTTATAGGCTGCTAACTTTGGCTGCCAAGTTCACACCGGTGCATAGGTAGCTGTGACCAAGATTATCTTGTGACTAGATTAGTTTCTGTATGTAATTATATTATTTCTCTTTTATATGTGTGTGACAATAAAGAATTATCTATCTACCCTTGATATTTTTTTGATTCGTGATTTGCTAAAATAATTTTAAGATAACTGGGAAAAAAGTTATTTAAATATAACAATTATCTCTCAGTACCTGAGTTGCAGTATAATGAGGGTTTAATTAGCTAGGTAAAGGAGTAGATTAACTTTTCTGTAAAATTACCTACCTACATATTTCAACCGTGTACAATAACAAACATTTATTGTTGTAATTTCAAAGAGTCATAAAACAAACCTTTGTTTAATTGAACCGAAATTGCAATAACAGTAGTTAAATGTTAATATGGTAGTGGTAGATTTGGCCATAATAATAATAATGTAGTAGTAGACAAAAAAAAAGTAGTTGACAAGGTTTGTTTTCTTATTCGGGCTCCGTGGGTGATAATAAAATAAAGGTAACGTTTATCATAGCTTCTAGTAGTTTTTTTTTATATAGAAACAGTTTTTACAAATTGAACACCAGATAAACAGCAGCGATACTCGTCACAGTCAACTGTGCCAAAAGAAGACCATACTTTTACTGTAACGAAATTTTATCAATAAACATCACTATTCATACTAATTTCACACTCTCTAGGACATCTTCTGTCGCCAGCAGCGTTTCTGATCTAACACTATTTACAAACCTTCGTGTTGTGGTTGTATCGTCTAGAGTTGGAATGTGCAAACTAGCGAGAGCAAGCAAGTGCTGCAGCGGGATAAGTCGAGGTTTACATGTTTACCATCACCACTCCACAACTCTGCATGATATTCTCTTGCAAACGTTGTAAAACTAGTTTTTGAGCGCGTTGAGCGTAGCAAGCGTGTGATAGTCAATACTTTAGAGAATTTAAAAGTTGGTTCAATGCTGTTACATATTTAGCACCTTAGCGGACGTCGATTTGTGGTAAGAGCACAAAATACTCAAGTACTTTTATTGTTATCAGAACTCACAGGAGTTTTTCGATTTTTTAGTAAAACTTGTATAGTAAAACACTGTATTTGTTTTTTATGTTCAGAGGTTCTAAAATTTAATAGAATAGAATAGGTTTCTGCTAAATAAACTTGCTACCTCGTAGTCTGCAGTGATACTAAACATCAGTCGTAGTCAAACGTGAGTTAGTATATACAAAAATATTGCTCCTCACACAATCATTGAAAAAGGCCATTGATTTACTTACACTGTATTTTCTAGCGAATATTTCATCTGTTTGTGTTCAAATGGTAACTAACCATCTCCGGTATCCATGAGTTAGCCCTTCACCCCACCTGCATTACAGTCCTCAGCTAAGCACACACTAATATTCCCACCATGTAGGTACTTACACTAACCATCAAGACGGCTCGGCCAGCAGTCGATCAGTAATCAGTACGTCGCTGCATGAGTTATGGTCCGCCTTGCATCTGCACACATAGCTCATAAATTCCCCTCACTACGCGTGCTCGTTCGATTTTCGAATACCGATGAGCCAATATGGCGGCTCTAGAATGTTCGAGACGTTGCGTTTGAGGGTATTTGGTCAGAGATAGTTGATTGACTGTTTTTTACTAAATCAACTTCTTGAAAAACAGAATTATCAATGTAATGAAACAAAGTAATACTGTAGTAATGTTACTTATCTGATTAAAGATACTAAAAATATATTTTTTATACTATCTACACCATTTTTTTTATTTGTTTAAATATACCTATATTTATATATATGTCGGAGCAAGGAAGCTGTTGTATCGATTGCTGCTAAGTCATAATTTGTAACAACGTCTAAAATGAGATCTTACTACCTAGATAGCTATTATAAATCAGTTAGCGAATTTACAATACTATTTTTACACATGTCTTAAAAGCCGAATACTCAAAGATCTATTTTGATAAAGTAAATTTGATTTTTACATGATTGTAATGATAATGATAACATTTAATTATAGCACCTAACGGCACGGGAATATCAGAGGAAGTTGTTGACTGTCGCTTGGTCATAGTTTATTACTAATTCTTTTAACGTTATTGTTTATTGTCTAATTTGATTCGTAAATTCATAAAGGGATTAGAATAGAATTTACTTGATTTGTCCTAATTGTTTTTGCAAGTTTATAAAGTTGCTAATGTTAAAAGTCGCTAATATTATTTGTAACAACCAATTGGAGCAGAGCAGAGTCTCGAGTGGGGTCGAGGCGCCATCTTGATGTTAAGCCAATATAATCGAGGTGGACGGTGGCTCCAGGAGGCAGTCTAAGTTGAGCTTTGAAGTTGATGTTAGAATATCGTGTCATGTGGTCGAGTTCGACCCCTGTTTTCATGGTGCTGGGTCGAGATCGGTGCATCAAACCTACTGCTCATTTTAAAATTTAAAGCTAGTTAACCATAGTTAAAAAAAAAAAAAAATATTTCAGGACATATCACACAGCGCCATCTAGCCCCATACTAAGCTTACGCTTGTATAGTTGGTAGTCATGTTTGTGAAAAGTGTAATACACGTTTGTGAATACTTCTTATCAGTGTTTTAAACTAGTATTTTACCCAGAATACGCCTAGAGTAGGCCCTAATTCTAATGTCGTCATTGAGAGACTTCCCCGATGGTCGCTCCGACATATATATAGGTATATATATAACCAATTTTTTCTTAAATTAATTGAAGATAAAGCACTCACAACAATCACAAACGTCAACAATGCGTAGCAATTAACTGCGGCCCAATACACAACTTGAAAGCGATCTTTTAATTAAAACCCACAAACATTGCACCGACAAAGAAATAAAAACTTCGCAGACAGGTAAGTTTAATTAATAAAGTCGTACAGGCCGACCAACGTATGTGATATAAACTTTGTATAAAGGTAAGCAGGTAAATAAGTGATAATATGGGAGTGGTAAAGTCTAGTGTCCACAGTTTGCAAACCGTCCCAGGTATCTACTTCCTTCGTTGACCTTTGTGTCAATATAAAAATATAATTTAACTTTTTATTGAGCCCACACAAGCGTTAAAATGTCAATGTTACTTTTTAAACTTCAGTATCATGGTATATTTCTACCATGGATCACGTACAGGTGGTAACGCAGGTAATCGAAAAATCTAACGAATATGGAATACCTGTGTACATGTGCTTTATAGACTACAAAAAAGCATTTGATTTTCTACTACACGACACGATATGGAGAGCTCTAGAACAGCAAGGCGTTAACAAGAAATATATAAACATAATAAAAGATATATATTCAAAATGTAGAGCCAAAGTGCGTTTAGAACGCGATGGTATAGAATTTCCAATCCAAAAAGGAGTCAGACAGGGCGATCCAGTCTCACCAAAAATTTTCTCGGCTGTGCTAGAGACAGTGTTCAGATCGCTACAATGGGAAGGTAGAGGTATAAGAGTAAATGGGGAGTATCTCAACCACTTAAGGTTCGCGGACGATATAATATTGTTCTCAGAAGACGCGCCAGATTTGGAAGATATGATGAGAGAGCTGTCCTATGTAAGTCTCAAAGTGGGCCTGGAGATGAATGCCACAAAAACTAAAATATTGACAAACAGAGAACAAGTTCCCATCTCAGTGAATTGTACAACGATCGACTACGTGGAAGAGTATGTATACCTGGGAGCTCTAGTATCTTTTAAGGATTGCACTGAAAAAGAAATCAACAGAAGAGTCACCCTAGCTTGGAAGAAGTACTGGAGTTTTAAAGAGATCATGAAGAACAAGGAAATTAAAATAGATATAAAAAGAAAACTTTACGAAATTGCTATATTACCTTGCATAACCTACGGCTGTCAAACATGGTCACTTCGGAAAAAAGATGAAGAAAAGATTGCCATCTGCCAAAGAAAAATGGAACGAAGCATGCTCGGTATAAAGCTATCAGATCGAATAGAAAACAAAACCATACGACGCAAAACAAAAGTATCTGATGTGACTGTAAGGACACGGCTACTTAAATTCAAGTGGGCAGGTCACTTATGTAGACTAGACAACAGCAGGTGGACAAAGAGAGCCACAGAATGGATACCCTTGGATAGAGCCAGAAACCCGGGGAGACCAAGGAAGAGGTGGAGGGATGTGTTCCAAGAAGTCTGCGGTCCTGATTGGATGAGGAAGGCGAGAGAGAGAGATGAGTGGAAAACAATAGGGGAGGCCTTTGCCAAGCAGGCAACTTCTGCTGACAAAAATTAAAACTCAAAATGTGAAATATTTAACTAACATATTAATTTTGTAGCAGTAGAATAAAGGCTATTTTATTTTATTTTATTTTATTTTATCATGGTATATACTCTTTAACTGGCGAAACTAGTAGCAAACTACTTCAAGAAACTCTAACATGATTTTAGCGACTGCGTTACTATAACAAAAAGCCGAAACCTATAATTTCACGCATCACCCGACCCACAGAAACACCAAACTAATACCACTTTTTCCCCACACGAGGTATAAACTTTCTATTTCCCCGGATAAAGGTGAAACGGGTCGCATCGCATTCATCTTTTCAGTCTTCTATCTACAGAATAAGCTGCAGCTTACTTTGAAAATGGCGCCTCGGGTGCGCCAACAGGGCCGGCTTTGCAGTGCTGTAAGTACCTATTCACAGCGGCAATGTCACACTGCTTGTTGGACTGAATTAATTGTGTACTATTGAAATTTATATGTATATAAATTGAAGTAGAGGATATTGAGATGAGAAATCTTTTCAAGGGTCTTGAACTTTTGCTTGATTGGATAAGTTAGTGTTAAAACGCATACGTATAAAATTAGTAGCATAATGTATATTTTTGTATAACAATAATGAAAGATGCAATTACGGCATCACAAAGACGAATAAATTGTGTTGTTGGACTTCATAAAATGTTAGTTTTATATATATTAACACTAAACGGGACTTTCCACTCCTACGTATCTAGCTCCTTAATAAGCAAACGCTTGAGCCACGACTCAAAATCTCTCAATGTTTATAAATCTTAGAGTATTATACCTATAGGTAATGCCTGTGAAAGCAGCCTAAGATCATCCACTTATGGGCGAGAGGGAACACAAGATCACGAACGGATCCTGAAGATTTGGAGAAATACGACCGTTCTACGGATGCAACGCTTTTAGACCAAACTGAGCTCACCTATTGTTAAAGTGTCAGCAGATTTTCTATTTTGTACACTCACATACGGTTGGCGTTCACAGGAAATAGAATGAAATAAAACGTCAATTTCTGGCTTTCAAATAAATACATGTTCATACGAATATATGTAAACACATACAGTATAAGATTTCCACGAAAAAGTCGTTAATCCATGAGACACTTTATTTAATTAAATATATATATAATATAAATGTTGTCGAAGCAGAAGAGGTCGAAGCTTATGACCAAGATGTTTATTTTATAAAATCTTTAACTTTTGTAGGAAAATACAAAAAGATAATAAAATAATGTTATTAAATCAACAGTTTAAATAGGTTTGAGAAACTGAATTGTAGATTTGTAACGCAACGCAACAAATATTTTCAAATGTTTTTAGTAATTAATTAAAACAAAGCATTTTACCCCACTTTAATAATCATTCATTACCTCGAAGATAGTTTGTTCGAGCGAGCAAACAGCGTATAATGCCTCCTAAAAATAAACAGCATCATAAATAGCTGGCGGTGAACCTAAGCAAACACATATTTACCTCCACTATGCCTTTACTATCCTGTGTTTACTCGTTTATTTCTCCCTAATATTGGGCTCGAAACAATCTTAAGGTTAGGCTTTTGTACGCAGTATAAGGATTTGGAATCGAAAGCGAAGTTTTCAGACCGTAGCGCGTAAATGATATGGTATCTTATATATATGTTACGGTAAATGTGGATAATACGGTAATTATGTATAATTACCGGTAATTATGCATAATTACCGGGTCTTAAAATTAAATAGGCTCACACTTGACTACAACTTGCCTGATGTTAAGCAACGTTTTAATCTACGATCTAGCGCGCTCGCTAGAAGAATCCGGTTTACTCTCGACTTGAAGACCGACTAATTACAATTAAGGGGGAGTCTTTGGAACTTCAAATCTATAACGGTGCCTTATTGCCGAACCTCTACTCGTGCGTTTTTTTATTTTATTAATACTTGTATTTATTCTAATAAATATTTTGATTCTGATGTTTGATTTCATTATTTTCTACATTTACCGAAGGGGTATGGTAATTATATAATATATAATTACCGGTAAATGTGGATAATTCACTACATTTACCGTGTGCGTTGGTAATTATGTATAATTACCGGTAATTATACATAATTACCGATTATCCACATTTACCGTAACATATACATACATACATGCTGAGTTGAGGCTGGCATGTGATAAGAAATTGTGTATATGCAAAATGTGTATGTCTGTTTACTTTCATTAATATGTTAACTGTGTTCGTACTTAATTTCTAGTCTCGGAATAAATAATTTTTAATTTAAATTTTCAACATACAAGTTATGATAAATAAGTACATCATTTTAGTTTACATTGGCTCTCAGCTGGAAAACGTCTCCCAAAAAAAAACCATGTGTCGCGGTGCCTAACAACACCTACTCTTTGAAACTGGTTTAAATCTTGGCGTCAGCAGATTCCACATATATCTCTCCTTTAACATTATATTTCAGCTCAAAAACGATTGAAACGTTAGACTATTGTTGATATTTTTGGCAATCGTGGCGTTTATATAAAAGGAAACTTGCTACCACTCGCATGGAAAGAAGTAAGAAGCGATTTTTGGAGGAGACATACGACTCTTACTTTTGGCCAACATTTAGTGTGGATTTTTAATAAAAAATTCGTAAATTGTAGCAAAAATATGAATGTCAATCATTGCACGCACAGTTCAAACATTATTTAACCAAAGATAGAAAATAATACAAAAGTTTTTAAAACTAATTTTAAGCAATCAAAATCACACTAACAATAACGAAATGAAAATAGTTAGCTATGATAATTTGCATTGAACTCAAACTCAAGTCAGCTATTTTTGGGTAACTTTATCTCCGGATAAATTGAGTATATTGGCCAGTTTCCCGAACATACCGACCGTGCCTAGCCGAAATAACGGCTTAAATTTCACGCTTTATAGCGACATCTCAGCCATAAGAACGTTACATAAAATTCTTGTACGGTAAAATTGCCACCAGTCAACTTAAATTTTTTACAACAATCGAAGATGTTGCGAACGGGCACTTAATAAAAATTCAGCGTTGCCTCTGGAACAATCGCAGCCTTTATGGGCTGGATCACTCTCTAGCGTCTGAGTGAAGAGTTCAAACGTTTAGTTCATGTCGGTCATGTGTTTGTTGTGTATGAAGATTATAGTTTTCGGAAAGATGTTTCGAAACTCGAAAAAAATTACAGCGAAAAATGTAATATTTTATGTTAAATGAGAAACACTAGTAAATTGTGTAAGTTTTGTGGTTGACCTATAAATTTACTAATTAATATTTTACTTTTCTATTCCCAAGCATAGCTAGACGTACCTACAGACAAACGTTGTTGTTTTTCTTCAAAAAATCTATTTTGTTTGTTACAAATGAAGTTTATAATATTCGTTTCGCGGGATATGAATAAATACTCAGTCTTTATGTGTATTTAGGATAACTACTACATGTTATTTTAGTACTTATACAGTCTCATAATTAGCAAAATATTTTAACGAACTACAAAATTACCATTCATAAAAAGTTTTACAAGGTCTTTACGGTCTCAAACTAGATAAAAGTTATTTAAAAATATTACTAAAATGTAAGCAGGAGCGTTAGAAAATTAAAAATAAACACGATATTAAAACGGCTTTCACTGAAATACTAAAAAGAAAAGGTTAACAATATTAAAGGAGAGGTTATTAATTCAAAAGAAAACTGAATAAAATTACACGAGTTTATTGAAGCGAGGTTATGATTAGGTACGATACGGATCAAACGAACCGACGTGAACTTTCAGCTTGAATATTAATTAATATTTTAACTTTAATCTACACGGTTTGATGAAAAAAAGATACCTGAATCATTTCAAATAGATTGAATATTAATTCTTTATAAACCTATTTCATTATTTTGTTTCTGGGCAAGAACAGCGCAAGACAGGGAGTGTTGGCTAAGAGGGAGTAGGCCTATACCCTGCAGTGGGTCTCATTAGGCTGATGATGATGATGATGAAACCTTAAATGTTGCTGGTAAAAGGGGTGTTTCGTGATACCTGCCTGGTTACTTACCTAGTTGTCTTAAATTGAATACCTAGCACATAGTTACCTATGTGTTTTGGCTGCCTCATTTAAGCAGCCAGTTCTATGTCATTACACATTTTTGAAGACTCCGATTACAATGTTCTCGACTTTTGTTAATAGTCAATAAAACAACTTTTTTAATGTATTCAAAGCAGTTGCGTAGTTAGGAAACAGGGTGTAACTAGGCCACCTTCTTAGAAATTTCAATTAAACGCCTGCCATACTTTTGCTCAGAACAAAATTGTCGAAAACAAATACCTTTTGATAAAGTTCGTCCTAGACAAGTATGGTACTCCAGGGATCCCATTTCCAGTGCCTGCGAGACTAACATAAATTTGATAATTATTTGAAGAAACTTTACCAAAAGCGGATCCTTTAATCTAATTGGAATTTACGATGTGATTTTAATGAAAACCTGCGGTCGTAATGTTTCAAATGCGAAAATAAATAACAAAGTTCGACGTTTGTTCTATCTTCAACACACTAATAAAGCTTTATGATGAGACTGTACACACACATGTACACTAAAACAAGTAATAGCACACATAGACACCGTGTGCTTACACAGTCACACACACATGCATGACCCACTAAACTAAGTAATAGCACACATACGTATTTCGTGTACCTACATATACATAGACGCACACATATTCACTTTAAGGGTTTGACGTAGGTTTAGGATGTTCCTTTTGTTCTTCTAAAGGGCGCCCTATTTCTATCTTTTATCAGTTGCCCTCGCTGTCACTCAGAACAAAAATGAAACAATATGATATGTGTAAAAGACAGACACTAGTCCATTTTAAACTATCTGTACTTTAATGTGTTGCTAAGAGAACTTCTCGAATGATAAACTCAATTCTGCGGGTTGCTCATGCTTCTCAGTAAAGAGGTACAACTCAACGAGAAATATTTTAATAAAAGTACAAAAAGATTTATAACTGAAAGGCGGAAAAAAACCATCAAACATTAAACAACGACACAGAAGCGATAAAACGCCGGCAAATAAATAAAAAGCGTATTTTAAGAGTAAACACGTATTGCAAACAGCGTCTTCTCTAGATATGGCAGGTTCGTCGCCTCCATTGAACTATATTACTAACTTATAGAACAGACACCCCGAACCAAAGCTTTGCTTCATTTTGGAAAGAGTTTGAACTAAAATTCGCTGCAGCGCGAAAACATAGTTATGTCGTCTAACCAAACTATTAAAATATGCAGCGCTTAAAAGCGTACAGAGTACAGTTTTCTCGCGACCAAAACAACTTAAACACCGTGTATTTGCAAAATGGCGTCGCCCGGCAGCTCGATTCTCGTGAGCATTGTTACATCGCGAAACACGTTAAATCAAAGAGTTTTCAACGTTTAAATGTCTACTTACTGATGAAATGTTAAACCATCACTTTTTTTTGATGTTCTGGAGTGTATACGGCAGTCTTCAAGAACACAACCAGGCATTTGATGTTGTTATTTATGCGAGCCAAACACAACTACTCTCCACGGGCGTTGGATACTCACTGGATAGTTGCTGTAAAGCTTACCGCAAAGCGTGGCGCAAAATCATGCAACGCGTTGACTTCTCTATACGTAGTAGTAATATCTCAATGGTCGCCTCACAGTCCTCGCACACAACTTTATTTCCCGCTCCAGCGATCTGCCCAATCAATGAGTATCACACGTAGACATTGTAAAACAGATACTCATAATTTGACAAGTCTATTTCGGTTGATACGAAAGACTGCGAAAATGTTCAACAAAATAGCTCTTTAAAAAACCGTTTAATCAATCAGTGATTGTGTAACGGGATCGACCAAGCAGCTTTTAAGTAAGTAAATCTAAATCACTGTCACGAATCCATGTGATGTCAATAAAATTTATCGAGCAACAATTGGTACCTGACATTTTGTTCAGATTTTTCATTAATTACACCCTGTTTGCTGATTAGTCCATCTCTTGGTCATCATAGTGAAAGACCAATCAGCATCAAGACCTGTAGCGTTATATTTATATTTGACCAATAACGAGGATTTATTAAACCACGTGCATGTCTATTGGGTGTATCGGCGTTTGTGAGCCATCAGGCTACAACGGAAATATTGACAAACTTTATATTGGAGTTGGTTCTATCGGCGCCAACTTGCGGGGCTTCGGCGCGACTAATTGAGGTGCGATTCGGTTACTTGGGAACAGTTTGACTGTCTAATTTGTCTTTCAGGTGAATTGGCAAGTAGCCTTCGAGATGTTGCAGAGCAACGAACTTTGCTTTTCGTATATTATATTATTGCCCTTGTATAATTATATCATTATCATAATACGACCTGTTCGTTCGATAGTAAGCGAAACTTTCATTTTAGTTTGCCATTTTACTACTTCATGCACTTGGCCACAAGAAATAAGTCAAACGATACTAAAACGCTGTGTAGTATAATTATGAAACTATCCAAAGAAATTTTGTATAATTATTTTCTTTTGCCTTTAGATACTATGTGGGTAGATTCTGGATAGTGACCCAAGATTTTGTTTAATAATGTCGCATTTTAATTTTAAGAAATTCTCAAAATTGACCCAATTAGGCACAATTTTATAGCTCAAATAAAAGAATTTGCCGCTTAAAATTATTCGAAATTGACGCTAAAGTGTTTTGAATACAAAAAGAGACGTTAATCTGATTAACAATGACATTAGGGAGAAATAACAAGGGTTCTGTATTGCCGCGCTAATGGGCTCATTTACATTATCTACGGAAAAATCTACAGTGTGGTAGATTGTATTTTGCTCCAGAACTCTGCGAGTGGTTAAAATTGGTACTAAAAAAATAACCAACTAACTTACTTACGCCTATGGCGCAGGGACCCAAAGTAAGTTTTGACTTCACAAGAAAATACCATCTTCGCCGGTCCTGGGCTGTCACTTGTCAATCTGCAACTTGAAGTTACTGCAAGTCAGCTTCCACGGCGTCTCTCCAGCGGTATATCAGCCAATCAATGATGCGGCAATCATAATGAGACAAAAAAAAATGGTAGCAAAAGTGCTGCCACCAGCAACTTTTATACATATCTTGTAACCTCTCTGAGTACTTAAGGCGAAAACAGGCGAATAGCCGCTGCGGCCATTTTTCAGAATTTAACGTGGATACATCGCATAAATTACACAGAGTAGCTGAGACATAAGTAGGTAAGTAGTCATATATTAATCACATTCACACTTTCTTATTAAATTAAAAATATACCGACCGAAAGTGTGAACCGTTTTACTAGGAAAACGATTTAAAAACCGATAAGTCGATTGATTGATGTTTTAACGTTTCCTTTACGCAAATAGTTTATACTTCTTACACAAACAGAGTGGAAAAGATTTGAAAAAAATATATATTTACTTTGTATTACGTACTAACTAGTAACATGTTTTCGGATAAGGAAAACTTTATGTCTAAAAATAAAAGATACTGACATCTTTCATAATTTAGTAAGTAAGTAAAGTTTTCCTCATCCGAAAATATGTTACTAGGCTATAATATAGAAGCTATCTTGAGATACACGGCTATCTAAGATGTCAAATCTGTAAAATATTATGTTGATTAGAGAACACGGTTAGATACTACCGCCTTTATGCATACAAAAAAAAGTGGAAAGATGTCATCTATGAAAAGGTACTAGAGTTCACAATGCTCAGACACGAGAGACAATACAAAAATAATTTTCCCAAAGACAATTTACTTGAACTTCTATCATTAACGAGTTTACTTTGAATGATAGTAATAATAATCCGCAAATAAAATAATTACATTACATACAGCAGGTAAATTTCTCAAACGGTGTGTCCATCCGATATCCGTTGTTCAGCCCAAAGTTCTCAACTATTACTCTGTTTGCCCTTACTTCCAATCTAAGTAGAGACTACTGGACTCTCGCGGCTTCGCTCGCATTATTTCAGCATATAAAGTAGCCTATGACACATCTGACACTTCTAAGACCTCCATCTGACTACATACCAAAAATCATGACGATCTGTTCATTAGTTTTTGTGTGATTAGTGTTTAAATAACAGACAAACAGAGACACAGATAAACTGGCAAAAATTACTAAACTGCTTAAACGTGGTTTATTCTCGTTTTAAAGAACCCATACCCAAACATTTTTTTCTCTAATATCTTTTATGTACAGATTGTTGACCCTCTTAAGCTTTATTATATGTATAGATACATATAGATTATCTGCTCCATGTACCTCGATCATTGTTGGAACTCGGGGAATAAACGAGTTTCATTAAGTACTACTTACGTAAGTAGGTTCCGGAGCTCCAACTTGAAGCCTGATTTGAAGGAAATGTAAGGTGCAGAGCCTGATTGTGTTTTCATACAAACTGTTGTATAGATAGACTGAAAAAGTAAAAAGGATTCAGTGAGACACGATTCTCTAACTGGTTTTCGTATGTATGTTTAAATTATTGAAATCCGTCTGCGAAACTAAAACAGAATCATATAATTTTTGTGGTTACTCATATAACTATAGTATGTTTATACATAAAAAGCACGATTGCCTTTCAAAACAATCATAAAACCATTATCCATTTATGAGCTGTTTGTTTGAATTGCTAAAATTAATTAATGTATGAATAATGAACAGCCAATTTTTACTACTTTATAAGTCTAATTAGTCAGTCCACAGTTGATATATACAAAAACGCACGGGATACTGTACTTTACCAACTCCAGGTAAATGTTACCGTCTTCTCAGAATACAATGTTACTTCGGCAGCGAGGTGGAATCCGAACTCAGCTCAAAATGTTGATTTCGAAACTTGGCCAGCGGGTTCAAACTATTCGACGACAGGTTCGTTGTAATAATAGCGCTTATTATAAAAGATACTGAGTGCACTGTTGTAAAATCATTTAATTTTGTAGTTTAAAATATAATGTTATTTTTATATAGGTATGGGACCTTTCTAATTGAGAATCCCGTTACCATTTACCTACCAAAAGTATTAAATAATGTAATCCTTTTAATCAAAATTGAAAAAAAGAACAAAAACAAAAAATAAACATACACAAGCATTGTGAATATGATACAGTCATTATTGCACACTCAAAATTGACCCGCTACTCCTGGCAGGCGAGGAGTGGGTCGTCCGGTCGCGAGATGGGTCGACGACATCGTCATAGTTGAGGGTCCAACCTGGATGAGGTCTGCACAAGATCGACGCCGATTGCACATATAAAGGGAGACGTATACCCAGCAGTGGGATCCCAAGGGCTGTGAATGATGATGATGATGAAAATAGAGCACAATATGACATTTTGTTAGGTACTTACTTAAAGTTGTAAACATTTTTATTCCATCACCTATTAGGCTACCACAACATAATACCTTAGTTACAAAAAACGTAGCAAAGTTTTTATGTCCTAAAAGCCTTGTAAAAGCTTTAAGAATATAAACTCAGAAATAGTAAAACGAAGCAAAATATTTTCTAAAGGTCACGTGGAATTATGCCCATCACTACACAGTACCTAGTTTCAAAGAAAGTCTACAAAATAAACATGTCTGTGAGTAATAAGGTAAAGTAACAATAGTTTTTGTTTGTGGCATGACTTATGCTAGGTATTCGTTGCGCGGATAGGGATATAGATAGATAGATATTTTTTTATTGTCACACACATATAAAACAAAATTAATAAACAACACTTACATAAATTACTCTAGTGCCACAAGTGGCGGCCTTATTGCTAAAAGCAATCTCTTCCAGGCAACCATTGGATTGGATATCTACCTGTACCTTTGTTACAAAACTGCTACACTGCCTAATTCAAATTTTGTAACACAGAAAGTTTGCCGTTTATTGTAAGCTACAAATAAATATCAAAATAGAGTGGCTAGCTAACTTAAAGGCTTTAGATATATGTAGCTTAACGACTGCTATACTATGTCAAAGAACCAAAAACTAAAATTTAACATGTCCTTTGACCCACGATGGTGCTTAAAGGTCACTATATAAACAATAACATGAACAGATTTGTATAAAAATACAATAACGCCATGATCTGCAAGCCCACTACATTTATACGTAGTGTAGTATGTATGTGCAATGAATATCTAGCTTGTGTTTGTACGATCACATCGATCCGGGTGTAACATGTTTCATCCGTGGGAGCAAACGGGATTACATGCTGGTGGGACGAATTAGAGGTACTAATGAATATACATTTTGTGATAGATATGTTTTGCGTAGTAATGTTCATTTAAATGTCTTGTGTCATATAAGGTATCATGAATCCATCCAGGAATAATTCAAAAACCGGTAAGAATATCGCATACTCCATTCACAGACAAGTACCGCTCTTAAATTTTGAACGAATGTATTGTTTCTTACACAACGGTTTCGCTGAATATAGGCACTTACATAGCGACACAATTGTGTGTTGTATTTTGGTATATAACTAAAAAATAAATACTAATTAAGTATGGATTTGCTATTGACCCCTGGGATTCAGAAACTGTTTAAAGCAGTACTCCATCAATAGATACTCTTTTCGCAGATAAACGTCTACAGAAAAACATAACCTCCGATACAATTTTGTTTCTGATATCTATGAACAGAACGTACATATAACACAAATCACGCCACCGCCTAGCACTGGTAACTAGGCTTGTGACTGTCAAGTGTTTTCCGTACAACGTGATTCTACAGATATATAAATTCCGGCGGCAGCTTTGTGTAACTGTAGACAGGAATGTGGTGAAACTTGGAGCCTCGAGTATCAATTGTTTGGAGCACGTAGTGTGCTGTATGGCATTCCGGCCATTATAGCAGCCTGGATTTGTATAGCTTGGTTGGAAGTTTGCTGAGTTAAGTCATTGATTTTGATGGTAAAACTGTTGAGTATGTGGCATAGTCTGAACTAAGTTTTATGTGAACTTCTCGGATGACTTATAAGTGCCTTGTAATTCTTGTGTTAAAACTTAAGTTTTAAATGTAAGCAATCTGACGCAAAAATTTAAGAGCAAATGCAGCATGTTTAGCATAAAGGAATATATTTTAATGTTTTCTCATTATTCTTTTTCTTTGGCTTGAGAAACTATGACAGTTGACTATGCTATGTTAATTAAATTAAATAAATATAAACTCATTAACTTTGGATGTGAGACACCATTCCTAGAAAACCTTCAAAGCTTCACTGCGTTTCATTTCCAAGTGCCGTTTCTTATAAATGGTTCCCAAAAACTGGTCGGTACCAGCAATAACCGAGCAGATTCCAAGCCGTGCCGTGGCCAGCATTCTGTCGGAAGCTATTTCATTCACACGTGGCTTCCCCACCACGCTACCTTCGTTTTGCGGAAACGAAGATTTCATAACGTTTAGACGTCACGTTTTGGCCAAAAAAAATACTTATACAAAAAAAAAACAGATTTTCACCAAACTGAACTATCTGAAGAAGCTGGTGGAAATGCTATAAGCTGACTAAGCTGGCAACTAAACACAATCATGGCCTCGAGTCTTAGAACCGAGTAGAGGAGGTGATAAGTGAGTATGTTTGAAAGTGGCTAACTCTGGTTTCATAGTTTTAAAACCTCTATTCTGACATACTCGTATTTGATATAGCTTAACGATTGATGTAATATGAAATAGCCGAACGCGTACCTATGTGAGATATCTTCTTCTTCTTATGGAATGAGATAGGCCAACTCTGATGTCGAGAGTTAATCAAGCCACCCTAAGGACCTCTGACATGGCTTAACGACTGTGGTACTAGACTAACAGCCGGGACCTATAATTTAACGTGTCATCCGACGCACAGAAGCACCCAAAATGGAATGCCACTTTTTGGTTACCCATCCAAGGACTGACCGCGTGGACAAATTGCTTAACATTGGTAATCGCATGCGATTGCCTCTGCCAGCTGTGCTACGTGAGATATGAATACGTGTCATAAGTTAGATGTATCTAATGTTGGTTAGATTGTTCGATAGTAGATTGGTAGTAGCCATCTCCGCATAATATTTTCTTTTCGCGAAACGCTTTAAAACCGCTCCTGTATTTTTACCGAAATTTCAAGGAACGCGAGCGTGACCGCTTTTAAAGTCGTTTTTGCGTGAAGATGAGTTTATGCTGTTGGAAATTGTTGTGTTCAAAGGAGGGAAAATAACTTGGGCGGGGTTCGGCGGCCACGAGAAATGGAGTTTTGACGGTATTTGTAAGTTTGTAATATGCTTGAGAGATATTTAGTGATGCAACAAAATGATACTGCCAAATCGCGAAATTATTGTTGCTCCACATACATGTTAAAACCAAAATATATAATTATAATAAATGTTCGTAACTTATTGCAATATTTTCTTATAATATGTTTGTATACATATACATATATGTTTGTATATATATACGTGTATGTTTCCTATAAAATAGGCCTACATTCTCAAGGCCGATATCTCCAATAATAGAGCAGTAAAAACAAGCGACATTCCTTATGGTATTGCCATGTAACATAACAACTTTCATGGCAACATGGAGGAACATATCTGGAATATTAGAATAAACATACTTTCAGCTTGAACGAATTATTTGTACTGCTAGAAATATGTGAGTTAAAAAAACCATAGGTATCATGTGCTTGATTTGAATATGAAAATTTGCGATAATGAAACATGTATACTTTTATTTTAATTTAATATATAGATAGATAGCCTACCTAGAGGAGATCGCTATTTATTCAAACAAATCTTCTGTGTTTTTTTTTATAATTGTATGTGTTTTAGTAATGAATCATCTATCTATGCAACTCAGTTAGTACGTATATGTGGCGAAGTCTGGTTCAATGTGATTTGCAAACTACTTTAGGGGCGTATGATTATAAACGTCTCTCGATCACTCGATTCCAATGTATTCATCATTAACTAAAGATATTCCTGACCCATCTCACGGTAATGCAAAAAACATCTTAGTTAGCCCATTTAAGTGTCAACCCGGTGCGAGCTAGGTTACCTATTTTCAATAGGAGAAGAGGCTTTTATCGATGTCTGGGAAACTGGGGCAGCATTTAGCCCGAGCTATTTGACCTCTATACTACGGGCTCATTTACTTAGCGAGGGAAATATTTTCCTACACTTTAGTGTCTGTCTAGACTGCTCTAGACTGCATTAGATAGTTTGAAACCTAATGGGAGACGACGTTTGTCTTGTGGTTTAATGGCTTTAAAATGCATAGTTTATGAATGGACTTTGCATGTTTATTTTGTGCTTTAGCTAAAGTTGTTCAGTTATCTAGTAGTTAAACAAATCAGATAAAGTTTATTTGTAAACCGGTAAATAAGATACAAACGTTAGATAGGTATTATCTTTTACTGGTAGTACTCGTATATTGCTATGTACCAAGAAAGTATGTGATCACGCGCTTGTGTTGTAGTGATATTTTATGTAGCATCAGCTATTATCAGAACTATAGAATATCTTAAATTAAACTTGTTAAAAATGCCTGAGAAACAGAGCCTGGAGGGAAGGTAACCACTCAGTAATTACTACTTAAAAAAAATATTTTTGCGTTGAGGCTAATAATTCTGATAGTAGCAATATATTAACGCATGAACCATGCCTGATACAATATAACTAAGTTTTTCTAAATTGAGTACAGACTATCAGAATAAGTAAGCAGTTCTAATAAAAAAAGGTATGAAATCTGACTAGTGGAACTTTTTAACGACTAGTTTTCATTCTGAACTGTTACGAGTTTAAATCTCAATGTAAGACTTTGCATTGTTTATATTGTAGCTCTTTAAAGATTTAACGAGAACAATTTACTTAAATATCTTTAAACTAATAGTTTGCTGCAAACAATATGACGTTAAAAACTAAAAGAATTATAGGAAACTGTCGGTGAAACGTAACGTCTGATGTTTTTTTATTGAGCTTGGAAACTTTTCATTCCTAACTTACTTATTTATCAGTTAAGAGAGATTATATAATGTGAACTAGAATCTTATCCATATTTAAACGCAGTGTTTCGAATGGCATCTGACTTTATGGTTAAGTATGACGGACAAATGGAGGATTTTAAAACCTTAACTGCAGATGCGATTGCGTATTTAAAAACAATAAATTAATGAAGTAGAGATTAAAAAAAAGCCATACGATAAATAAATTAATGGTTAAATTCCCTGTTTTGTAAAAAAACATGTAGGTACCTAATAAACATTGAGATTTATAAAACTACTAATAATCTCAGTATTTTAAAGTAATGAACAACAACTAGTTACTATTAGTTTACACAGTAGCCGTTATACAATTAAAATGTAGCAACGTCGCGTGTACGACATTGTAAGGCTGAAACTTAAATCTAATTATCTTGGAACAAAGTACTATTAAGCTGGCTTTAAACTTAACTAGAGTAAGATAGTAACTTGGCAGTTTAAACAAAATTGAATTTTTACTGCAGACTAGTGTATGCGCTCCGATTCGCTGAGTTAATCCGCTTTCAGACTCATACAAAGTTTCAAAACTAAATGTTTTCTGGATTACTGAATTGCAGAACTTCAGTCAGTATTCAATAAGAAGAAATCAAATATGATTTGCTGAGTAAACTGAGTATTTTATGTCTTATTTTGTGCTTGAAATCAGAAAGTTACCGTGGTTTCGTTTTGTTGTACATACATTATGAGCGTGGTTTACTTTAGTAAATCAACTTTTGAATCACCTTAAGGCTCAAGGTGATTCAAAAAGTTGAAGTTGATTCAGCAGTGGGTGGACACAGGCTGTTATGATGATTCATAACAGCCTGTGTCCACCCACTGCTGAGTATAGGCGTCATGTCCAGCGCGCCACACAGTACGATCACAAGCCTGTCTAATCCATGATGTACTTAGAAATGTCATCCAACCATCGCCTGCCTCGGGGTCAGATATGCCTATTGAGTAAAAATATTTGTATAGATTAGGCCAAAGATACTCTAAAAGCAGATTTTATAAATTACATTTACTTTGTATACTATCCACAGAAATCTAAATATACCTGTTTATTTAGATTTCTGTGATACTATCACTTACTTTTAAATATTAATTGAATATTTTGTTGATATTTCCTTGCTGCGATTTTAGATATTTTGCGTTTGTTTCAGCAAATCTGCTGCAGACACACAGCGTTTTAAAATGTTTTCTACATTGCAGAACCTAAGTCAGCATTCAATAAGCGGAGTTTATTTAATCCTGTGAAGCGAAGTGTTTACGTATCAGGTTCATGTAATTATTGCTTTAGTCTCGTGAAGAAATGTATCGATACCAGGCTTAAATAACTTTGAGAAGACTTACTACGCGTTTTTCAGACAAATAAACTATTCACAGAAACCGTTTATTTAGATTTCTGTGAAACTAATGGTATGAAATTGAGTGTTTATGCGAAAAAAGTAGATTATATACCTTACTAGTGTTTCTTGGAATTGGATGGAATTTGACTATTTCGGATTCTAGTCGTATTTTGAAAATGTAGTATGTAAACGTGTTTATATTTTTATTCGTGAACTACGACCAACAATCATACGAACACTTTTAACAGAGGCATGATAAATACCCATACATACATATTGTCAAACTTTCCCTTTTACAATATAATGTTAGTAGAATCACATAATGTCAATTTATTGTTTTGCATCTAAATGCCAAATACTTCACAACTTTACGAGTTCAATACTTTATGCGAGAGCATATTCGTATAGGAAAAATCAGAAAAGCAATTTCTGTTTGCGAAAGCCTTATTTAACGTTTTCACTCGTGAATGCAGATGCAAGAAGTTCTGATCGGTCTGTGTTTGAAAGCTTCACGGACCTCTGTATAAATCTTTATCGGAGCTTTTGTTCAATTATACACTTATACAGAGTAACTTGAGAATTGAAAGGTTGAGAAGTTGTTATAACAAGTGATGGTGATTATGATGATAGGTTAGTTAGTACATAGACTTTACTAATCAATACTCAGAAGTGTACTGAATTTTGCCTTAAAAAGAAAACAATTATCTTATTCCCGAATTATTATATTGACAAGACCAAATTGTTTGTTCAGTTCTTTTCGTTTATTTACAGTATCAATGGGCACTCTACAAGTAACTGAATTAAACCCCCTTAAATAAAGAAGATTAAAAAAAAAAAAAAAAAGTAACTGAATTGTTTGCGAGTAACTCGGTGTTGTCAGTCTAAACTTGACTTGATTCCTTCTGGGATACTAACACTACCCGTAAAATGTTTACTGAAAGTTTCCAGTCGCCCTGAATAAACATAAACAGAAACAACAAAGCACAAAGATTTTAAAAGCCAGCGTTGTCAACGCATTATCCTTCGTAAGTAAAAGTAATCGCATCCCATTTTGTTAATTCCATAAAAAAGAACCCTCCGTTCAAAACACGTCCAATTCCGGTACTCGATCGCTTAAAAGTGTTTTTCTTCGCTAAAATGAAGAGAGTAGGCCCTAATCCTCGTACATCGGAAATCCCTTGCTCGTCGACACAAAAGGTACCTACTATATTGCGTTCTCGCGAAATTATCGTCATCCACGTCCTAAGTGTGTGAACGCTCACTCAGCTCCGCTAGAGGGCGTCGCAGTATCATAACTATATCAGTCTGCTAATATAAGGGTAGAACATTTCTTGCGAGATAATATATGAGACATTTTTGTATTAGATTTTGACATTGATCTGGATTTTTTTATCTGGAAACATTATTATAATGAATTGATTGCAAATGAACAGTGAGTTAGTTGCGAGCGTGCGGTGAGCAAATTTTCAGTAGAGTAAAAATGTATTTTATTTTATCCTTAGTTACAAGCAATTCGTTACAACTTATACGCTGTTAAACACATCAATAAAGCAAGACAGTAGACCGGGATAGAACCAATGCCCATACGATCAGTCGATCATCATATTTTAAATGATAAGTCGGGGGTCCTTACATCTTCAAAACCCTAGTTAAATACTGTCTTCCCCATCTAGCGAGCTCAAGTCCTTCGTATGGGTACGGAGTGCCATCGACTCAATAGAAATGTCGTCACGTTCTGTGCGATGGCTCTGTAGTCGACATAACCATACCTACTTGAGCTTTATTGGGTTCCGCTTAGCATTGATGCCTGTTTAATTTTACGTTTTGCTGAATTACATTTGGGATGAGGACGTAAAAGTTGGTGGCATGAGCCTATATGAAAATGGTGTAAATGGAGAGTGATAACATTTAAGTGACGATTTTGAAAAAAAAAGGGATTGGTTTATGATAAGCGCATGATAAGAAACGCACATGTAAGATGTAGTATACATAAGTCTGCTAGACGATTCGAGATAAGCTGGAAATAAAGGTGACAAGTCTTGATATACGAAAAAAAACATTGACAAAGAGGACAAAACAGCAGTAAATAGCTCTGCGGTTCACTATGGTACAACCTTTGTCAAACAAACGCTAGAAAACTTTTAATCTAGTTTCTAGAAACACAAGGTATTAGTTTCATCTCGTATCGGTCTGTGTAACACTACAAATGAATTGTGTCAATTCTGTGATATCTCAAAAGATATTTAAACTGCAATCGTGCAATATTAAATATGACAATAACCAATGAAACAGCTGAAGCACGAATGGATGGAGCACCGAACTCAGCATTCAGTTGAGTCTATCAGGCAGTTAATAAATAGAGCTTACATGATATAAAGTTTTATTCAGAGTTCAGTCAGTCGTAAAACGAGATAAGTAGCGACATTAATCTCTTTTATGTGTGTTTACAGTTTTATTCATATTTGTTCAAGTAGCGTTATGCTTCGAGCGTGTAAATTCCGGGATGAAGACTTTATTATTCCGATTTAAAATGCCGTTTGGATTTCGAATGCTCGAAGCTTTGGTAATTACGTCGTTATAGGCTACGTTATATCTATGAATATTTATGACCTTTTTTACCTGACAGAGTAAGTAATGTCGGATTTTACTTAGAAACTGAAACTGCAAGATTAGGTTCGAGTTTAATTATTAGTTCTACAGCTTAGTAAAATATTAAAAAGGACTTGGTACTCGTAAGTAACCTTTTTGGTATTTAATTGTTACGACTAATGAATATGTAAAGTCCAGTCTACTTAATTAATTAAAAATGACAAAAAGAGGTTGACTTTTCATTACGAAAAATATGTAAAAAGCAGTAATATAATTCATTTTATTCGTCAGTGAAATTACAGAGCAAATTTTATAACAGCTGTTAGTGTAGGTGTTACATCAGATTAGCATAAGCGCTGTCATTATACTATTTGTATAAAATTACTCTTAACTTTCTGTTTTAAATTCATTTATTCTATGAACCTCATTACGAGGACTTGGCTTCAGGAGAGGTTATTTTGTTCAAATTACTATTTGGAGTTTTATGTTTTAAATGTGACCACGATAATATATTTTCTACTTTGTTATGTCAGTGAGCATTTTTATGCAAGATGAGTTTTAAACAAAGAATACATTACAAAGCTTTTGACACTTGCATATTTTATAAACTTATAATAAAAACGCTGTATTGGTAATTTTATTATCTTGTGTTCAGAAAACAATAATATTTGAGTATGTTATTTTAAAAAAAAAAACACGAATAATGACAAGGTTAACTTATTTCTCTTTCAAATGTTACGTTATTTTTTTACTATCCTATCGGATATGAATCAACATTGTTAAATAAGTCCACCAAAATAAAACGTAACAAAAGACAAAATTATTCCATCGCGATTCATTATACGCGTTGCTAGTTAAAGTTAAGTTTCAAATCTATATTCAAAAGAAGTTTGAATGTTTAATTGAAGGTGTACTTTGAATTTGAGTTTTCACGCTTCACTGCTTAATGAATATTAAAGTGTCTGATAACAACTATTGTTAAGAGACCTGATACTTTGTTAAATTAATTCTTAGGATTCAATTCAGCGTTTTGAGAACATTACATCTGTTAATAGTTTTGTTCTTAGAAATATAGTTAATAAATATTGCTGCATTGTTACTTTTGATGTAAATTACAAGTAAATTGTGTAATCGTGGTCACGAAGGATCTATTTTTTTTTACATACCTATTAAGCGAATAATCGCATCATCGTTGGGTTGATTTAAAAAATTGACACTTAAGTTCATGAATCATATTATGTATACGTACTGCCCAAAATCTACGAACGTCGTTCGAACCGATGCCGACGACGAACCGAAAGACAGAATGACTCATCAGCTACATTTGGGTGACAAACGTCTAGCTATTATTGCCCCCTGAACTTGCCTGCATTTATCTAGGTAGCTGTCGCAGGAATAATTCATCCAATATCTCACGGAAAACAGCGCTTATGCGAGCCGTTCGAGTGCTAGTTTTCAATATTTCATACATCCCGATTGTTCCAATAACTTACGTCTGTCAAAATGGCGATAGAGTCCCGGCCATTCAATAACGCTCGCGTAATAGATACAGTAACGCAACTTTAGGTCTAAAATAATGATTCTAAAAATAAAATTTTAATTCAAAAATTCTGGTTACAGCTTATCGGAGTGAAATTCTTATTCCAGATGACAATACCACAAGTCTCATATGTAATGTTTGATGTAAAACACCAGTGTTGGATTGATCCTTAAATGAATTAAATATGAACATATGCCCTTGCCCTACCCTGCATACATAAAAAATGCAAAATATCTCAATACACGCTAAATGCTAATAGTGCTTAGTTAGTGTAAGTGTGTTTTTGGATGTTTTCTTGGTCACACATATTGTGGGTGCTCAGATCTTTTCCGCGGATGTCACATTTTTCGTGATTTATATCTTTAAACAAGTGGTTGCCATATTAATAATAGCTTAATAAAAAACTTGTAACACTGTCAACTGTGACGTAAAGCCTCGTTGAAAAAAATACAGTTTTTGCTTCAATATCCAAATAAACGGGCGCGCCGCTTTCCCTTTGTATTTATTTAAATTTTTATTTGCATATTGAGATCATTTTAGTGTTTTTTGTTCATTTTTTGCAAACACTTGATTGTTGTTTACATTACAATTTTAACCTGGTTTTTAGAGGCTTTTACCTTGTTTTATGTGGGATTGTCGCAAAAAAGGTGTATAGATGAGTTTTCGATGTTAATAGATGTATATTTTTAGTGCTTTCGCAATATAAGTAACTAGAAAAATACGAAAGTATTTGAGTTAATATTTGATGTTTTTGTGTACGTTCCTCAATTCAAGGAATGATTGTTAAAAGTCCATGATTGTAACCCTTGCAAATGTATCTACATCAAAAATATAACAAACGAGATCAATTACATGAACCTACTTAAAGAATCTCTTGACATTTCTTTATTAGCTCTCATCTGGGTATCGGTCAGGGCTCAGCAAATAAGCGAGTCACTCCGGACCATGGCTCATTTTACCCCTTTACCGAATTGGCTGACCCCTGGGCCCAACATCCTGTTCGCGGAATAAGATAGAACAGAGAGACAGTAGATTAATTGTAGCTCGTATCATTTTCTGGTAAGGAAACTTAGGGTTTTTAACTTATATATTTTCTAACAAAATAAAAAAACTATGAAAACTGATTTGATTCTGTTACAGCTACTCATTAAACTCATTAAACAAATAGGAATTAAATAAACGTATACCATATAATGGTAAGTTACTGTGATTTTATTGTTGGCACTGCTGTATTTTGACCACATAATCGCTTTAAATACGATATACGATACATAGCCAACTCTAGTGTCGAGAGTTTACCAAGCCGCCCTTAGGGCCACTGACATGGTTTAACGACTGCCGTACTAGACAAACAGCTGGGAACTACAATTTAACGTGTCATCCGACTCACGGAAACACCCAAAATGGAATGCCACTTTTCGGTCACCCATCCAAGGACTGACCGCGTCGACCTTTGCTTAACATTGGTAATCGCATGCGATTGCCTTCGCTAGCTGAGCTACGAGCGCTTCAGCTTACGACGACCGCTTTAGAGTGGAGATCCTCTTATAGATAACAAACTTCGTTACAATCTGGAAACATTATCAGTAGTCAACTACAAACCATAACCATCTGCACCTATCTGTTCCCTTCTCAAAGCGAGCCACAACTTTTTTCCGCCATTAACATCTCTTCGTTACGCGGCTCCATCGCGACGTGCTCTGCATCCTCGATAGCAACCCTTTCCAATAACGGTGTGTACACACTCCGAACTCATAGCACCTTGTAGACGAGACATGACTCTGATATACATGTGTCAAATAAATTCGCTATTAATCAGGTTGGGTAAGTGTTCATCAATGATTTAAATTCAATTCAATTACAAAATATCTTTATTTACATAAACTTAAGCTAAATGTACAATGTCAGTTTATATTTTCAATCCTAGCTCAACATTGCAATAATATTATTACATCAATGATTGGATTAGTTGCATAGAACAGTGTCAAATAAACACACAGAGGTAAATCAGATATCACACAATTAATCTCATTAGTTGCGGAGCAGTTCAATGGTTGCTAATTGCTTTGCTAAGGATATGTGCTATGCATTAACACGATTGTATGTAGTTTTGAACTCGCTTAGAAACAAAGAGAACTATTTAAATAAACAATATTATTGGAAACTACAAATACTGTCAAATCTTAGAATTCGATGTAATGTCATGAATTTTGTGCAGATATGCTTTTCTTTATAAATATTTTTTTTTATTAGAAAACACATAAAGTATCATAAATGTGTATATCTAAGCAAAACTATGTACCTATGTAGGTAGGTACATATGTTTTTGATGAATTTGTGCAGCTATACTAATTTCTGTTAGTTAGTTTTTTTTTATTAAGAACTATACTCAAGTATATAGGTAGGTAATACTTGTTGTTTTTATTATCACTTGTAGTTCTTATTTCATATATATCTATGAATCAACGGAAAGAGCCTACATTGCACGACACAAGTTTCGACTTAGTGTGCAATGTAGTGCACCCAGTGCTTAATGTCTATTTAGTAATTATTATCTTGTTAAATGTTGTATTCTACTTTAAGCAGGTACCTACATTTACAAGTACATAGCATTAAGATCTGTAACTAGTTATTAAGTGTAAATAAATGATTATTGTGAACATTCATTTGAATTGTGGCCCTTGCGACTACATGATAAAAACCAAGATGACATGATAAAAGACTGAATAATATATTAAATGAAACAGTCCAATTTTATAATGTAGTGAGCACATTTTTTTTATACGAAGTATAGATTTGCGTTTAATTATCAATCCGTTTTAAGGTTGCATTGCTGCAGCCCAGGTAATACACGATAAAATTTAATTTTGCTTGCATGGTTATTTTAGTTACTTGTCTCCGGCTTCTATTATCTTTCACCCACTTCGAAGAGATAGGGGGTTTTAAAGAACCTATGCAAATAGTAAGTCGGCGTCGCGCGTTATTACAGGCCGAAAGGACTGAGTGGGGCTTTGATAGTTTTTCTACAAGGATTGAGGATTTGTATGCTCGCAGTGACAGGTATTTGCATAGGTTTTTGGAATGTATGCAAGTTTTCAAAATGTTTTATAAAGATAGTAGATAAAAAGCTTGCATAAAATTATCACGTCGGTATTAAAATAGCAATAAAATGTAAATGTGTCTGGTTTTTTTTTACTAATGTTTGGTATATTTATTGTTTTTACTTTTCATGTTGGGATTTCTAATGTATTTGGTGAAGCTAATCAATGATTTAGATTAATATTATATTCTTCATATTTTATTATTTATATTTCCTACGCATTTTATCCTCATTTCTTAATATCACCTTTCAAATGGACCGCTTCCTGTATTCCTAATGGTATGGATCAACGAGTACGGTTCATTTGTATGCGCGCAACTAGATGGCGCTAGTAGTCCACAAATGACGCTAACTTGCGGACTGCATGATTGTTTCGCTCTTGCCATTGGCAAATAAATATTCACACCGCATTCGTCTTTCGGCGTTTCCATCGGTGTGGTCAAGATAGTTTCGCGACCCCGGTGACACGCATCCTACAAAGTGAATATAACTATAATAACAAACCGTGATTGTGAACAATAAAAAGCTATAAAGTGCAGAACTTCAGATAGGTGCTGACTATTATCTGTGCATCAGTGTGGCCTTTGCAGAACCTGGACCCTCCCCCAGGTCATTCGTTGGACGCCAGAAGGACTCCAGGAATTCATTGCCGTGTGCTGTGCGTCGGCTCAGAGGTTTGTACCATAGGGACATACTTGAGCGGTCTGTTTTTTTATTCTTATTTTTCTTTGCACCCATTGTGGTATTCCCGCGCTGGAGTCAGGCTATTTACACGCCACTCCAGTATTCTTTATATTGTTTTCAAAGCATCAAAATAAAACTAGATTAAATATGTAGTGTCACGCTTTGAAGTTAGTTTAATTTACTTAGTATTGTCTTGCGAATTTCACAAAAAGCATTTTGTAAATGGTTAGTAGGTAAACATAAAACCTTGAACAAAGTACTAACATGTACAAAAACCTTATTTTGTTAGAGTAAATTTAGAAACAAATTCTGTATTTTACTGCACAGTTTATAGTACAATTTGTAGGCACACATCGTACTTACGAGCTTTAAGTTGTACTTGGACTTAAAGTGTTTTAAAAGAATTGGTTGACCTTAACTCCCACAGGTTGGGTTACAAAGCTCGAATAAAACGAAGAATTTTCAATTTAAATTTCGTGCAACTTGGTTTTTATGCGATCATCTTGATTTTATGATATTTTAACTACCCTTTAAAGACACTGATGCTGTTCTTACGAAGAGTTGTTTAAAAAGGTAAAATTTAATGTAAAAGTGAGTATTAAACGTCAAATTGTAAGTCGCAGCTGTTTATTATATTACGAAAGTTTTAAAGGCATGCTTTGTGCTGGTCTGGCTGAGCAAGTTTAAAAACTCGTAATACCGAAACATTGTACACATTTTATTTACGGGATATAATTTAATCGTAATTTTCTTAGACTACATTCATTGTTTTATACAACAAAGAAAATTTTGTAAATATCAATAGTAATTAGTTTTGTTTACCAAGTGTCCCTTAACAAAAAATAAAGACAGGTTTATCCTCTCTGTAAAATGATGCTTGTTTGAAATTGACACTCAAAACAGATCAAACAGGCACTCGAGCCCTCATTGGGCCTGTAAGCAGCCATGTTTGTCACACTCAACCCTATCTTTAAGGCTTGCACACATTACTACGATACAACAAAATATCATAGTCAATATCTGCGATTTTTTTTATACGGAGGAAATTATACATATATATATATATATATATATATATATATATAATTTCTTATATATATATATACATATATATATATATATATATATATATATATTTCAGGACATATCACACAGCGCCATCTAGCTCCATACTAAGCTTACGCTTGTATCATGGGTACTAGATAACGGATATAATACATTTATATTTTTTCTATGCATTGCATAATATCATGATTTTCTTACCATCTAAGAGATAAAAAAAACTGCAAAAAATTATGTATTTTTCATTGTTGATTAATTTTTGTGTACATATTGGTGTTTTCATAAAGTGTTTTTAATCTCTCCACATTCAGACATTCGTTTTCTTTTTTAATTTTCTTTTAGTTCACCTAAAGCAAAAGCAGAACAAGCAAGACTGTCAGTGGTTACGGTTGAAACACCCCTTATCTACCATGAACCACTGTTTTGCAGCATAAAATGACGTCGCAGAAATTCATGCCGCATATTACTCCGATGTGGCATCGAGTTTATGTGAAAGAGTCCTTACACCCTCATCCCTTCAGAATTGATAAATGCAAGCAATCGGTAATTTATTGCTCAATAACGGATTCAATCACGCCCAGAAATTTCCACTAAAAGGATCAATAGTGTGAAAAATAAGCAGCTATCAAGATACCACTAGTAGAAAGAATATTTCGGCTCAAAAACTTTTGTAAGCATTCGGCATATTCGGAGACTAGAAACGTTACGAACAGAACAACAATATAATGAAATAGATTTTATTTCTCTCTTGAGTCGTATTTCCTCATGACTGAGGGTCGTGACTCCCTCGGCAGATACATCGTGGTGGGCACCCAGGCCCTTCCACGGAAGACACATGTCCTTAGATATTGTGGTCATCAAACATAACGGTTTCCTAACGATGCTTTCCTTCACCGTTAAGCAAGCGCAAATGCACACATAACTTGAAAATACAAGTCATTGGTGGTAGGCCCGGATTCAAACCAGGGTAAGTCTGGATGAAAAGCAGACACTGGAACCGCGGAGCCACACTCGCTTTCTTGCGCTTGGTCTGACATAATTATATTCTGTGCAGTTGTGTACACACACAAACATACATATATATAGTGTGTATGTACATAGAACCACTGCTTATACGTACATTTGTATAAGCAGTGGTTAGAGTCAGATATGACTAGAGGTTTTACCCCTTTTATGTTTATCAATTGACTACTGTATTAAAACTGACAATCGGGACCTACAGTTGCACGTGTCATACGACCCATGATTGCGGCCGGATGTATACACTACATATATTTTGCATAATTTACAATTGAACATAGCTGTATGATTTTCTTTACCTGTACTATGTCTATTCTGCTTGTTACAGCTCTTGCGTCAAGCTAAATCGTATTCATAAATAAAATATCTCTTCAAGAAATATTTGCTCGGAGCTTTTTTATTCCCCGTCTAAAAGCTTTTGTAGTTTTACCTACTTCAATAACTCGCTCAATAGTTTGGGATTGTTGTTTTACCTAGCAATAGGCTGCGATGGAAAACCTAAGTCTTATGTTATTAGATTTTGGTTTTGGTTAGAACCTAGTAAATCACCAAGGATTAGAGTAAGCTCGCGGTGCTGCGGTGTTACCGCGTAAATCTTGGATAAAAGTCGCCTATGATGTGTTAATCTATTTCTCAACCAAACTATGTATGCGATAGTTGTGTGACATCTAAACCTTATGGCGTTGTACATCAAACTTATCAAATTGTCATTGCAAATTCAAAATCAAAATCCATTCATTCCAGCTCTTTCGATAATTTGTTTCTTCTGTGAACATTTTCAATAGGCTTTCCATACCTTATCAGTGGGAACTCCAATCGGTGGCTGTAAATCACTTCATTGTGCGTATTCAGCGAAACTGTAACAAGATAACACCTCCGAATGCTGGTGGAAGATAAATTCAGAGTTGAAAAGTTGGAGGCAGCCCGCGGCGCGCGTCACGAGCGGTCGCGGCTGGGGCGAACTTTGTGACGTGTGGACCAGAGTAGGGAGTTATACAGAAGTACACATACGTACATACATCTAAATGTATAAAACTCAAAGGTCTAATGACTGACTGACTGACGGATATAGTAATCAAAACTTACAGCCCAAATCACTGGACGTGAGGGATAAACAATCGCTTGTTCTAGAAACAACGTGGAGTAAACAGTATTTTAGACGTTTTCATTTGATTAATATGTATCTTGATATTAATAAAAATTAGACATAAATCTTCCCTGTATAAATTCCTTTGATTGATTATGTTTATTAGATTCAAATTAGTGAGTAGACTAATTTTTCTTTGACTTTATTCTCTGTGCAGATATACTAATCCCGTACATACGCTCTCTGATTTATACGCGGCATAACTTTTACCGCTCGCGACTCTATTTGTATTTATGCGATGAAATAAATACTTTTTAAAATTGACGCAGCAATGCGGAACGATGCTTGTTTATTATGAGTACCTATGGTAAATTTAAGTTTTGTATGATTTTGATTATGTCGCAGGCATTTTGTATGATTCCGCCGTTTACATACGGCGTCGTCAGTTTATAAACGCTTGCTGTTATGTAAAATGCCGAAGGCAAAATGTATAATGCCTTGGCTCCTCCTCGCTTCGCTCGTCGTCGCATGTGCGTGGTAGAAAGCAACCTTACGAACCTAATCTTACCTCCTGTCGCAGACAAGTGACTTTATAACACTCCCATACCGGGATTAAAGTAAATTTGTAAAATCATAAGTTAAAACGGATGCAAGATTTTGGACAAGCGTTTATAAACTGACGGCGCCGTATGTAAACGGCGGAATCATACAAAATGCCTGCGACTAATCTTCAGGCATATTAGATAACGACACGGCATTATACATTTTGCCTTCGGCATTTTACATAACAGCAAGCGTTTATAAACTGACGACGCCGTATGTAAACGGCGGAATCATACAAAATGCCTGCGACTAATCTTCAGGCATATTAGATAACGACACGGCATTATACATTTTGCCTTCGGCATTTTACATAACAGCAAGCGTTTATAAACTGACGACGCCGTATGTAAACGGCGGAATCATACAAAATGCCTGCCACATATACAAAATATCAATTGCAAATAATTTTACACAATTGCAAATAATATATTGAAAATTTGAAAGTTTAATACTATTGTTTTCATATTTCCCAACCATTTTAAAGTTTTTATAGTGCATTGAATATTAAAGAAAATACTAATAAGTCCACAATTTAATTTTAGTGTTTTGAAGAAAAAACTACTGTTCTTAACTCTCAGATATTTTATAATTCACTGAAATTATAATTGGACTCAAAATATCTATTAATAAATACTAACACCTATCTGCCCACATTGCTTGACACAAGTTTATTACTCGGGTTCATTTTATTCCGAGACTGGTATTAACATGTGCACAAATACCCCATTATTAATGTCAATTCGTGAAGCCTTAATTCATTGTACGCGTACCATTATATTATCCTTTAATTCAAATGTCTCATTTAACCATCGAGCCTTATCTAAAATAACTTGTTTATTGCTTTCAAAAGTCTAAATAATATTCAATTTCTGTGTTGTTCCACCGAAGTGTAACGTCGTGATATTAAATTGAATTTACATTGAATTGTCTTGAGAAATGAGATCTGAGATGGCCTTCAAACAGATATTATATTAAAAGAAAGTAAAACGGGACTTATATTAAATTAAATTTTGGACATCTGTCGTACAGCCAGCGGCGAGTTTTGAATAAAGATTCCGAATTAATGAATTACTAGTGACGTCATGTGGGTTTCTTCATTATTATTATTAAAACACTGTTTTTGGAAAATTATGAAATCTGAACCATTTTCGTTCTCTCAAATATCTTCAAAAATCCAAAACAAATTTTGGAAGGTTAGTATTTATTTGTTTGTTTGACCTGTATGATCTCTTTTCAAACTATAAATAAGCGATATATCATCGTATTTTCTGTCATTTTTCAGTCATCATAAGGCCTCAAGTGTGACTCAATAGGTAATTATGATAACAAAGTTGGGTACACGTGTAATGACACTGACAGACAAACCTCCACAAAAAATTACAGCTTAATCTGAAATTTCCGTGTAGAATTTAATTAATAGTCAGCATATTCGCAGCGTTGTATTGGAGGAGCCTTCGTTAGTGCGGTTTAATGAGATCGGGGCCGGTTCTGTTATCAATTCTTTGATTATTACCGACGCGGAAGTTATCGAACACACGTGTGCTGAAGGGCTGTGGGAAAATGTACATAATATTATGTATTCTACAATAACGACATATCACCAAAATAAATCGTTAATTTGTGGAAGGACATTCCAGTATGTAAGCACCGCCATGATTTACAAGGGAATCTCTTTTATGAATTATTTTTCAGGGGGAGTTTCAATCTTCAATAATGACAATTACGATTCAGGAAGAATGAAGTGAAAACGAAAATAAATCCTAGCCTTTTAAGCGTTAAAACATATTTTAAATAGAAAGCTCGTTATTCCAATAAACGCTCTATTCGAAATAGCGCAGTTTAAAAAGCATGAGCAGAGCATGTTGACGGTCCAATTTCCTTGATCCCTCGCATATAATAGTCTCGAGGCGAGACATAGATATTAAAACTCATGAGACATCTATCACATAATCTATCTATCTATCTAAGCTTAGTATGGGGCAAAATGGTGCTCAATACATGTTCCGAAATATTCATTTATTTATTTATCCTTTATAAAACTATAGCGTCAACTGTATATTCTGTGCAGATCAATGAACATGTAGTAAAATTGTGTGTTTACGGCAACGAGGTAATCAGCAAGCGTTTATTTGCATGCTACATCAATTTATCGGTATTTTGTTAAAAAGTACTCTCGGAACCATATGCTACCTTCATGCCAATAATAATTGAAGCTTGTCGCTTCGATGAGGCGTCAAAGAGGTACAAACTTCAACTAATTAACCAAAGATTTCTTCTAGGCAAGCATACTAGATGGTAGACTACAACGTTACTTAACATAAGGTGAGTTGTCAAGTGGGAGCCTATCATTCTAGTGAGAACAAAATTCATTTGGGATTTTTATAAGGGTAAAAAATTGTAAATCTCAGTGAATCGTAATTTTTTCTCTATAATGAGACATCCACTAGGTGTATTGCTGAGTCTGGACGACACTTCATTTCCATCGAGTTCAGTTGAAACTATGAATAAATTCATTTTAATTGCATTCTGAACTAGTTCAAGGCATGCCTATCGGACGGAGATTGCGGAGTGATTGACAAGGACGAACTGGATCGGACGAACCACAGGAGAGATATCGTTGTAGGGTTGTGTTACATTGAATTTGCTAGTGCTAGAGTATTGGGAAGTACAATTGGGAAGTACAAATGCTTGCTGGCTCTGATATTCTGTCATAAGAACATGCCTATATCATTAGTAATTGGTAATTTAGGGTTTAAATCTATTTATAACTGTATACAAATCACTTGTGTGAATATTGTACACTTGGTGCACGCATATAAAATTAGTTTAAGATCTGAATATTTTTTTATGTATTTGTACGGCTACCTATGTAGTGCTACGGAATCTTTTTGCTACGCTCAAACTTCGTAGCGCAAAGCTACGACGTATTAAGAGATGAAAAATTACAATGTAGTTATTATTATTTATCTACATATTTATATTTGTATGAAACTGTATTGCATATGGCATAAATATACGTTTAAGAAAATATAACGAAATAACTTTTTCCTTCTGTAACCAACATTTTTATCGCATTGCCTTGAAAATTCTACACAAAACCTTAAGCAAAATACGCACATTAGCCGTTATTTTATAAATGCGTTCGTTTAGTTCTAGATGATTAGCCACGGAGCCTTGGAGGCTCGATATAGAAATATCGAACCTTCAGCTTTTCCTTTCAGCAGATGTTCGTACTAGACATTACATAAGCCTACAGAATAAAATATTGATACAAGATTTACGTACCCGTACGCAGGCTCCCAGGGGAATCTTAAAATACCAACACAAAATCGGGATTTAAATATAAACAGGTGGGATACATATACTGTGTAAAAAGTAACATTTTATAGTTTTTCAGCTTATGAAAGTACAAAATAATAGAGGTTACAGAACAATAATAAGTATGCTCGTTTAAATAGTGATCTTTGGTGTCAACGGTTAAATCATATTATAAAATAAATAATCTGTTATTGAAAGAAAAAATCCACGCGTAGTTGACCGATTGTTTGATTTATTTCAATACCTACAACTTCACTAAAATTCAATTATTACTAATAGTCCATTGAAATGTTACAATTTAAGGACCGAATATTGCATTTATTAGAGGACGCAATTTTATTTTTGGGGCATGTTTGGGGGGTCAATAGAAGCTAAATTTCAAGTTTGTGGGGTCGCCACTCTTGTCCCCTGGCCGCCATCTTGGAAAAGGGGATGGTAATTCCTTTTTTAGGAAGGATCGAAAACTGTGCGCCTTACAAAAAAAATTACAATCTTAAATTGTAGCAAATTGTTTTATCTACAAATATGTTTATATAATATTTTGCCCTTAATTAAAAATTAAAGAAGTTATAAGCAAAAAAAGAGAAACAAAAAACGTTTGAGAGCAAGGTCCAAAATGCTTTTTTTTGTACCTTCATGACGTGAATTACATATTTTCCTCTGACGGCTTTTACGCAACATATTTGTAGGCAAACCAATTTGCGACAATTTGTGTTTGTAATTTTTTTTGTAAGACGCATAGTTTCCGAGATATCGTGAAAAAAGCGTTGCCATCCCTTTTTTCAATATGGCGGGGACAAGGATGGCGACCCCACAAACTTGAAGTTAAGCTTCTATTGACCCCCCAAACATGTCCCAAAAAGAAAATTGCGTCCTCTAAAAAATGCAAAGCTCATGTAACATTTCAATGGACTATAAGTATAATTTTCTTAGTTTAACTTCTACAGCACAATTGTTTCAGTTTCCGTAGCGACAATAGAAAAACAGACCTTTAGTAACTGTCCCACCTATACTCACTCCGTTAGATTTATTCAAAGCCACGCTCTCGACTTATCAGTGGCTGGCGGTGAATCAAACGCCATATATCGAGCTGCAGTTACCATAAAGATATTTGAGAACCTCCCGGGGAGTGAGTTGGTATGCACAGACTGTCGGCACATTCATTCACGTCTTGCTGTTTATAGGATTGGAGGCCAGGATGAGCGAACTGTCTTCGCCTACATACAATGAATTTCTAATATAATATTTGTTAGACGCTTCTAAAAACAAGCAGCGTGTTGTATTGAGGCAAAAAGTAGCCTTTGCATACTTTGAAACTCTAACATATGTGAATGCTCTATCCATATCATAATGAACTTTAATAATAACAGATATCAACAGCAACAGCAACAAATATTATTAACGAAACTATCAGTCATCAATTCCATACAAAACAAAATAACTTGATTTTGTATTTGTACATCTATACGTAGCCTGCACAAAAGATGTATTTTATTAATTAGTTTTACATAATCGATACCTTAATTGGCAAACCAGCCAACTCCACTTAATACCAAAAATTTTTCTATGTAAGATTTGTATTGTAACGGTCGTCACTAAGCGTGAAGATTTAAGTCTCTCCTGAAAAATTTACTCAAATGGAGTTAGCTGGTTTGCCAATTAAGGTATCGATATGCAAAAAGGTTTAATATCAGACGCTTGTATGACGTAATCGCTACGTTAAAAATATCATTAAGTAATAGCTCCGCTACACCCTACAGTTTTATAGGTGGTTGGAAATATGGCCGACATTTTGGGTGGGTTTTCAAAGGAATAACCAATTTTGTAGATGTAACGATATTTTGCCTTGATAATATTTGTATCTCACTTTGATATGTCAGTTTTAGGACCAGTGGAACGTTAAACACGATTGAATTATGTTTTTGTTTGTTTGTAAGTGTCGTTTAAATCCAAGAACATCTATGTGGCATATGTAAAGGCCTAGGTGGAATAGTGATGTACTAGTCCAAAACAAATCCTTCAATAAATTAATTCTGTGTGAGAATTACCATCCTCAGTTATGAAAAGTAAGATGAGTAGAGGACAATTTCATATACACTTAATAACAATGACAAATCTAAAACATTTCACGGTACTTGCATTCAACACTTTCACTTTAAATTAAAATATCAAATTTTATAAAGACCGTTTTAATAAAACTTAAAAGCAACCAGTCTAGTAGGTAATTGGCCAAACCACTTGAAGTAAGTAGAAGCTATAACGCGAAAGTTTCTAAAAGCAAACGACTTTTACCTATCGCACGCTTCATCGACTTGCCTATCCCAAAGCCAGGTAGAATCTAGCATAGATTTAAAAAATAAGAAAATCCCTAATCCTTAAAATTTCAAACAAGTAGTAGTAGAGAAATGTGACTGTTATCCAAATCGATTCTTTCATTTGATAGTAAAGAAACCTTAAAGAACTCGTAACTGTACAGGCCTATATTTCATCCAATGGATACTTTGAATTAATATTACAGCAAAGTTTGTGTCCAATGTTGTTATTATTGCTCATACATTTTGATTCGAAGCTCCTACTCTACAGTAAATGTAAGTAAACTTCTATTCTCTGTCGGTAATACAGAACTTTGCCGCATCGAAAATTACTTTCGTACAAAATTTTACCCCTTATCAAATTCAATTCGAGAGCGACGGATACCGCAAACTTTCTGAGAAGACTACCTATTGGTCTGGGTACCGATAAAACTCCGATTTTTTTATATGTTTGTTGTTATAGTAAATGGATGATTTACATAATCTCCCAGTGCTTCCGTTGGTAGGTTGATAATTCTTCAATCAACAATTGTAAATACTCATTATTAGCCATATTAATTACTAGTTGTACCTGCGGTGTTGCTCAAAATTAACGTTTTGTTTTCAAACACTTTGATTTGAAAGTCAATACAAAATCTAGTTCAAGCGCCCACCACGATGTGTTGCCAAAAAAACTACTGTATATTTTGCGGGGTAGTCACGACCCTCCTATCAGTACTGAGGAATACGAAGCGAGGAAGAATTAATGACGAATAATATAGAGCTATCAATGAAGATATATAAATAAAGAGGTATTAATATAGACACAGCTATCAACGTGGAGCTTTTCATGTTAAGCTATCAATGTAGAGCTATTAATATGGAGTTCTCAATGTAGAGCTCTAAATGTAAAGCTATCAATGTAGAGCTCTAAATGTAAAGCTGTCATTGCAGAGCTATCAATGTAGATCTATCAATATAGAGCTATCAATGTAGATCTATCAATGTAGAGCTAACAATGTAGAGCTACCAATGTAGAGCTATTAATGTAGAGCTATTAATGTAGAGCTACCAATGTAGAGCTACCAATGTAGAGCTATTAATATGGAACTCTCAATATAGAGCTCTAAATGTAAAGCTGTCAATATAGAGCTATCAATGTAAATCTATCAATGTAGAGCTACCAATGTAGATCTATCAATGTAGAGCTATTAATATGGAGCTCTCAATATAGAGCTCTAAATGTAAAGCTATCAATGTAGAGCTCTAAATGTAAAGCTATCATTGCAGAGCTATTAATGTAGATCTATCAATGTAGAGCTATCAATGTAGATCTATCAATGTAGAGCTAACAATGTAGAGCTACCAATGTAGAGCTATTACAATGGAGCTCTCAATATAGAGCTATCAATGTAGATCTATCAATGTAGAGCTATCAATGTAGAGCTACCAATGTAGAGCTATTAATATGGAGCTCTCAATATAGAGCTCTAATTGTAAAGCTATCAATATAGAGCTATCAATGTAGATCTATCAATGTAGAGCTATCAATGTAGAGCTACCAATGTAGATCTATCAATGTAGAGCTACCAATGTAGAGCTATCAATGTAGAGCTACCAATGTAGAGCTACCAATGTAGATCTATCAATGTAGAGCTACCAATGTAGATCTATCAATTAAATATGGAGCTCTCAATATAGAGCTCTAAATATAAAGCTATCAATAAAGAGCTATTAATGTAGAGTTATTAATATGGAGCTGTAATAAATGCTAGCTAGAAGCTATCTTGATTTGATTAGTTGCCCTGCCAATTTTTATAATAGTTAGCTATTTTACATGCTGCATCATAAATAAATAACTGGCCAAGTTTTATAAAATACTTTAATCTATACTAATCACAGAACAACGATCGGGCCACATCGCCCCCGCGCGCGCCTCCCCATAGAAGCGAAATGACTAATAATACGTGGTTCTCGTTTGGACCAGTAAACAGGCCAACCTAACCTACGACAGCGCTTGTCAGTCTGTTCGTTGGTCGTTTTACTCGGTTTTACAGCATGATAAACTATTAAATATGTCCTGGTGTCAAGTTAAAAATTGTAAGAACAAGTTCCAGTGTTACCGGCGTAAAATACCATCGGTAAGTTGTAAAATTTCGTAATTTTAATAAAAAAAACTTTTGACATTTTGAATGGCATTAACACATTCGTTGTCATGACGACGCTACTTCTCGATAGCTAAGTGATGTGTAAATGGAACCTAGCAAATTATCGATAATCGATATAATGTATATGATGTTTCTGGATTTGTATGGAAATGTTTCTGGATTACGGTTTTTATTTAACACATACTTAATTTACATTTTCCAAAAAATCCAGTGTTAAAAAATAAATGGATATTGGCGACCGGTAGATACAACTGGTTTCCTCATAAAAATGCCAGAATATGCTCCAGTCATTTTGAAGATGATTTGATAATTAAATAAAATAGATAAAAATAAATTTGCTATAGTGATAGTTTCAGTCCCCGGTAAGGACATAGGATAGTTTTTATCCCACGGGATGTAAAAGTTTTTACAACGGATAACACCGCGGGCCATAGCTAGTTATCTATAATTTGTACTTAAATAATATAGTTATACTAAAGACATATATTTCCATCTTCGAAGTAAATGTGTAAATAATCGATAAAAAATATCGACATTGCACAGCCGATGAAGTTGAAGCGTACTGTGTACATGAACATCTCGTGCGTCGTAGTGTGGGTGCCGAAAGTGTGTTAGTTTTAGTAAATGGTGACACCTGTTTTGTATCGAATAAAGAAAGAATTCGCCTCTAGTCACAGGGCGACAAGCATGGACTTCAAAGCTCTGTGATACTAATAGTCAGTTCCACCTTAAATCAACATATTTATTCAAATTTAAACAAACAAATACATTCGAATTTCTTTGCCAAACCTAAATGCTACGTAATTTGTCTGAGTCTACGTTTCGACCGTAAATATATAATTATTCAAATTTTGTAGAAAATATCTGTCGCTGTCTGAAATAAAGCTAGATTTATAGGATTCAAAGCTTACTGAGATTGAAAATAGCTTGCTGATGCATTTGTGGCTTCTTTGGAAAATGTTATCAAACAATATTTGGTTCTAGGTCCTGATTTTCTTCAATGTAAAATAGTCACAGCGTCGGTTTCAAGCATGATTTGAATGAAAAGCTTTTCTGGTACTCGCCTGACCTGTTGTTTTTTTCTTGATAATATACTATCGTTAGTAATATTACTATGTATATGTTCGTAAGAAAAAAAAAACATAAGTTAGTTCTATGAAAGTGGTAAATTTTGATAGAGAATTTTCAAACTATTTAAAGGACAAATAGTAGGTACCCAATACGAAACAGAAATAAGAATACCTATCATGAAATCCTAAATATGCAAGACAGCTAAAATTCCAAAAATAGCATACGTTTACAACAAACGTAATTTAAGTAACCCCCAAACCTAAAATGTAAACATAAACAATTTTCCATGCAGTAAACTCTGAAATATATACCTCATAACGTTGAACACAAAGCCTAGTTTATTGTTCGCTACATACCTACTACGAGTAAACTAATTCTCTTTGTGTTTTACAACACAATTTCAAAAGTTGTCAACACTCCGTATAGAAGAGAAGGTATTATAAGTTTTACACGTTCTCGGTTCTTTAATAATTCATGTATTATATTATGTACAAATAGTGACAATGTATTGTAAATATATGTTATAAACTCTGGAGAAAAAGGTAGAGCTTTTCCGCTGCGACTGAAAAAAACACTACATATTTCTCCATAGTTTCATTTACAATGAATTTCCGCAAAGTAACGCCTGATTCAATATCTTAATATGTGTAACATTAAATGTATGATAAATATGCTATCATAAATCACTTTAAATAAATAAAAAAAACTGCATTATCATTACCTGTTTAACGATACCGCAGTTTTTTTAACTCGTTATACTCGATTGCCTTACTATTTGGACCGCAGAAATTGTTAACATTGTTAGTTATGTGAATAATGACTAACTGATAGTGGACAAATTGAAGAGTACTAGACGGAATAATTTCACAGTAGACATTGTACATTTATTAAAATTTCAAATTTAACCCGTATTGCAACACAATTTGAAAAGTTTCTCTATAAACACAACAGGAATGGCCGCTGACGGGCGCGTTTGTATTTCTTTCCGGGCTACATAAACGGGGGATACTGCCGCAAACGTGCTGTCATGAACAAAAACATGGAAACACTTCTCTTAGAAATAACTATTTACAATGAGTACTATTTTAAACGTTTTAGTTGTGTTACTAGAACCTTAAAATTCAAATGCATGCAGGTTGTGTAGAACTGCCCCCTTAGACAAGAGACGTATTTTAGTGAGCGTACTGTCGCTCACTTATGGAATAGAAAGACCAATGTATGGAATTGACATCGCGACGCGTTCCACGGCCGTCACTCCCATACATATCTTTCTATTCCATAAGCGATATAAGATGCCTAATAGTTCGTGCGGCTGTTTCTCGCCCGAGATGATTTTTTAATATTTAAGTAGGTACTGATTGATGATGTTTTTGAGGGTCTAAGGAGTCTTTTGAGTTAGGAACCTCAAAAGTATCATCATATTAGTAGGTAAAACGAGTACACAATTTAATGGATTACAATCACCCACATACCCGCATAGTAGGTGTACGTGCCTTAACATTTTCCACGTAAAAGAGCGTTATAAACAAACAAGTTAAAACAGGTCACAAACTTATCCCGGCCCACATCTAAGCTGAAATTAATCGCATCTTTCATACGAGACTGTGGACCGGGAGCGAGCTATTAGCAGAATATAAAAGGCTGGCCGGAATTCTCGAGTGAAGCGCTTAGGACACAGGTTCAAAAACTTGGGGGACTCGTTACTCAAATATGTAAACCTTTTTATATATTTTGCATGATAATAATGATAATAAGTATTATTCGCCGGTCTTATAGAGGTACACCATTTTCTTCTATCATGAAAAAAACCCATATCGGCGTATCAGTAGTTGGTATGTTTACACTTTACTTTAGACCACAGAGGCAGCGGTACGTGACATAGCAAGGTAAGATAAGATAAAAGGGATTTTCTGTTAGAACGCGTGTCACATGATAAGTTTCTAATTTGGAACAAAGTTATTAATTTATAGAGGCAACTATAAATTAAAGCACAATATCATAACTTAATTAGAAGAAAAAACAGTGTTTTCGTATCAATAACAAAAAATATTTTGTAATCATTTGCATATCGAAGCTATTCAATATGGATTAAGCAAAAGTTTTAGAACCAGTGGTTTAGCATCAAAGAGCTATGGATCGTTAGTGGGCCTGGGAGTTCAAAAGTGTGCTACTATGGCAAATTTGGACGAAAACCTGCACGTGTGCGGTATGCCTAAGTACGTTCGGTGCACTTTTAAACAACTTCCATAAAAATAAAGCAATGATATATGTTATTAAATGTGACTGTAAGGTCCAACAAATTGCAAAAAATAAGTAATATTTGTTTTATCTAAGAATAAGGGAGCTCGTATGTGAATTAAGGCCACAATATTTCACCCGAAAACGCTTTGCGCTTGGAAAAATGCCTACAGTTGCTTTTTCGCCTGCAATTCCACGCCGTATTAACATGAACGCAAGGGCGAGCATCGCGCGCATAGCTCCGGCCGACGAGTCTTACACGCAAACAATTTTGCACAATTTGAGCAGTTTTGCAGACGTTTTTAAAGAAATAAATTCATATAAAATCAGCAATTCAGAATATTCTATTTATGGCTTTTTACTCCTCTAAATAATAACATTATCTTTTAAATATAAGTCAATTGGTTTAAATTTATGTACTACTTTTGGAAAAAAAGGTGAAAAATATTTCAAAACAACTATTTTTCAAAAAAATATAACTATGGAGCGAAGTATACGTAATCGTGTTTTGGCGTTTTTTATTGTCTTAACACTGAATCAAAATTATATAAACTGAAAAAAATTAACTCTATCATATACTTCTATTTTATTTGATTTTTATGAAATGTCGATTTCACATAGCACCCCGCGTTAAACCATCATTGTATCTGCCATTTGTTAAGTGTAAATAAATAACTAGGTACACTTTTATGTGTACTTAGAATATGGGGTACTAATAAATTATATGGACATCTGTCATGTACATACACAACAATACTATGTGCAATTATGTGAAATGTCATAATTGATGATATTCAATACAATTTCAAAATGACAGCTACTCGTAGTTACTAGACAATAGTTTCAACTGTCAACTACCGGTCACAATATATAAATTCAAATTCAAATTTATTCAGTTAGTGAAAACTAGGTACATAACATCTTAAAGTACAATAATAACTAAAACAGTTCCACTAGTTCCTACCCTATGAGGGTTTACTAATATTTCCTAAATATCTATTACATAACAATTGTCAAATTATTTAACTAAATTAATACATCATAAATTGTAATTATTGTTAAGTATGTACATTCATTAATTATTCTTATATTATATCATGTCAAATATATTTAAACTAAGTCGTTTAAAAATGAGTCAACTTTGTAGTATGCTTTTTTTTAGCCATGCTTTATATGTAGATATGTAATGAAGCCTGAACAACAGTTACTGTTGAACAAAGCCGTGAGTTTGTCAGCCCCACTCCCATAAAACTGGGTAAATATTTATTTTCGCCGATCGTCCGGCGGGACTCCACTGTTTTATTTATCGCCTTCATTTCACTTCGATTGTGTTTTAAATTACTCGTGTGATTGTCAGATAATTTGCGTCGCGGTATTTTTAAACGTACGAAAGCTTTTTTAAAAGCTTGAAAAAGCGTAATGGACAACGGCTACGTTCGTTATGCTTTTTTAACAGTATTTTTGGTAGGTATCGATTGATAAGTTTGTATTTGTCAGAAAACTGTTTTGCTTACTAATTAACGGTAGGTATATTGTTTGGCTTGATTTGTTTTTGAACCGAAATCATTGTTACGCTACGGTTTGCTATTATGCTATTTATGATGTCCAAATTCAATACACTATGCCTGAGAACAGGCTCCGTAAAACAGAAATCGATCAAAAATTAGATTTATTATAATATCTATGATTTATTATTATTATAATAAAGCCTTGCTATATCTATTTTATTTTTTGTAAAAAAAACGGTATTTATTTCATCATGTCCAATGTTTTTTAAGTTTTGCATAAACTGATTTAAATGCTGTCTGTTTTGTAAACACACTCATTGCATAACCACGAGTAAACTGGTTTGAATAACAGGAACTCGGCAAAGACGGACAACAAATAAAGTTTGCTTCTCTTATAGAAACAGGATATATATTAAACGCTAATATCCGCTTATTATTCTGATTAGAAACCAGATATTGCTACATCTGTCACCACAATTAATACAAATAATAATTATTATATCGGGCAACATCTTTAGGAATATAATTAACGAAGGGAAAACGAAATTCCCATTTTCCCTACATAGAAATTAATTACCTAGTTGCGTTACGTTACTTTATCTGTGATTTTTATTTCACTGTCTTTTAGTTGAGCCTGGGTTTCTTGTTGTAGTAAGTACCTAAGTTGTAAATGAATGATTACTTTATTAGTACGTTATTAGTAGTTGTCTAATTAATATCGACAACACAACTTATCGACTTTTAAAAACATTGCTGCTTCTGAGCATCATGTTTTTGTATCACGCAACGTATGATATATATAATATAATCACATAAATTCTATATGTGTGTAGACTGAAACCAGCAAAGACATACCAATAAAAAATAATTAAAACAGACAAACATACATAACTGTTATTAATAAGTCTCAGTTCTACATCGGCTTCGGACATCTGTTACTAGGCCACGCTGCCTTTAATTAAAATAATTAAAACAGAATTACGAGATACACGAGACCTCAATATTTAATTAATTATTTAATATCGGCTGTGACGTCAATGTAGCGGAGCTAAGGGCAAAGTTCGACTTAAATTGTGGCTTCAAACCTTTTCTTTATTTAGACTTTTTTGACGGTAATTTATCTTCTATATTCAAAACCCACGTTTGTTTTGCTTGACAATATATAAAAAACGTAGGTATAAATATGATTGACGAATTAGAAAAACAGTGGAATAAAAACCTTAGGTATTGTTATATTTTATGACAAAAAAATAGTGCCTCGGTTGAAACTAAAAATTAATGCTGCAAATCTTAGTTCCAGACACCGACAATTTATTGTTAAAAACGACTTACATTATCAATGTTGTAAAAATGTGTTCATAAGAGTTAAATTTTTGGTAACTTCCAAAGATCGTGTTTTGATTATCAGTACCTTTGTAATGAATGCTATTATGTGCCTCAGTCGCTGCAAATGTCAGATCTAAGAACTCCTACATACGTTTGATGAAAATATAATTAGGCAACTTAAGACGCTTGGCATCATTTGCGCTGCCTTTATACAGAGCTATCTTTAACTGAACCGAAAAATAAATACGCTTTATTGATAAGTACCTAAGGTTTAATTTTGCTTTTTAAGATTTTTACTGATCAAGTTTGTGATTTGGTTTTGGGCTCAGTGTGTGTGTGTGTGTGTGTGTGTGATAAGAAGATATTGTTTATACTATGTAGCAGCCAGAAAGTAATTGAGAAAATGAAATGATTTTATTTTGAATCAGGGCATTATTATGATGGTGAATGTGAATTTGTTGGTTTATTAATATCCTCGTGATAACGGTGACGGCCTATCGCAATATTATAGTACCGAGGTAATAAAAGAGTCCAAAAGTAACGTATCTTATCTCTATTTTCTTATTAAAAACCTATTTAACTATTTAGAAATATATTGGATGGCCCGTAACACACCCTAACGGCTACTACGGGTCAGAGGACTCGTACGAATCTGTAACTTAAGATTTGCATAAAATAAATTAATTTATGTATGTATTGCTTTTTGTATTTAAAATACCTAGCAGTAGAGCAGTAAACCTGTACAAAGGTATAACTCCAAAGTTGAATGAGAGAGCTAGGTGGTGTCGAGTTCCCTTTGACGGCGCGTTGTGTTCCTTTGTCATGCCGCTAATTAGGCTCCAATATCGACGAGAGCTAATTGATGACTACAGTTTGAGTTTTATTCGCAAACGGTTCAAAAAGGACGCGTTTATTTTTAATTAACTTAAAATGGATAAAGTTAAAATTAAAAAAAAAGTGGTATAAAATGGTATAGATCATTCTTTTCCCTTTATGAATGTAAGGCTTAGAGCTAGATACAATTTGAGAACGATTTATCTATGACACTCTAAAGTCTTTCATCAATATACTAAAGTATTAATAATACAAGGATTTGTGTTGTGATTTTTTAATGTTATTGGTTTTCTACACTCTAAAACTTAATTGATTTTATTTCAGATTTTGCACGAATTTAGATGAGACCCTTTCACAGCTATAAGATATTTTTTTATCTCAAACCATCTCAAATAACAGCGAGGTTAGCGAGAGTGAATCGGTTCTTATCGGGTAAGCACGTTCCATTTTAGGCCATAGCCTTTAACTTTCTTTCAGGCAAACTATGGCGTAGTGCAAACCCGTTCTAGTCAAAAAAACTCATATGGGTTTGTATAACTTCGTATTACTGCATCAAAAGTAAATAATAAAGAGTACGCTCTGATATCAGGTCATTATGTCGGACTCTAGTACCTACGTACTTGTTATGCTTGTTCCTATTTCAGTGCATTATAGAGGCCTGTAGGAATATGTGTAGTAATGGTTAGGTTGAGAGTGTAAGTGGGCATAATTAGTTCCCTTTGCAGAGCGCGTGAGTTGCGGCGGGGAGCGGGTAACCACACGGCCGATTGAATTCTAATCATGACTTTTGATGGGTACCTAATACAGGTTTGATATTCACACATATTTACAGGCCATTTATAAAGTCTCTAAAAGAAAAGAGTAAATGACGTTGATAACTTGTGTATATTTTTACTAAACATAAATCAGAAGATATTTTCATGTCCCTGTCAGATTGATTGCCTTAATAATAATTTTGGACAGAAATCTGCGAATTAATTAAGATGCTGATTTGAAGTTTTGGTTGTTTCGTTTATAAATTTTCCTACTGGTTTCTGATATTTTGTAAGCCAAGAAATGTTTATGAGCTATGTTAAAGTAATGTTAATCTTCGTTACAAAATATACGCATATAATTACACTGACAATGTCATACAAAATCTGTCTCCGAAAATCGGCTTAATCTACACCTACATTCCTTTAAGGAATTTAATCCCGGCGCCTCATTGTAACAATAAAGAAATTCACATCTGCTCGTGCTCCCTCCGTAGGTATGATATGAAAATTAAATTTTCATCTATGCAAAGAACGTGCCAGATCTAAAATGAGAATCTTCATATTAAGGGCAGGTAAACACGGCCTCTCATTTATTTTGGGCCCTCGAATATTGTTCCTTATTATTCGACGCTATAAATCATAGCACCTACGGCAGCCCTTGAAATTAAAGGGTGTGCCCACGCCTTTAATTATATCCGTAAAGATATTAAGAATAACGTTGGTCATTACCACCTAATGCGCGGCGTTTTGCAATGATATATTTGCGAGGTTTGTTTTGGATATTTATGTTGTTTGTGTTTTGGCCGTTTTTATACCACATACGAATTGATTATTCTTAATTTATTTGCAGATCAAAAGTCGATGTTAAAAGAGACATTCCTTTCCGTGAAGTAATTTTTTCCTCTCCTTCAATATCAAATTGAAGCTACAGAACGATGAACAGAATTTTTTACATGATTTCTACGATCTACATTTAAAATTAGTTACGGTTTTACAGCAGACTATTACAGAGTCACTACTAAATCAGTAATATTTATTTTTAACGTATGCTGCTAATAAGTAAAGTTAAACTCCAAACGTGCGTCATTCGTTTAACACTTTGTAACGATATTTATTTATCTCTCCATACCCTTACATTAAACGATAAACATATTCAGTTTGCACAATGAGAAGCGAGTCTGTTATCTTATAAACATACACAATACCTACCATCGTAAACAACTCACAAACAAAATGATAAAGTTAAATTAATATCCAATATAAAGGCTGGTTAGGCTTTATACCCAAACATTTGCGGCGAAAACATTCAAATATGTTATTAAGGGTTTCTATTATACGAGTTTACGTATAAAACGAATTTGGTTACATTGGAAAATAGAAAAGGTTTCAAGTTTTACAACTTGAAACCTTTTCTATTTTCCAAAACAACCTAAGTATATAGTGAAGCAACCTAAGTACTTAAATTCTCTAAGGTATTAATTTTATTGAATTGCCTGTGTGGCAATTTATGGAGAGTTGTGAGTACTATCATAGTATTTTAGAGTTTAGAATTCAGACATAAATAGTCATAGTAGATAATTATATGTAACCCTTTCTAAAATATTTCAAAAATAATTTTGCCAAGATTATACGATGGCTTGCACTATCAAAAACCAGTTTTTAATACTGCAAGCTGAGTTCTTTAAGTCTATGCAATCTAGTTTTAGGCTCACTGTACTTTGATAGGTACCTACTAATAGTTACTACCGCCACCTAGGTCATAACCATACAAATATACCTTCAACTTGACCTCAACCACTCTGTTAAGATTCTTACGACTGAGAAGAGAAAACCAAACTCAATTTCACGGCTATTCTCTAGTTTCACTAGATCTTACCCGCATTATTGAAAGTTCGCAACTAAAATACCACTGGCTATTTTAAGTTTATAATATCTGAAAACACTTTACCATATCACAACGTGTATGCAACAGCTTACGTATTTTATGTAGAGTTGGTAAAAGACTGACCTATTTCAAACAAAGAGGAAGCTGCGGGAGGCGATATAGCAGTGGTGGGCAAAGTATGGGCTGCTATCTATGTGCTATTAGCTTGAGAAATAATTAATCGGACACGCGGTTTTTTTAATATATGTCATAGCTTGATTTAAATTTATGATATACTAGCGACGTCCCTCGATTTCACTTGCATTTCTGCTATTTACATATCCTCAGTAGTAAATTTCATTCAAAAAGGTTCAGCTGTTTAGGAGCGATGACGTAACAAATATGTACACAATACACACATACAATCACAAACTTGCGCTTTCATAATAGTGTGTGTGCTTTATTTATAAACCTGAATCAACAATAACTTGTATTTACCTATTACTCATTTTTTAAACTACCAACCTGAAAGAAATCAAAATCTTATAAGACTCAATAAAATAAAGCGATGGAATGGATTAAGAAGGTAAGTTACGAGTACATTAGTAAATTCCCGATTCTTTTTTTATAATACTCTGCAAGAAATTGACACAAATTTTAGCTCACATTAGAAAAAGCTTGCGCTCCACTGCAGTAGAGTAAAGTTTGCGACTCTTCGCAACACTATACCAGTATACTAAGGAAGCTACATTGTTGAAGTTTAATATAATAAGATTTTAGAGCACATACAAGTCTTCAAATGGAGTTAAACACCGAGGAAGTGACTATAAAGATTTTTTACTATCTCTACTGTCGTAGTAAACAAGGGACTCCTTCATTTAGTTTAGTGACGGAATAAGTTCGTTTTAGTTTGAAATGTTTGTAGAAGAATTGGTGCTTTTGTTTGATGGTACTTCAGTTTTCATGGGTAGTCAAAAGGCCCTGAAACGATTGTGTTGAGTTTAGTGTGTACTGTGTGATTTCTAGATTTCTATGTACCACATTTTACATGTTTTGTTATGTAACTGTTGTTGTTGTTGTTAATATGTTGTTAAAGCTGTCGCATTAAATGTTTCTATATTGTCTTTCTTTGATTGAATATATCAATGATTGGTTTTTGACCATAAAACTACCTAAAAATAATAATTTCAAAAAACCTGGACAATATATTTAATGTAATTTTTTTATGGTATGGAGTAAAGTTAAGTTATTAATATTTTATTAGAGTTATGTTTTTATTTTTTGAAAAATGAAATGTATTTATAAAATAAATCAACGCTTATTATGTCAAAAAAACATTATTTTTAGCAGAGATTTTGGGCATTTCATCTTAACATTCACCCTATTATCGGTAGTTTGCGAATGTTAGGTGTTTCTTATCAAAAACGGCTTGTCCAAGCATCCTACATTTATGTATATTCAAACACCGATGGAGACACAACTGCGTCCGTAATTTGCTTATCTTGCTTCGCAACCCTATTTAAAAGGATCCCTTTTTATTCAATTTGCTTTTATTGTTTAAAAGAAGACTGCAAAGCGTAGGTTAACGATCCCTGGGGCCGAGATTCAGGAGTAAAAGGGAATTTTCTTATCCCAGAATTAATATAGTGAACAAGAGTAGCAATTTTGGTCGGAATTTCGGACCTTTTTCGCGCGCGCAGCTTTATTTGCAATTTAAAAGACATTTGATTTGTTTTTTAAATTTGTATGGGCTTGGTTTATTTATTCATCCGGCTGAGTTATTGTAGCTGTTGTTTGGGAAGAATGCAGTTTGATTTAAAACGAAATGTCTGTTTTTCCATTTATTCTTATACTAAATTTGGCTTTCTTTTTTGTTTTTATTTGTATGGTTTCACAATATATTTGACTGGTTTATCGTTTTACAAATAAACTTTGAAATTTAATTTCAATAATGTAATGCGGCCAGTATGCTGGGCAAGCTGCCCTCTGGCAGTGGGCTGGAGCACTTAGACTATCTTTAGGCTTTTCTAAAGATTTTCTAAGTGCCCCCCTTTTTATGTTGTAGTTAGAAGTAGTATGTTTAGTTTGTCTTCCCTTGTTTTTATGTATTATAATTGTAAAGAAAGGCTTTATCTGAAAAAAAAAAAACAATAAAATAGTCTAACAAAGTTTCAATTATAGATGCAAATACAAAATTAGCTTCAAAAAGTGTGTCCCAGTTTCGTACAACAAAGGGCGTTGATTGATGTCGGTTATTAGAGGAGGAAGGAGGAGGGAGGAAGACGCCCCTGAAATATAGGTACACTCTAACTTTCACTAATTATTCACTTTTGCTCTGTTGACCAATTTTGTGATGGGAATAAGTAGAACTTTGATTTTGGGGAGCAGCTTGGTTTTTTTATTAAAATTGATGTTTAAAGAGTTTACGAAGGTCATTAAATGTAAAGTAATTTAAGGATACAATAAGTAGCTAAGGCAGTTAAAAACATATTCAAAGCACCGTATCTACAAAGATACGGTCTAACGAAGGTTTTCTACCAAAGTCTAAACCATCCAAGACCGATTTATTTGATTATAAAACACACAAGTCGTAGTCGTTGTAGATGTATATGTTACGGCGAATACCCGAAGTGCAGCTACACCTAGTTTTAGCCGGTCAGAACTAGGTGTAGCCACATACTCTTGGTTAAACCTAGTACGAGCCGATTGTTTTCGGGTAAAACTAGGTCTCAAGTCCTGTTGTAGTGCAAGTGTTGGAATCGAAGTCACTTGTCTGTGACAGAAGGTAGATTAGGTTCCTTAGGTTGCTTTCTACCACGCACATGCGACGACGAGCGAAGCGAGGAGGAGCCAACTTCTTTCAAAACATGTCTCGATTCGGGGTTTAACCATTTTTTTTTTTGACCCAGGAAAACCCATTACAGGTACCACCCAAACCCCGGGGAGGGCGGATGGTTATGTGGGAGTCTCCGCCCCACTCCATAAGGGCGGATAAATAATACCCACTAAAAACCTGGGGTGTTCCACCTCCGCATCGATGGTCCAGGGCCACGAGAGCGCGATGCATACATCCGCAGCCCTGGTGATGCTGGCCCGGCATCGGGCCCCGCCTCGGGGAGCTTCAGCTCAACCCTCAATGGACGACGTGTCAGAACACGGGACACGTCGTGCATCCTGTGAGGGCTCATTCTAGGGCAACAGGTTCCCCGACCTGCCACCCAGAGCCCCCAGGAGTCAGGCAGTCGCACGCCAAAGCGGCCGCCCTCCTCCAATGCGTTTTCTGCGCACGGAGTTCGGTTCCCGTGTCGCCGCTACTCGGCCGGTACACCGAACTGCTCTCGCCTCTCGGCGACCACCTTGGGTGCTCTTAAAGAGCACCCAGCTCCACCTACACCGCGAGGTGCGGCGAGCTCCACGCCTCGGGCCCTACAACCACCCTCTCGAAGGGGAGGTATAGGCGAGGGCCCCCACTCGATCGAACGTTTGGACACAGGCTAGCAAGATCCACCGGACTGTGGAAGTTACTAACCTGTGGACGGGGTGCACCAGGTTTCCCCAACTAACCCCAAATCCCCATATGGAGAGATGAAATTAGTTGGGCTTACCCAACGTGAAGGTAGTCCGATCATCGCACCCCTCGGGGTTTAACCAAGACTAAGTGGCTACACCTAGTTCTAACCGGCTAAAACTAGGTGTAGCCGCACTTCGGGCCGTAACATATACATCAATTCCAACTCGCGTTTTAAAACAAATAATCGTAGAATGATAAGCAAGTTAAGGTTACCGGTAAATAAAATACGATGTACGAGCAGGTTGTATTTGTAGAACTATCTAGAACACGCTACCGTATGCCACGGACAAATAAAATAGCTCTAACCTTACAAAGTTTTGTTAAAATATGAAACAGGTTTACTTAAGGCTGAGTATTAACTAATTTATTGTGATTAATAAAATAATGAGAATTTTATGAAAGTATTTTTGTCGCGTTGGGTTCTGTTTTATCAGACATGGTACAATACAAGACATAGACTGACAGACTGACAATCATTATTAAATGCCGCATTATGTGTAAAGACAATCAAATTCCAACTTGAATTGTAAGGCCTAACATTCGATCATAATAGTTTTACATACCCCGCGGAGAGTGCGGGGATATGTAAATGCATTTCCTCCAAGGAAAAAAATAGGTAGTTAGACTAAACTAGTGTGTAAGCTGTATAATACCTTCATATTAACATAAAATAAAGATATGAAATTTTAAACTAAACTTAACCCTACAAAAATTCGAGATATTCCCAAAATTCAAGTCACAAAATAGGTTGTTTGGTCCCTGCCTAGCGCCGGTTAGCGCGCTGTATTTCCTGCTAGAAATATTTTATCATCACGTATACCTACTTTTGGGTTGATCCGAACTAATTCTTGAATGTGAGCCAACTCAGTCTACCGCCTGACCTTATACGGAGCGCATTTGAACACGAGTTTCGTTTTATCAGCTAAACTCTTTGTAGTCGACTTGTTGTTTTCAATGTATTGGATTTTATTTTCAGTTCAGTGCAGTACATAATATGATAAAGCTAGCAAACTTTTATATAAATCAACTTTAGTATATGGTGTATTTTTAGAAATATTTTTGTATCGTTGCTATATTTTCCGTGATGTTCAGATTAAAAGTAAAACTAGCACAATAAAAGGTTTTATATGATATAATTTACTCATTGGTTTATACTCAGAATAAATATCAATTATTTCCAGCAACATATATACATTACTTTATCAATTACAACTGATGCATTCACTAATTACATATTTGATTGAGAAATAAATAGCATACGTCGCTTACCGCATGATATATACGAAATATTCGATACATTTAAAATGAAAAGGTTTATTTGTAATCAATAAAACATTATTCCGGTTTCTGTATCAGTAACGAACTGTGATATTTCAGACCAAACGTCCGATATTGAATTATATCTTGTGGTAGTGAACAAACATGGGCAGTATAATAATAATAAGTAATGCTGACCTGTACCTAATTAGGTAAATTTAAATTACACAAACATTTAATATGAATCTAGGATTCATTGATATCTTCCCTTACAGCCAAGTAAGCGTGGGCAATGACGCAAGCGGAGCGGCGACGCAAACCAATTTAGCATCGCGGCCCAAACTTTTAGATTGGGTAAAGTTAGCTTAGTATCAGATTGGATAATCGGTTTTGTGGCCCGAAAGAGGACTTCAAAGCCTGTAATTGGATAATTTGTGAGTATTTACTTCCTAAGTTTAATGGTAGAATTTTGACTCGTTAATAGCTTCGATAATGAGGAAGGCTTGAAACCTTATGCTGTGTACGAAGTACGATAAGCTCTATTAAGACACATACATACATACATGATTTGCTACCTAAGTGTGTTGATAATTCATTACTTAATTAAGTAAATAAATAAATAACTCATATTTATTACATACATACTTATAAACATTATGTTCCACCGTATGTTTCTGAAGTCACGTTAAGAACCCAGTTTCATTACTGCTATGCTTTATCTTAGACTAACATAGACAACAGAGTCACATGTACAGGGAGCGTTTCTCGTGACTATGTAATAATAAAATCAAGCCTTAAGTCATTAATTCTGTGCTTAAGTGTAAGAAACATTCTCTGAGTTCATAACTTATGCACATGAAAGGCTACAGTTTACTTATACAATGTTACGTAGCTCAGCTAACAGAGGCAATCGTATGCCATTACCAATGTTAAGCAAAGGTTGACGTGGTCAGTCCTTGGATAAGTGACCAAAAACTGGCATTCCATTTTGGGTGCTTCTGTGGGTCGAATATCAAGTTAAATTGTAGGTCCCGGCTGTTCGTCATAGTACTCCAGTCGTTAAGCCCTTAGGCCCTTAGGGCGGCTTGATTAACTCTCGACACAAGAGTTAGCCACTCTCATCTGATAAGAAGAAGACTTATACAATAAACTAATGTAAAAAGTAAAGTAAAGTAAAATTTTATTATATAACATGAACAATGTACATATATAACAAATGCTCTGCCTTTTGCTGAAGTTAAAAAGCCGTGTTGCAGAAGGCAGTTTCTTCTAGTGGAACATACAATGAATAGTACTTAATTGTCTTATCTCATCCACAGGCTTCTAACATGTCCAACTCCTGACCTATCCAATAAATCAATTTCAAAGCTATAACCGGTCAGATCCAAGCAAGTATTAAGTAACCAAAGTTGCAAAGTTCACGACATGCACCCAACTTGGCTTTGAGTTACCAATTTGGTTAACAAGGAAAACATGTTCACAGTTTGTGTCGGTCTCGCTTGTAAGAGTAATTTTAGGTACACTGTCAGAAGTTTATAGCAGAGTTTGTATTTTAGATGTACTATCTGTGTAGACTGTCTTTTGTGGATGTAGTTCAGTGCTGGATATCTTTTGTGGATCGGAAATATGGACGTGTTTGTCTGGTTACTGGTTTTAGTATAAGGTAAGTATAAGGTGTGTTTGAAAGGATGTCTAGTTCAAATTTTACTGTAAAATGCATTCAATTTAATTTTATTATCGATTTGAACTGTTGATAACATTAATGTTAATGATAAGATGTCATTAATCTAAATATACAAAACTCAAAGGTGACTGACTGACATAGTGATCTATCAACGCACAGCCCAAACCACTAGATAGATCTAGTGAAATTTGCTGAAATTTGGCATGCAGGATTACTTGGAAAAACATTTTGCTATATGTTTTTCCAAGTAATCTTATATAATAGTGGCAGTTTGTGGCTTCGCTCGCATTAAGAAGTTCAAACTTACATCCCCTATTTCACCTCTTTAAAAGAAGTATTTCCAAAAATCATTTCCAACGAAAGCCTACAACATAACATCAACCTGCATGCCAAATTTCAGCACTTTTTTATACACTCACAGGTGTGTGGTTTTTAAAATCATATAATCATTTATATTATTCTGATAATGTAGTATTTTTTTTACAAATTCGATACAACTTTCAAGAAATTGAACTTCGCTTCATGCAATGTACGAGGAGTTAAAATTCAGTTCAAAAATCAACAAAAACTGTTTCAATACAAATGTAGATTTGATTCTCCATTCTACTAACCGCCACACAAAAGACTGACCACCTACTCGAATATTAAAAAAAAAAAACATTCGACCGCTTTAGTTCCGAAGCTTTTCGATATTGTGCTAAAAATTTAAATATGCATGAGCCATTTTATCGGGCATAGTGATGGGCAAGCGTACATCGGTGGTACTTTATTAAGGGCCGTGGTATTACTATGCAAATTGCTGATCTTTACCACAACACTACAGAGAGATAACTTTTTTGGTCGTTTTAAGGTAATATTTTATGGTTAAATAGTTAGTAGTTGGCTCCCACTAGGTATGAAAAAACTAATACACATTTACTACAGTCCACAACTCTCATATTCTGAAAAAAAAATAAGGGTACAACGATTAAATCATATCAATTTCACACTAATATGCAAATGTTTGTGTTCATTACTTTCTTATGCTCAAACGAGGGGGTTTTAGTGAGTAAGAATCTCACATAACCCGGCCGTAATATGCAGACACGGTTGGGAATCTATGAATATTACCCCAATGGAATAAAAAAAGTTACTGTTTTAGCAGAAAGGTAAGGCGAGGTATCCAGGTACCTTGAACATACAGAAGTTCAAGTTATACTGCCAAACAAACCCAGTTAGATTTGTAGTTAGATCTATGCATCTGTCCATTTCCGCAGCCTCCACACACATACATACATACACATAGGTTTAGGTTATACGACTAGACACATATTTGCAGATCATAGATATATACATAAAGGTAATTGATTGGACCCGCTCGAACTCCCGTTCCACTTCTACGATGTAGCATGTAATATTACGTACATGCTGTGTTGGCCAATATATCATTGCGATTTATACGTACATATACGGAACAACAATGTGCCATATTAGATTCAAGAGATTTTATCAGAAGGAATTGGTCCGTTCAGGGAATGCGTTGTCATGCATACCTTTTAGAGTTGTAGTTTTTTTCTTAATATATCAATACGTGGAAATTCTTGGCATTTTTTTATGTATTTGTATGCATCTATATGTTTGTAGTGGAAAGTAACAAACCACCTTGTTTACAATTTACAAGCACTACTAGGTCTGATAGACAGAAAAACCTTTATTACTTATGGCGTCAGAATAAAAAAAAGTTATTAAAAATACACCTTCTCCATAATTGTACAATCAAATCTTCAAGCAATAACTGTATTAATCAAACTCAGATCACCCGCATACAATCAGGCGAACATTTGTAGCAGGCACCCATAACAGCAATTCGATCAGAATTAACATATCTTGAGATCCGTTATCGTCCATTCTCACCTTCTAATCGGTTCAAGTGTAAACGGCCTTTAGGGAATGACATCAAATGTCGATTATACCGACGTGAACAGAACCAATATTGGTATAGAGGTATTGTATACCATATCAGGAACTATGCCCACAGACACGGGGCTGGAGTTTGGACTAAATTATGAGCGTGTGTCTAAATCAAGAAATTTGTAAGTCATATCGTTGGTTTTGAAGAGTTTTGTCGAGTGCATAAAGGACCTTCATTAAAGTAAACAGTGATAGTCTAATATATTTAAAAAAACAATTTTAAGCGCTTCCGTGAGGCCTAAGAAGGTTAGAAGTCTCTGGCGGTGGAGCTGGCCACTGTCATTATGAACATACTTTTACTTCTTTTTATATTACCAAAATGTCTTAAATCACTTAGAAATAAATTAAACTATAAAATGATATTGATGTTTTTTATTGAATTTTAATTTGAAGGTTTATTTCTGTAATACATTATTACCATAGTACAAAGGTACGCAATAGCTTAACGACTGAAAGACCTACACTAAACGTGCGTGATGTCGTCGTATTTATTATATAGTCCGCATGAGATAAATCTGTTACCGAATAGTGCTAGGTATGTATGTGACTTGTCAATAGTTTTATTGTTAATTTTTACTCTTAATATGGCAAGGTTAACCTGGGATTCATGTTCAAAGCAAGTTGTAAATTAACAAAGATGACTTGTAGGGATATGTTATGTCTAACAGTACAATAATCAAATTAAACAGACTACAACTTCTTAGAAACAAAACCAGAAAATAGCAATAAATTTTCCAAAAGGAAACCTTTTCGCGATCTATTAGTTTGACCAAGTTTGATTAAATAAATCTAAAAATTGCTTATCAACGTTCCAACCGCTACGCTTTTCCGGGAAAATATTGGAAAATGTGCGTTTTTTTTGTAAAAGATCAGTATTTGTGTCACGTTTCCAATAACTGGGCTGTGTTATTCAGTTGATACCGCCTGCGTCTTCAGTGTAATAGACTCGCAGCCCTGACAGATATGTTGGCGGTATGCATTATGTGGATACACTGTGATATGTGATCGAGGTTATACAGACAATAATAGCTAGAAAATAAAGTACGTACATAAGTAAATCTAATTACGTGTCTAGACTCAGACAGCTGTTTTGATGTCTATCAAGAATCAGAAAGAAAACGAAAGAAAGAAAGAAAGAAAACATTTATTGTGACAGATTTAACAGAAGAACACATCAACAAGATCATGAACTATAATTGAGAAATAGTTATAATAACAAACAATATGTTTTGTTAATGAAAACAATCATTATAAATAGGTTATTATGTTTCAAACGACTTTTTCTCATTAATTTGCATAATTGTCAGTTTGAGCATGTTCTTGTAGGTTGCATTGCTCAATATTAAACGCAAATCGTAACAATATACTGTGATTGAGTTAGATACATAAATCACGTTGTTATTCATTTATTTTCCCATTTAGTACTTCGCAAACATGGTTTTGACTAATCCAAACCCTTCAAGCTCAAAATCACCATTCCCAGCTCAATATGTCTAGACCCAGCGCACTTGCCAAAGGCTTTGACGGGACCGTTTTAAGGGGCCTCTGGAAAGTCCCATTCCATTGAAAATGGTTTTCCCATGTTACCACCGGCTTTGACTTTGTAACATGCATTCTACGGTAAAGGGACCGCCGCCCGGTCAACTAGCGGATCATTTTAAACTATTTTTTCGGCCGTCCGTTTTTGCGTTTACTCACAAAATCTAATTACTTTGCGCGCGTTTTTTATTTGCGTGTTTTTGAAGTAACATGTGTGAGAATTAGTTTGCAGTGTTTCGCTATTGAGCGCGAGTATTTGCAAGTGAAATGTTTTTGTGACTACTGAATGCGAGCCGTGCAACAATTTTGGCGAACATTTTCAAATAAATTCAGCAAAATGATAATTTAATTTGTAAAAACTAAATTACAGAGTAAAAAATCAGAATTGAATATTTTAACAACCACCGCTGTTGTTATGCAGGTATTGAAACACGTTACTGTATCTTTTGCTCATGCTTGCCCATTTGAGCTTTAAAATTATGTAGAATAAAACTGTTACAACATTAATTTTAAGCTGTATACGAGAATGTATGTAAAAACAACAAAAGTTTTCATACGTAATTCGCATACAGAAGCAAGCTGTTTATTTTCAAAATAACTAAAGTGTAACTTATATGAGGGTGCAGATTAAAAATCTAATTTCCGATGAGTTGCCCCTACCTTGCAGATAAGCGTGATGATGTTTTAGCCGTAGGAAATGGGAGCTTGCACTAGGAAACTAAAATGCATGCTCCGATTAACAGTAGGTACATGTTTTATATCATTATGCGTATGAGAGTGGTAACGTTTTCGTGTTGAAAGTTTATAGGTTATTTTTTTTTAAATAAAACAGGTTTGAATTTTACCAAAGTTCACTTATGGTAAGAAATAGCTATGGCCCAAGATGGATCGTGCTTACCCAATAAGAACCGGTTCACTCTCGCTTTAATGATCGTTGGATTTTTGTTACCTAATGGAAAATATATATCACTTGACGGCTGTGTTTTGACTACTCTAACGATCACCAATTACTATTTACGCCAACCCAGATGCAAATTTTGTATTGAGTTCCTATGAACTCCATCTAATTTCCCAATACCATTAGTGCTACTGCATCCAACGAGTGATAAAAAAGTACAACTTTTCCAATTCGCAAACAGGTATCACAAACAGACGTCAGACAGCTAGACTTCTTGGCCAATAACCATCGCAGTCTCATTCAATACAGGCGGCAGTGCTCAGTATTACGCACACAAAGGGGCCGCGCAGTAGGTGGCCTTTGTGTCCCGTAAGTGCAAAATATTTGTACTGGCGCACCGCACTCACGGTACCGAAGCTGATTTTAGTCGTACTCGTATAATAAATGACGGGGGTATAAGCAGAATATAGGAGTAGTAAGATATACAACTTGTATAAGTATAACTTGTAACCGGTTTCTTCTAGGTAAGCACGCATTATCGTAGATTACAACGTTGCTAAACATCAAGCAAATTGTAGTCAAGCGCGAGCCTATCTTATGTAAAAAAAGGAAGTAAGTACGAGATATTTCATAGTTTTCGGAATCACTTATTTAAAACGACTTCTGAACATATTCAGCCACGTTTATGAGCGTAGGTGACTTCGTAGCTAAATGTGATTAAAATCCATTGCGCAAGCTCTAATCCTCGATTATAAAAAATAAATAAGATTAGAATATATAAAAATGTGTTACTAGTATATTAGGTTTTACAAAGTGGCTATTCAATAATGTTTATGCTTGAATTTGAAATGAAAAGTAGCCTATGTAACTCTACCTACTGACTCTATGATCCATCACTCTGTTACGACTTAAATGTCATTCATTCATCAGTACGTTATAAATTCGTTCATTTATTAAAAACAAACGCATCACAGCAAGAGTAAACTATGCTTCAAATAAAGCATATTCTTAATTAAATAAATAATAATAATAAATATTTCATGACATATCACACAGCGCCATCTAGCCTCATACTAAGCTTACGCTTGTATCATGGGTACCAGATAACGGATATAATACATATATACTTTTCTTTTGTAAATACATACTTATTATACATAGAAACGACCAGACTCTACACAAATAATTACAAATTTAAATATTCATAATTACTTGTGTTATGCGGGAATCGAACCCGCACCCCTGGATTAGAAGGCAGAGCCACTACCAACTAAGCTAACAGAGCAGTCATAAATTTTTTATTCTACTTTTACACGGCAAGTAAACAACAAAAATTGATCTTAAATTTTCAATTTACGCACTCTGCCCCAATAAAGCAAACCGCTAAGATGGTAAACTTCCCGATAAAGAATCTAATTTAGAACTCTGCCACGATGAAATTTCTGTAACGGCAGCGCAGTTCTAAGTTACGTCTTATCGGAACAGTTTACTGTTGATTTTTTCCAGTGTCTCCAGATTATGTTACTGAGATAAAAACTTTGCCTTCACTTCAGTATGGAAGTTCGTGATTAGTTGTTGTTATGATAAACTCTTATATCAAGCACTTAGCCGTGCGTTTTGTATAAGTGTATGGTTATCGGATATTTGTTCTGTTGTCTCGAAGACTTTCTTTTGCTTTGTTTCCTTGTTTGGGATTAGTGATTTAATGGCTTATTTAGTTCTGTTGTCCAGGAAGACATGTGCAGAAACAACTAAGTAAAGGTAACATTTTGAGTACGTAGCTTTCAATTAATGGAAACCACACACAAATACTTGTACTAACTAAAGCCAATTTGCCAATTTGCCTAAAAATAAGAAAGGTACCAGAAATAATTGAAATTTAGTGTTATTTCAAGCTTTTTTATCTTTTATTCATATGTTCCTTTTAATTTTTTAATTAAGGACGAAATCTACTAGCAATCATAACAAGTAACAAAAAAATACCAGATATAAGTAAGTACATCTTATCTATTTTCAAAAAAAATTCAGCACGGAAACAAGAATACTCCCCCGTCCAGCCAGCAGATTTATAATTGTCTAAAAAACTCCTCCTTCCTTAATGCATTGTCGGGGAGAGTTGAATAATTATGTTGCCAGTTTTCCCCTTAATTGCTTACCCTAAATTACCTTGCGTTTCGCTAAATGGTAAGCCGTAACTGGCGGTACGTACTATTTTAATTGTTGCATTTAAAACTTTACCTGGATTTGTGTTGTGGTATTTGAGGCGTGATTTTGTTAAGATGGCTGTAATTATTGTGGTTGTGGTAGGTAAGGCTGATTGGAGATGTAGGTATTCGTGTTTATATTACTGCACTTTGTAATCCTTTTAGTATAGCGAATGACCAAATTTTTCAGTCCTTAGATAGGTAATTTACACCTTACATTGTAGGTTTTGGATTGTTCGTTATCAAATGTATACCTAATAATATAAAGAAGAGTTTGTTTGTTTGTTTGAACGCGCTAATCTCAGGAACTACTGGACCGAATTGAAAAAATATTTTTGTGTTGGATAGACCATTTATTGAGGAAGGCTTTAGGCTATATAACATCACGCTTCAACTAATAGGAGCGAAGAAACAATAGAAAATGGGAAAATTGTTCATCTTTGAAGGCTTCCGTTGCGTGCGCTGCGAAAACGGTTCAAGATATCAAAAAAATGTGTATAAAGAATTATTCCTCTTGAAATGATATAACAAAATGTCCCAAACAGTACATGTCTATCTTTTAAGGTTAACTCACTAAACCGTTTTTATGGTAATAACTATTCCACGCGGACGAAGTCGCGCGCACCAGCTAGTAAAGTATATAAAGTAATGTTTCAGAATCTTTCCTGAGGTAATAGATCAATATTTAAATGCATGGTAAACTTTATACATACAATGCCCAGCATCTAGTTGAACCGCCTCTGAACACCAGAGTTAATCACTGTTTCACAAGTCAATCATGCTAACAAGTTGTCGCCAACAATTGGTGACAAGTCAAACGAAGGCGCAGTAAAGTAAGTCGCCAATATACATGCAAAAACAGCCGCCTGGTCGCGTCTGACAAACAAGATTACCGCTGATTTATATAGAAGACTTGCTTTCAGGGGGATAGGCGGACTGGGTTAGTAAGATCCTTTATTTACTCTTTTGTATAAAAATGCATTTGTATATTACAAAAAGAGTTGCTTACAGGATTGGAGAGATGATGTTTGACTGTACAATTTAGATTAGATGCATTAAGTTACTGCTTTGCATTAAAATCAGCCCACAGAGTTCTTCAGTTTCATTTTTCTTCTTATCGAATGAGAGTGGCCAACTCTGGTGACGAGAGTTTATCAAGCCGCTCGAGAGCCTCTGACGACATTAGCTTAGTTTTATTAATCGAGAGGTAATATTTAGCTCATTTTTATTTTAAATGTGACAGCCTATGTTGAAGACATATGCAATATTGTAGACCTCATGAGAGATTTGAAACCCAGCCAGAGCCAGTTCTCGTACAAAGATGCTACACTGTTATTGTATGGCTTGTACGAGTATCACTTTTTGCTTTCGTCTCCTTAAAGCATGTACCATGTCATCCCTAACTTTCACACAGTTTTCTTTATTTAATTATTTTAATACATTAAGCCGCCGCCTCTCCGCCTACCCGAACAACTTATTTCTGATAACAGCTTTCCGCTCCTCACGTAAACAACGGCCGAATGGTTCCGTTGGCATAACAGAATAAGGAGGTCATGCCTGCTATTCGTCAGCGCTGTGGTGTATGGTTTTTGTGTAGAAAAAAAGGCTAGTTGTAAGTTAAGTGCGTTAAAGTAATGTCAGGTATGTTTTTGGATTTTTTTAATAATGTTCTGGATTTTCAGCGCCCTATTTCCAAATTCATCCTCAGAACATAACTTTTTACGCATAACTTTTAATCATCATTTACCAGCATGTTAAAATTATTGATTTAAGTAAACTATTCTTAAATACAACACTATTTGTAGATTTAATACATTACAATATATATGAAAATTCCTTCAACCTAATAATGTAACTCAACATCAATTAATTAAAATTCTGATTGCGAGATTCCACTGGATTCCAATTAATACAGCTTCATTAAATCGTGTTTCGGCTCTAATTCAATAAAAGATAACGTCGGATGTAATTAAACGAGAATCATTCTGGGATTCGTCAAATCCATTCATCTATCACAATGGGAGAGCCCAATGAGATTGCACAGAACATTATATTCATGTAGAGAAACAGTGTTTAGGAGACTTTTTTTTCTTATTAACAGGGTACCTAGTGACAAATTATGGGAATGACCCATTTAAAAAATACATAACTATCAGGCGTTTAATGAGCAGGAGCAGCTCGTAGGCTCTCATTTTATGAAGGCAAAGACAGTTCGCTCATCCTGGCCACCAATCCTATAAACAGCAAGACGTGAATGAATGTGTCGACAGTCTGTGCATACCAACTCACTCCCCGGGAGGTTCTCAAATATCTTTATGGTAACTGCAGTTTGAAAGTATGAAGTGACACCTATACAAGCAACTTTGAGGCAAAAATCTTTATGCTCTGATGTGAATTTGTGGTTCAAATAAAGCTGCCAGCATACACCGTTGACGCCTTATGTTTTACATAAGGGTTGTAGCTAGCCTAGTGTTTATGTACCTTGCTTGCATCTAGAACATCTAAATTATCAAAATCATTACAACAAAATAAAACTAACACATCTAAAAGAGTAGCAATAAATATTAACAAAAAAACGGTTTATTCTCTACCATCCACTCTATACATTTAATATATCTATGGATATCACATTGAGAATGTAGCGTAAGAAGCTTTGTTCAGTGCCCAATGAAGTATTGTTTGGAAGCACAAATTGAGAAAAGTTATGAAAACGTGAAATTATGGTTTACATTATAAATGGCTTTTGCGACTGCAAACCATTATTTTTCAAGCTTTGCAAAATAGGTTTCATGTATTATAGACTTTTGAAAATATTGTTAATTCATTTCATTTATTTATTACAAGAATAAAGTAAGTTTTTTTTTAGTTCCTTGCCCCCTCGTTTTTATGTTGCAGTTAAAAGTAGTATATTTAGTTTTTCTTCCCTTGTTTTTATGTACTTATTATTATTGAGAATAAACTGTTACTAAAACTAATTAACACTTGAACCTATGACGGCTTTCCACAAAAGCGATATGTTTTAAGTTTACATGCACAGCTACTCTTTTTTATCCTTGAAATAGATTCAAATTTTTTTTTTACCCAGGAAAACCTTTTTTGTTCCCTATCACCAGCCCTCTCAACGGAGAGGTATAGGCGAGGCCCCCACTTGATTGGACACAAGCTAGCAAGATCCACCAGACCGTGGAAGTTACTAACCTACATCTAAGACTATAGTGGTGCTTAATATCAGGCAGGCTATAGTCAAACGTAGGCCTATTTAATGTAAAAAAAAACCTGTGGACAAGGTGCACCAGGCCACCCCAACTAACCCCAAATTCCCATGAAGATGAAATTAGTTGGGCTAATGCAACGTGAAGGGAGCCCGATCCCTGCCCCCCACAAAACACTCGAAATTGTGTCAACCACCACTTCGTGTTTGTTAGTACACCAATTTTCAATCTTTTATAGCCCAAATACGTAATTAAATAAAATCCCAATTACTCCAAACCATTCTTGAGGAAACAACAGGTAATAAACTATTTTTGCGAAAACACCAGTCTAAACTATAAGCAATAAAACTTGTCAAGGTATAATTTGGAAATTTTAAATGCGATTATAGCGCAAAGTTTGGCGACCCGCATGCAAACGAGATGCAGCCTAACTTAACTTGCCGGCAGATTAATAAGTTGCTGGTAAGTTGGTGCACCTTTGTTTATGATGGCTCGTAGATTTAAAAACTTGGGACGGACTTTATGGAAACAAGGAATGAATAGACAAAGACATGGTATTGGTTTGAAAGGCTATCTTAAATAGTATTATACTAGACTTCTTACATAAGGTCTGTACAGCAACGATGCATATGGCAAAAACAAAGAGAGGCCTATACTCAGCACTATGATAAGAAAGGCTGTAGAGGGCTGTAGTTATGATGATGATAAGAGACATGGTATGACTATATAATATGCTTGCTGTATTATTTATCTGTGTAGAAAAAATATGGGAACAATGTTTTTTTCCTATCTAATCATACAATGCCATTAATGAAACAAGTATTTTATTCTACGTTTTACGACCGGCAGTGTCTTAGTTTTGATATCCTTCTGTAGCAGTTTAAAATACTGATATGTATCTTAAGTGAAAAACTATAAATCCAGTGCAGTGTTCACTTTTGTCACAAATTAAAACAAACACAATCAAAAATACCTTTTCATAATATATTATGCTCTCATAATAAGATCCGCGTTGTCAGTTCTACAGCCGGAGGCGTCCAGCTTACTTTACTTTGATAAAACTCTGGCAAGTCGTGGGAGCCGCCCCACCTGCTATGAACTTTATTCATTTACTAAGCAGAGTTGAAACGACGTCATTTCTCAGAGCTTCCTTATTATGGCAAATTAATATTACATCATCGATTAATTTCTTAACAAGAGTACAAAATAATCTTGAAATAATATGTCCTAAAAACAAATAAGGCTAAACTTTGACATTTAATAACACTTGATGGTTAGCCATTTAGACTAACATGCCTTCTGAAGTGACTCATGCACCTGGTACATTCAAAGACACGTCTGTACATTATGTATGACATATTATGTATTTTTTAATGTACGATGTATGGATAAATTAATTATACATTTACACATTATACTGAATAAAAAAAAAATATAAATTTTGACACGTTGTAAAATATCAATCTTACCTAATATGAAAAATAGACGAAAAAAAAAAATACAAGCCTGACGTTAATGTTTAAGATGACTGTTTGGTAGTTAGTAATCTTCCATTTATTTTCCCTATGCGATTACTAAATAACTACGCTCGCTTGAAAGCGGTTCAAAGGAACTAATATCTGTGTTATTTACTTTGGAAGTACATCAGTGTTTTGATGTGGCTGCTTTGATTATAGCGTATAGATATGCATAATTTTGTGATTGGAAGCATAAAATATTAAAGTGTGAAAATGTGTACAATAATTAATTAAGTACCTATCTTAATTTATCAAATAAATTTATAAACTCCTTATGGGTCTGTTCCAAATCTAATTATAATTTAATATAGGGTAAACCGTACAGTAATTGCCCACCATAGAGTGATTGCCCATTTTAAGCAAAATGCCGTTTTTACACTACTTCTGTCTACTTCGTTCAAATATTACTCAATAGATGGTATTACGAGTATTTTGGTAGTATTTTGAAAGAAGATACTGGCAACTTTCTGAAGAAAAAAAAATGTAATGGCGGATTAGAAAACAACAGGTGCGCGTATCATGCAAAAAAGTAAGTTATTTGTGATTTTTCTTAAGGATTGCTTTTTTATTTAACTTCAATAATAGTGCATTTCTTATTATGTAAAATAATTGATTCATGGAAATTCTCTTGTAAAATGCCACCTTTTTATTTGCATGATGCATCTGTCTATGCACCAACTGTCACTGCAGTTGTTCGACTTGGTTCGACTTTGGTGAATTGCAATAAAAGATTACAGTTTGACTTCAGTATCATCACTATGTCGAACATATAGTAAGCTTGCTTAGATTACCCAAATACTTTACATTTGAAAGTCCTGGAATTACCTAATCTAGCTCACTAAGCCACTTGTAACAGCTTTCTTGATGGAAGTTCCTCAAACGCATAGTTTATTCTCTCAATAAGTAGTAGCAAATTTCCCTATAAACTCTAGTATAACATACTTGCTACTACGTAGCATGCACATAGAATTTCCAATGAAAATTCAACGTGGCAATATTTCGTAGAGGAAATGCGAACGTCGCGTCGCCCGCGTGAAAATCTGATTGTGTACCTTCTACCTTTCCATTTCAGATATGAATGTTCTTGATATTGGACATTTTATATTTCTACTGGAGTTTTATGTAGAAAACTATTTTACATTTTGTTTGCAGTGAAGATAGAACAAGATGTAACTACTTTAAGATGGCAATCTTTTATTAAAATGTCTGAAGATGAATGTAAATGATGGAATGTAAATGATAATGGAATTACGAATTTTTTTGAAATAAAAAACTGGTTATTCTTATAGCTACAATGTATTACATATATTAAGAAAATAATATGTTAATCACTCGTAATTAATCAAACACTTCCAGCCGAATATTTCTTTCCCCAAACAAAGACCTATTCATAAACTATCACTAGCATCCAATATCCAAAATTAGTTTCAAATAATGGTAACGGTGGCTAAACCTCCATAATTTATGGAAGAGCCTGCATACATTACTCGTGGAATAATACAAACTAGAAGAGAATGAACCTATCGTCGGATTAACTGAAACCCGCGCTTTAGACCTTGATAAGGTAAGAGTTTTGGGAAGCCATTGATATAGGTATAGGTACCTAATATTTACTAAAGGTATTATAGGCGTTTAAAATCTGCGTTTTACTATTTACGCCTAATTTTATAAAGGGTACTTCCATGTTCAAATTGTGTTTTTTTCAGCAAACACAATCGGATTTTGTGGTTGTTTTTATAAGACTTACTTACAATTAATCATTTCTTACAAAATACAGTTGTCGTCTTAAATGTAAAACGGTCGCTATAGCTGAAAATGGCCAGGAGGATTATACATATATATACCTAGTTAATGTATATATTACTTAATTCTTAAAACATAACTGTATTGCTATTGATATACATTACTTTTTAGTTACCTTGCACCCTGTATATAAACATACACAACTAGTTTTGCAGCATACAAGGTATCCACCAGTTAAATGAAATTGGAATTCGTTTTAATACCGTACATTGAAATATTTTACAAAACCGCAAATCAATTATGCTCAGCAAACATATTTACGGTACATTTTGTAATTAAGAGTGCGTTGAAATTGCCCAAAAACTCGGTTTCAAAATCCGTTTTAATCTACGCAAACACTCATTAAAATCCGGGTAAAAATCAAAAGGCTGTACAAATTGAGGCCTCAATTTACTTTAGAATGTAAACCAGTAATCTGTCGCTGCAATGATGGGCCTGTAATAATTGAGGCTTAATAAAAATTTGAGGATTTAATGTAACAACCTATTGGTGTAAATATAAATATGTACATATATGAATGTTCAGAAATAATCTTAAACGAAGGTAAATACGACTGTGAAAGATGATTATGATAAAATAAACAGGTGCGTACATTAATAAAAAAATTTGTTTGCCAGTTTTGAATTTATTTATTTTTTAAAATTGGAAAAGCTGTTCATGCCATTTTACTATTTAAGAATTTCTTATACGAATATGTCTAAATATCTATATGTTAATTGTAGTATTCTTCTTTTAGAATATATCTGTTTATTCCCAAATAAAAGCCGATTAACAATTCAATTCATCAAACGCGAAAGCTTTTGCATAATATTTGAGGAAAAACTCAACTTTTAAAACTTTGGCCTGTAAAAACTTCGCTCTTCCTCATTTATTACCATTGCAAATGCTAATCGAATTTGCATTTACCGATTCCTTGGACAATTAAGTCAAAGGTGTTAAAGAAAATTGAAAGAAAGAGATTTTTTCTTTATTGGTTCATACTAAGGTAACTGTTATAGTTAAATACATACCGACAGTCATAAACATCTCAGTTGGAGTCTTCTTATCGAATGAGAATAGCCAACTCTGGTATCGAGAGTTAATCAAGCCGCCCTGAGGGACAAATAGCTGGGACCTACAATTAAACGTGTCATCCGACCCACGGAAGCGCCCAACATGTAATGCCACTTTTTGGTCACCCATCCAAGAACTGACCGCGTCGACCTTTGCTTAACATTGGTAACATTGGCATGCAATTGCCTCCGCTAGCCGAGCTACGGGCGCTTCCGTAGATATAATCTTGACAAAAGTTATTACTATCAGACACTGTATTAAATCAGATAAGTCTAAATAAGTTGAATAGATTAATTTGTTTAAGAATCAAATTAGTAAAAAGAATATTATAAAGCTGAACTTATCCATTTGCGTTTACAACTATCTGCATAAAGCTACCATAAAACTAATGAAATTTTTAATTTAAGTGATGATAGTCCATATACGTATATGTGTATTTTATGTACGACGTACCTATGTATGTAATCCAAAGTAATTTATAAATTAAGTTATCTATATAGCGCACATACTTGCCCTCAATTTTCCTCTAGACTTCCACCGACTTTTCTTAACTATTTCAATATCAAAGATTCCTAATGTTGATCCTAGGTTAGGGCTAGGAACGGCAAAGTAGGTTTATCGATTATTTAAACTCAAGTTATTTTATATTATATAGTGTGTTACTAAAGCGTTGGAAAAAACTAATGTTTAATTTATTAGCCGCAGCAGCAGCAGTTGCTAGGACTTTATCGTGACAAGGAATCTAGTCTGTGTTCCATAATTGATTAGTATTTTGGTATGAAATTATGAATGAAATGGTAAGCAATCATTATGGTCTAGAATGGACCGTGGTTTAAAACTTAACATTCAACATACCTACACATAATTTCAACAGTTTTTTTTTAAATTATGGATCCTCTCATCGAATTTCGTTCTCGTTTATTATATTTATATCAAGGTCCTGAGATATTCCAGACAGACTCACGGGGTGAGAAAATAATCCAAAATACAAGACCGTAACAAAGAGCTTGTCAAACGCACACTTCAGACGCGGAATATGTTGGAATCGAGTTATTGGGAAGTATTGAATATAACAAAATAAACTAGTAAAACTTGTTACGCAAGAATGTTTATATGTAGGACAGAAGTACTCCAACGCGAAAATACTGGCTTTGTGTCATAGAAACGCATACGAGCATCTAGTACCTAGTCCTAGATCTATCTAGTACTAGTATATTTTTTTACTATTAGCAGTTAGAAATTAAACTATTACTTTTCCTGAAACTTTGCCGGACTGGAATAAGTGGATTAAAAGAAAGAGAAGCCTATGTTTAGCATAGATAAGAGGCTGATGATGATGATAATATCAAAACTATTTTTTTACACAGACTTATAAGTATTCTTTGCCACAGGTCTGCAAAGAGCCTAATCTCTGTCAATTTAGTTGGTTACCTTCAATATTAAAGCCTCCCAAACTCCCGAGGCTGTAGTCGATGACTCGACACTTTTCCAACCGTCCAAAAACACCCGCAATACGTGATCGAGATACTAAAGTTTTGGAACACAGGAAGATCAGCTTTGCTTGCGTTCTGTATAATATACTGTGAGAAACTCACCCAGGATCAGGAACAGCTCAAAAGTTAATGTGATTGGTTACAATATGACAAAACTATTGCTACAAAAAAAAAAACAATACCACCCGACCCGTTTATATGGACAATGACACCTATGCATGAAATCGACCGATACAATACTGTCTTGTTGTAAGCTAAGACTGAGTTCTTATGTAACGTTGGTTTTGTGATGAAATACATACAACATATTACCGGTCAAAAAATGGTATTGATTTACATAATAGATTTGCAAATAAAATATGTTCCAAAATGATACACAGGCTTGCTTTTCAAAGCTTATGCAAACCACAACCCATTAAAATTGAGGCAGTACTTTGAAGGTAATTTTATAGAACCAAGATTACACCTCGCTTCACTAAAACACGGTATTTCAACAGATAACACTGCATTTCGAGTGAGCGTAACTCTGTTCCCTTGAGCCCTGTATTTTGCCAAAGTCGGGCTTCAAGGAGCCTGTCTCCGGTCGATCACTGCCCACGGGTATCATTCTAAAGATAGCTCTCAATGCTGTTCAAAACAAACGTCTCTATTTGCCACTTCATAGCTTGACTGACTAAAATGAAGTTGTGTATTGTCATTGTACTAGTGGATAACGTGGCTTTATTGGTTTTGTTTCGTGATAAAAATATCTGGTAGCTCAATTCTATTATCATACTAAATATTTTTTTACTAAAAAATATAAGGTCAGGCACAAAATTTATTCTTAACTTCTCTAACGCTAAGCAAAGTACCAAGTAAGTAAGTAATACTCTTCGATTTAACGAAGAAATTGCTAATTATTTTTGTTTACAAATCTGAAATTTTTAGAATCATCAACAAAATATAGTGAACAAAACCATTAATGCAGATAAATTACATTGATTAGCATTAAATACTATTTATTATCTCTTTGACAAATCGTATACTAATTAAAAGTGAACTTTTTACGCTATTCATTGATAATTACTTCATTCGTACGAGCATGAATCAGTTGAGATAGCCAACTCATTAGTTGCAATCAAAGGTCAATTTAGGCATGATAGTTCCAAAGCAAATATTTTACAAAGCCTTTTTTTATTATTGAATATGTAATGCAGACCCATGACTGGCCATAGAAACAGAGGTCGCCCACCAATGCGGTGGGTTGACGACATTAGAATGACCGCAGGGAGCACCTGGATTCAATCTGTGCAGGACCGGGACGAGTGGCGTACAAGGAGAGAGGCCTATGCTCAGCAGTGGCCAATAACAGGCTGATGATGATGATGATGATGAAATGCAGGAATATGTGCACATATTTCAGGTTATATAATATTAATATTGACACCCTACACAAATTTGTTACTTTTATTTTTTATTGACATTGATGCTCTTCAATAGAAAATGGATAAACAGTTATTAACGAACTCAAGCCCGATGATTTTGTACTACATCATACGTCTTTTTTCACTCGCAAAACTAACTAAGGTAGGTAAAATGTAATGGATTTTACATACCGAGCCATTGCATTTATTTCTAGTTACCACAATATCGTTAAAAGTAAGTACGAAGCTAGTGGTTTTTAGTTTTGTATAAAAACAATATTAGTTTGCTTTTAACTCTCTATGTAAACTTCGCTGTAGGTTTACATTAGGTTTTGAATGCGTTTACCTTAATATGCCTTTTAGAAGCATACCGTTATTTTTAATAGACGTGGCGTTATCTGCATTAAAACAGAAAAAAAATACTAGGGTGCGATAGCAAAAATATAAGCACTATTATTGTTACTTTTTTTTGGTGAAATTGATGCATGCAAAGAAATGAACTCGTGTGCTCAAGCGTAAGCGAGATAGCATATATCTGTCTCGCACCCGCACGTCCTCCAAACTTGGTCAACCAGCCTTGACCAGTTCCCTCAACCGCACCGCACCGCGCGGACACACACAGTGGGCCGTGTCAAACTTCCTTCAAAATATCAAACCCATACCACGCGATCGCGCCAGAGTCCGTCGTCTCGGCATCAGTGTCCAGACCAGACAAGCACCTCTTTGACAACGGAGACCAGCCTCACGCGCGCTCCTGTCAGCCACACCTAGGACCTGCTGTCCGAGCTCCAACCAGGATCCATCTCGTCTTCACGCTGCGCGAGCCACGTAGGTGAGTTTCTTTGCTAAGTCTGTTTTGCCAAAAGATCGCCGACATAAACCCTGGCCTTATATTTTTCTTTGTCATCATACCCCTTATATCTCTTTCCATCCAAGTACAGAATCAGCACCGCTATGGTAGGATATTTTTTGTATAAAAAATTCCCCATTTTATGGTCCTTCGAGCCGGATAAGTACTTTTACTAATTTTTAAATATTTTACTCCCGCTCAGTACTTAACCTACCCTCCAAAAGTGTTTAATTACGTATGTTTTGTGAATATTTTCGTATTATAACTTGTGTATTTATTACCCTTCCTACAATATTAATAGTTCATTATTAATTCACATACAAATACTCATATCATATTCTAAATAAAACTATTGCACCAAATAGTGCCGCTTTGTGTGTCGCGTATCTACCTATTTGACTCGTGTCGTATCTACCGCATTCTTTAAACCAAAGTTATTAAGGGAACTCCTTTGGTTTATACCGCTTTACACCGAATCACACATTTTGTGTTTCGTTTATACCGCATATTGTATTTCACACCGCATTTATACCGCATTCAATCGAATCACGCAGTTTGTGTTTCGTTCACACCGCATATATTATAAAACAACATATTTTGTTGTACCGCTTTAACCGCATTTAGTACTTATTTCACACCGCATATTTATACCGCATTAAATCGAATCACGCAGTTTGTGTTTCGTTCACACCGCATATATTATAAAACAACATATTTTGTTGTACCGCTTTAACCGCATTTAGTACTTATTTCACACCGCATATCTATACCGCTATACCCGCACGCGTTTGGAGTTCGATTTAACCGCATTTATTTATAAACACATGTTGTGTTCAACGCCGCGAGTTTTGAATATCATAAAACTCAATTATTTTGTGTAAACCGCTATTACTTATACCGCATTTTATACCGCTAAGTGATAATCTGATTTAGATTTTGTCATACTTTGTTCTACATCGTTTACCTAATCAATTCGTCACCTTTCATAATAACAAATTTGTTCGTTCTCGCTCCGCTAGAAATTTATTGGATTCAATCCCTTTGTTATGTCACATCTATCTGTTCGTATTCAGCGTAGGCAGCGACAACTAAGCGATGCATAACTACCCGCATTTTTTAACTTCGCGAGAGCCTCGCGCCGTGCCGCGGCCGCCGCGCCGTCTCGTTCGCACTTAACAAGACCGTGTTAAGCCTATATTATTTGTCTCGCTTATTATATTTACCGCAAGATCACCAACGTGGTCATTTTGTTGACTTTGCTTCTGGCCTACTTATTTTTAGCGCCGCTTAACAACTACATACAAACGTCACTATGTCGTCGGCGAACGAACAAAAACTTAAGATTCTAGAATCGCAAAGGCAGGCTTTCTTTAGCCGTATACAAGTTATTTATGATATGTCAAGGGCAGATTTAACTGATGATGAAAAATTGGAAGATTTCTTGTGTTCGATTGAAACTCTGGAAGAAGTTCGTAAGAATTATTTCGAATGTGTTAAAGAAATAAATGCTCTTTCACTAAAATTAGACCCAAAGACAGATCCAGATTTTAATCAATGGTTGGCGCTGGAAGATTTATATTGTCGCATAAAGCGCAAACATTCTAAAGTAGAACCGCATTCTGTCCCATCGTCTCCCACACAGAAATTTAGTGAGGACCAGTCCCCAACTTTTAAATTGGCTAGGATAGACATACCTGAATTTGACGGTGATTTCAAAAATTGGCCATTGTTTTACGCGACATTCGATAATGCTGTACACAAAAACAGCTCATTGACCGACACAGAACGCATGTTTTATCTCACAAGTAAATTGAAAGGCAAAGCGAAAGCTATATATTCAGGAGTTATTCCTTCTGCCGAAAATTACGCAACTATTTATCGCAATCTCAAAGAACGTTTTGAAAATAGTCGAGACGCAGCAACCTCTTACCTAGATCAATTATTTTCGCTCAAACCAATAACGACACCAACCGCTGGCAATCTCGAGTACTTGGTTGATCGTTTTTCAAACTCCCTTCAAGCATTGAATAACTTAAAAATACCTAACTTAAATGATTTTGTTATGATGTATTCGTTAATCAAACGACTAGATAAGGAAACCGCGCAACTATTCGAAATGCAAAGCCGAGGTACAGAAATTCCTTCGTTCAACGACTTAGTAGTTTTTTTACGCGATCGAATTAGAGTATTGACACGAACCGCTGATAATAAAGATAAGACGCTAAATTCGAATTCGAACAAGTCGCGAGCTTTTGTTGCTAGTGACGTCAGCGCCGCTGTTCGACGTCAGTGTCCTTTATGTGAAATGGATCATACACATCTATATCTTTGTGGTAGATTCAAAGCTTTATCTCCCCGCGAACGTTATTATAAAGTAAAAGAAAATCGTGCGTGTGTTTCGTGTCTGAGTCTATCTCACCAAGGTAACTCTTGTAAATCCAACGCATATTGCAAATTCTCTGGCTGTGGAAGCAAGACCCATCATACGCTATTACACTTTAATAAGTCGGATAAATATAGTCCGGGAGCCGCCGTACAAAATAATAACGAGCTTTCTGCTAATCCGCCCGCACCACTTAAGGAACCCGCTTCAAAGATTACCTCGTTTTGTAATATGTCCGCCGAAGATAACCGCCCGCGTAAAAATAATAAAAAGCTGTTAGGTACCGCATTAGCTGAAGTCCAACTTGCTAATGGCTCAGTTAAACAAGTTCGCATACTTATTGATCCTGGCAGCGAAGAAAACTTTATTAGTAAACGGGCTTGCAAGCGAGTAGGTATACGTACACATCAAACGGAGAACGCAGGATCCGTAATCGGAATCGGTGGCACCTCCCAGCCTACATTAGGAACCGCTACAATAAATTTATTATCTAGGTATGATAAGCAGTTCGCGCTGCCATTAGAGTTGCAAGTAATGAAAACCATTTCCGGTAACTTGCCTTCCGCAGAATTCGACGCCTCGTCACTCCAGTATTTGAATGGATTACAGTTAGCCGATCCTGAATTTTATGTACCTAGTGAAATAGATATTCTGATTGGTTCGGAACATTTTGCTAATATACTGAAAGCAGGAAAAATAATGGGACCGCCGGGTAAACCTGATGCACTTGAAACGGTTTTTGGTTACGTAATTCTGGGCTCGATTTCTAACCTTCCTATTGCAAAAAATGATTCTTCTTCTTGTTTCTTTTCCCGCCAAGAATCATCTCAAAACTCGCTTGAAAGTTTAATGAAAAAATTCCTGGAATTAGAGGCCGTACCACAACATCAATATTTATCCAAGAGTGAACAATTATGCGAAACGTTTTTCACTGAAACTGTGCAAAGAGATTCGTGTGGTAGGTATGTGGTGGCACTACCCTTTCAAAAACCGCCTTCTTTACTGGGTAATTCAATGAATATCGCCTCACGACGCTTTTCTAGTTTAGAACGCAAATTCAAAACAAATCCCGCTTTAAAAACCGATTATGACAAAACGATTAAAGATTATCTAGACAAACAGATTATTTCACCCGCGCCCGCTTCAACCTGTACCGGTCCGCATTATATCATACCGCATCACGCCGTCTTAAGAGAGGGCAAACCGCTTCGCATCGTTCTAAACGCTAGTCAAATCTGTGACAATGGGATCTCTCTTAACGACATATTACATTCAGGTCCAAATTTACAGACCGATTTAGTTGCAATTATTTTAAAATTCCGCTTATTTTCGGTCGCCTTGACCGCAGACATAAAACAGATGTTCCTAGCGATTGGGGTTCGCGAGGAAGATCGTAGGTTTTTGAACATTCTATACAAATTCGATGAAGATTACGCTCGCCTTTATCATTTCAACCGTGTGTGTTTCGGCTTGCGATGTTCGCCCTATTTAGCCATGCGCACCGTCAGGGAACTCGCAAGCGCAGAGTCATTAAATTTACCGCTCGCGTCACAGGTAGCTAGTAGTAACCTTTACATGGATGACCTCGGAGTGTCTGTAGGTAGCCACAAACAAGGAGCTCAACTCGCGTTGGACTTGATCGAGCTATTTAAACGAGGCGGTTTTGACCTCGTTAAGTTTGTGAGCAATTCACCGGAAGTACTAAAAATGATACCTGAAAATAACCGCTTATCTTCGAAAGTCGAGTTTGATCGGGAAGACAACCTAAAACTTTTAGGCTTAGTTTGGTCACCTACTGAAGATGAATTTTCGATTTCCATCAAATTCAATCCGCACGTAAAATGTACTAAGCGATTGATGCTTTCAACTATTGCTAAGTTGTGGGACATAAATGGCTACTGCGCGCCCGTAATTCTACACGCCAAACTTTTAATAAAGGCTCTTTGGGCCGCGGAACCCAAAATTGATTGGGATGATACACCTCCGCAAGCTATTTGCACGGCGTGGAGCCGTTTTCTCGCGGAGCTACCACAGTTACAAAATTTCAAAATCCCGCGCTTTCTTGGTATTGTAACGGACTCCCGCATTTTTTTGATCGGATTTGCTGACGCGTCCGAGAAGGCCATGGGTGCTTCCGCGTATCTCTGCGTACAGCAGCCTACGGGACAAAATGTTGTAAATCTGGTCGCGGCCAAGAGCAAGGTAGCTCCCTTAAAAAACAGTTCTTTGGCCAGACTGGAACTGACCGCGTTAGTTATTCTCTCAAAACTGCTCAGGTTCGTGATTGATACGATTTCCTCGTGCCGCAAAATAAATGAAATCTTCGCGTTTTCAGACTCCACAGTGGCCTTACATTGGGCTCACTCTTCCCCGCATCGATTTGACACGTTTGTAGCAAACAGAATTGCTATTTTACAGGATAATCTTAACCCCAAACACTTTTTTCATTGTGAAAGTGCACACAATCCCAGCGACTGCATTAGTCGTGGGTTGACTCCCGCTCAATTGCTGGATCACCCTCTTTGGCTTCACGGCCCGCCTTGGGCACGTGACCAGGTTCATACTTGGCCTATAAACCGCTTTATATTTGACCCCGCTCAAGATGAAAAACTTCTTGAACTGAAAAAACAATCAAATGTTTTCCTCGCAACCGAAGAGACAGCTCCCTTTCTCTGTGAACTCGCTAAGCGGTTCTCTTCTTGGTCTAAGCTACTTCGAGTTGTGGTATACATATATCGCTTCATGAAAAAACTCCCGCGCTCTGACAGAGTTCAAACTTCAGACTTAGAATTTTCTGAAACCGCTGTTATAAAAGCTCTTCAATCTCAATATTTCGCAAAAGATATTGAAGGCTTTCTTAAGTCCCGCAAAATAACTAAATCATTAATTCCGCTTTCTCCTTTCATAGAAAAGGACCTCCTCCGCGTTGGTGGTCGGTTAGTTAATTCATCGCTGGAATATAACAGCAAACATCCCATTTTGCTTCCAAAAAGGGATCATATTGTGAGCCTCATCATAGACTATTACCACCGCAAGTACTTACATGCTGGTCCGCAGCTGTTGCTCTCAATCCTGCGTCAAAAATATTGGATTATTTCTGGTCGCAGTGTGGTAAAACAACGTTTCCGCCTTTGCAATACTTGTTTCAAGGTCAATCCCCGCACTGAATCACCATACATGGCGGCTCTTCCCGCCCCGCGCGTTAACGAATCTAAGGCATTTCTATATACAGGCTGTGACTATACAGCAGCCTATGAGATTTTAATCAGTCGTTATCGTGGAGCACGGAAAGAGAAAGCGTATGTATGCATATTTACCTGCCTACAAACCAGAGCTGTACATCTAGAAGCGGCTGTTTCTCTAAGTACAGACTCTTTCTTACGGGCATTCCGACGATTTATATCTCGACGAGGTAAAATTTTGTCATTATTTTCAGACAATGGCACTAATTTCACGGCCGCGCGAAATCAGTTTAAGGAAGTTAAGGATTTTCTACGATCTAAAACTTATCAAAACGCGTTCAACCAAGAAGCAACGTATAACGGAATTACCTGGCACCTAAATCCGCCCTCCGCTAGTCATTTCGGTGGGTGCTGGGAAAGCCAAATCCGCGTCATGAAAACACATCTTCGCCGCGCCATTAGCGATACTACGCTCACATATGAAAAATTTATAACTGTCCTTGCTCAAGTAGAAGCTGTTATGAATTCCCGTCCGCTGACAGCTTTAAGCTGCGACCCCGCAGAGCCACAGGCTCTGACTCCCGCACATTTTTTGAACCAACTTCCTTTGGACACTTTTCACATAGACCCACGTTTAGATACCGTAGATCTGGTTAGAAGTAAACGACTGGTAGACGATGTCGTTCAAAGATACTGGCAACGATGGAAGCGTGAATATCTAAACACTCTTCAATCTCGCGTCAAGTGGAATACTAAAACAATTCCGGTAACCAAAGGAACAATAGTTCTCTTAAAAACTGATAATTCACCGCCTCTTCAATGGCCTCTTGGTGTTATTGAAGAAGTAATGCCCGCATCAGACGGAGTAACCCGCGTCGTCAAAGTGCGTACACAAAACGGTACTTATGTCCGTCCCGTGGTGAAACTTTGCGTTTTACCCACTCAGTAGACTATTATCTGACATTCAATTATTGTACATATGTATACGTATATATTTTATAGCATATATTATTTTCCCACATCGTGAAATCAACCTCGTTTTCCCTCATTCCTATTTACTTTTCCCGCATTTTCATATTCTAGTTCAGGAGCTCACAACTCCTGAAAGCCGGGGGGATGTTACTTTTTTTTGGTGAAATTGATGCATGCAAAGAAATGAACTCGTGTGCTCAAGCGTAAGCGAGATAGCATATATCTGTCTCGCACCCGCACGTCCTCCAAACTTGGTCAACCAGCCTTGACCAGTTCCCTCAACCGCACCGCACCGCGCGGACACACACAGTGGGCCGTGTCAAACTTCCTTCAAAATATCAAACCCATACCACGCGATCGCGCCAGAGTCCGTCGTCTCGGCATCAGTGTCCAGACCAGACAAGCACCTCTTTGACAACGGAGACCAGCCTCACGCGCGCTCCTGTCAGCCACACCTAGGACCTGCTGTCCGAGCTCCAACCAGGATCCATCTCGTCTTCACGCTGCGCGAGCCACGTAGGTGAGTTTCTTTGCTAAGTCTGTTTTGCCAAAAGATCGCCGACATAAACCCTGGCCTTATATTTTTCTTTGTCATCATACCCCTTATATCTCTTTCCATCCAAGTACAGAATCAGCACCGCTATGGTAGGATATTTTTTGTATAAAAAATTCCCCAATTATATTGAAATGTATAACTTGAGTTAGCCAGGAACAAGTCTTGTGTAGTGAACGTAAATTTAAAGATAGCTAATAAGCTTTCAAATGTGTTGTAATGATTTAATTTACTTGTAAAACATGTCTGTATTTCAACTGAAATCATCATGAATTTTTGTCATATCCAGCCACGGCGATTAAATTATCTGAAGCATCTATGGTAGATGATAAAATGTTGATAATGGACATAGATATCTGAACTCTGCGACCCGTAAGCACGTGTGCTAAAGTTTATTCGAACATGGTGCAAGCAGTTCCACTTCTTATACCACAACTCCTGCCGTGACGGGAGTACTTAGGAGTGGAACTAGTATGCCAGAAACCCAAGGCTGTGCTCCGATATTTCAAGGAGCTTGGTTAGGCAGAAATGGGGGAAATGAATAAAACGCCCCAAGCGGGATGTCCATGCAGGACTCATCGCCCCCACCTTAGAATTAGAATTAGAATGATTACTTGACACGGTATAATAAAACGGAATGATCAGAATTTTATTATTTTTCTAAACGTTTTATTATGTAAAAGATACAATGATTACGCGGCTAGCAGACTGTGAGCTAACTCCGACCATCGCTAAGCAAAAACAACATTCATTATGATGAATCATGGCAACTCATTGTTCTTTTCAGTGCTTTAAATAAATTTCTTTTGAAACAGCCACAATGGCGGACCTAAGCGTAGGAAGGAAAATTAAAAATATTTTCGGCTATTGCGTTCATTAACGCGAAACACTCAACTTTGCTCAGTAGCCTTGCCTACGTCAAATTTGTCTGTTTAAATATAGTTAGATAAAATATGATACACGATAAAATAATATTTATTAATTTCATTGTTTTTTTTTATTAAAACATTTGTTTACATTGTAGGTGTCCCTGGCAACCGCTGTAGGATTCTCTGTGTCGCGGTGCCAGTGTTCTTCCGTTGAACAAAATATTTATTAATTGCAAACAAAAAGCTTGGTAATTATTATCTTATGAGAGTGGCTGACTCTGACGTGGAGAGTATTTAAACCTTCCGAGAGGCCTCTGAAATGGTATAACGGCTGCTAAGACTATAACAATGACAAACCGCTGAGATCAACTAATTAAGAGTTATCTAACCCACGAAAGTGTACATTTTTGAGCTTCTTTGTGAATATAGTTAATGATTATAAATTGTCTAATTTCGAATTTTACTGCTATCATATTTCATGAATATGTTAACGTTTGACTACCTTGTACTTATTGGCAAATAGTAGTTACTATCACAAATAGGTAAGTAAACTCCCACTGGCGCATTATTTTTCGGTTCAGTAATGTAAAATTTCCCTTAAAAATATCGCTTACAATTCACGTGACTGACATTTTAGTCCTTAACAACTAGTAGTTACAATGTATATCAAACCTAACGGTTATTCACGTCCAATATAGTAATTTATGATACCCTTTTGTTCGAAGCTTGGTCACTGCTTTATATCGCCCGTTAACGAAGCGCAGTCGCCTATCTGCATTTTGCAACCAAATTGGATTTATTTTCGGATTTTTTTGAACTTATGTGCGTTCATGTTATAGTGAAATGTAATGGTGATGTGGTACAAACAAATTTATATGTTACTACATAGCATAAAGATATAAAATAGGAATGTATGAGAGTGGCCAACTCTTGACAGAGTTATCAAATCAGGCTTAGGGTCTCTGACATGGCTTAACGAGTGCCGTCGGGCAATCAGGCGGGACCTAAAATTTTACAGGTCATCTGACCGTCATACTAAGTAACTTTATACCTACTATAAAAATTTGGATAACTACATAGGTACAAGCAATATTAATGTCTTTCAGAAGTCTGATCTGTCCGACTAACTTAATATAGCTCACTCTATACTCTTTTTATAACAAAGAGTGTAAAACAGACCAAATTGTATTTTAGTGTAAAATAAAAGTTGCTTAGGTCAAAGGTGAAAACGTGACGAAGTTTTCTTATTATATAGAGTTACTTTGATGCACGTACAATATTAGTTCTGCTTAAAAAATATGACATGCAATATAATAATATCGTCTAGGTTACCTGGAAGAGATCACTTTAGTGATAAGGTCGCCCAATGTCCCTGGTTACCTTCCACCTTTATGTAAAATATGTTCTTTTTATTTGGTGTACAATAAAGTATATTTGATTTGATTTGATTTGATTTGACATGCAATTTGCTTTATATTCTGACAGATATTTTACAAACTGTTTCTAAAGTTTTTAATATTGTTCTTGAGTATGTACGAAAAAAATATTGTAAGGTGTCACAACGTCCTCAGCGAAAATATAACAAAGTTAATTAGATTTATTTTTCGGTTCCTTGTTTTTGTCAAAGATTTTAAAAAAAAATAACAAGCATCTTTTCCTGCTAACATCACAAAGTGACAAACAAATTGCGGCGAAAATATTCTTGTTGAATAAGAGACGGTAAAACTAAAGAACACGTATGCGCTTGGCATCTCGAACATTCAGTTTAGGACGCATTTTATGGAAGCAACGTGACGTGCGCTCGCTGCGGATTCCTTCCCTATATCGCCAACCACAGACTATGTAAAAGAAAGACAGCTTATTCTTCTTCTTCTTATCGAATGAGAGTGGCCAACTCTGATGTAGAGAGCAGCTTATTAAAATAAGTTCATGCAACATGAATAATTTCAAGCGTCCCTAACGTAATAAGAATATGCAAAGCAGAGAACAGCTGATTCATGTGTTAAGTAGATCGGTTTTTTTGTGTTCTGCAAGCAACCGTTTTAAGTTTCGGGCTACATTAGTGCTTAAAATCGAGGTTGTGACAAACTTGCCTGTTTTGTCATACTATTATTTTAAAGTAAATTTGCTGATGATATGTTTTTTGTACTGGAATAGAATAAAAAATTATGGAGATTGATGATATGACGGTCGTTCATATATAAAGTTCGAAAACTGCGAGTATCGAGTATGTTTTATCTTTCTGAGATTATAAGACATCTGTTTTTACCTACATACATGTTTTGTATCTATGACGTAATGAGCCGTTTATTTAGTAAGTTGCCACTGTCTCCACATATCGAAGATTTTATCCCGACGTGCAGATATGCTCAACAGCACACAATTGATAGATAGGTGCCATAAATAGGACATAAAGCCTCCGATACCCTGTTCCAGGACAAAGGTAGTAAATCTGGAAGATAGTTGCGGGAGCTCGTAAGATATTTAACAACTGTGGCCACACCTTGTGCGTTTATGAAGGGAGAGGATAGGACGGAACAGACTAGTTAGTAATTTTTGAAATCGGTTCATAAATAACGGAGTAATTGCGTAACATATCCACAAAAAAAATCTTTCAGAAGACTTGATAACCTTCTTTTTTTGAAGTCGGTTAAAAACAAACATTTTAGAGGTAAAATATACACTTTAATTCTGCAAAGATCTGGTTGATGACTATATTTTACTTTGTTTATCTTATAGAACTAGATTAAACGCACTTAATTTGATATTACGAGTAGGTATATATACGAGATAACGTTTTTATGATAGTGCAAGCCATCTTACATTTTAATTACTTTTTGATATTCTTTCACATACACACTTGATCGTTATCATAATAATATGATGATGCAGAAGATATTATGAAATTTGTTAATTAAATTATGTAAACTTAATTTATAATAATTTCGTTTATAACCTTTCCTATTGCTTATGTGTGGCTTAATTAATATTGATGTTAACTGTTGCCTACTTCTATTAAAGCTTTCAGCCTTGTTAAGCAATCACTAGACATACTCTAAATTTGTTCACCTATTTTTTTTTAATAAACGAAACTATTTTAATTTTTTTTTCACTTGCAACACATCGTAGACCAAAAAGTACTCTAAAATAACAATACACGTATACAATTCGTATCTACTTCGATATTTATTCAGTAACCAAACTATTTGTAACAGCCCCCGCACACTACCCACCGGCACTCCATAACACTGCGACGCGAGATCCAATTTAGATAGCGGTCAGAGTTGCAGGTCGCAGGTCTTGTAGAACAATAGCAGGCACCGCCGCGGTCACCGTGCGTGCCCGCGTCGCAAATCATGTGGTATTGTGCTGGGGCACGGCTATTGTGTATGACGTAGGGAAATATTACGTGGTGTAGTTTTATCCATAAACCTCTTGTGCTTTTATTGGTAACTAGCGGCCCTGCCCGGCTTCGCACAGCAGCCATATTATTGAAGGTATGCTTCACCTTTGCCTTAGTGTTTGCTTGTGTAGTTGTCATTTCTTTAATTAGAGTTAGAATTTAACATTGACTTATACAACTACACTGAAAACAATTCAAAAATACCTTCACATAAGGTAAAAATAGCGATGATCAAAAAATACTTTATCACAAACGTCGTCGTCCATACAAAATATATGAGATAAATAACCTTAATTACTTTTCCTTTATGTAAGACGAAGGTAAAAATATTCACAGCAGCGTTATGGAGAGAAAAGATAAGCCGGAAATTTAATTATCGCTCTGCCTTTGAAAACAGGAGGTATCGAGTATAAGGTATACCTACTTGAACAATATTTTGTGTCAATATTTTCAGCGTTTGTATTTGCAAATATTGGCTTTACGTTCAAAGTGTAATGAAGGACTCGGCTGTGGATGTATTTTTAATTTTATCTTTATTTGTAGAACTAGTTCTTCTCGTTTACTGTTATGTTGCCGAAGTAATTGTAAATATCACATTGAATGTTTAAATTTGACTTTATTCACAATATAAAATCACGGAAAATGAGTGAGATATTTTTAAACAAACAGATTCAATAGCTTTGCAAAATAAAACGCATTTTCTTTGAATGGAATCCAGATTGTGAAACTTTTTACTGAGGTGTTCTTTTTTCTATCTTAAAATAGTCGTAGATTGAAACTCTATACTATAGGTAGATGCTAAGCACTAAAGATGGATTACTCATTATTGACGCTGTATAGTATTTTTTTCAAATACAGTGAAACTTGGTTAAGTTTAGTTATTTATGTATACCATCTAAAGCTGGCCAATCGCAGAAGTGTGTTTGTGGTGGTAGCTAATACCGAGTGCGCAAAACACCTCTCGACTGGCATCCTTGTGGTCAGACAACAGTAGTAGTGATTTATGAGCTGGTCCGCCGCAAACCGCGCGTTTTAGCTTCAATGGATCTACATTAATAGTGGATATTGCGTTTGTTGCTATTTGGAGTCGGGAAATCTGTTGCGGGACTATTATGACTTATGAGAAATGTTTTCATAAGTTGGCAGGAAAAATAATAATAAGTATATTATTATGTTCATTATCCGTATTCATTAATTTACAATTGTTTTTTTTTAACATATGTATGTATGAAAAATATATCGTAAAACTTTAAACTAGTGGTGCCGCTGCCAGCGGGGTAGGATCCAAGCTGCCGGTGGTAGAGACTACAAAGACAGGAACCTCCAACAATACGCGCTGTGTCTATCACTGCTGCCTGTAAGTATATGGCCCTTAATCCAACCTTCCAGCGAGAGCCTCTTGAGGTGTTGATCGAGGCTCTTCACTATAAGACCGTTCACCGAAATGTTATGTTAGTTATTATTATTAAATATGAATAACTAAAACTAGACTAAACTAACTAAATAAATTCAATAACTCTATGCGGATTATAATAATAGAAGGATATATTATAAAAATAGGTAGGTAATGATTTTTAAAATCTGGATTACTGAGACTTAAATGCGTTTTAATCTTAGCATTGCTTTTTAATTCTATTACAATATTGTTTTTATTCCTAACATATATTTCCTCTTTAGATTAACGGTGACTGAATAGTGGAAAAAATAGTTCTATGTTTACTAGAGTGTTTTATATCAATAATTGCAAAAGCATTGGCTGTTTGAACTTCAAAGTTCAAATTCCATTTAAACTTCCTAGGTCAGCCAGTGGGTCACGCAAATTCCATGAATATTTGCAGGGTCATATGAACGCTCTGAAGGCATTAAATAAGCTGATATAATACTTTCAAATGTGGCTCCCAAACTTTGTTGGGTCGCGACCCATGAGTGTTATGATGATTCATGACCAAAAACCCGCTCCGCTATAAATATAATTGTTGTAACGGATATCTCGAATGTAAAAGTATAAACATAAGTGACCAGTTTTAATAATACAAATATCCTATTTTCAGGAACTTGACACTGAGAACGAAATATTATGCATGATCGCACTCATAAAAAAATCAGAGAGTGTGGCTCAGCAGTTCCAGTTCTGCTTTCATTCTGACGTACCCTGGTTCGAATCCACACCAATGATTTGTATTTTTAAGTTATGTGTGGTATTGCGCTCGCTTAACGGTGAAGGAAACATCGTGAGGAAACCGACATGTTTGAGGACCACAATATCCGAGGACATGTGTCTTTCTGAGCAAGAGAACTCCCCTAACGAATAAATTTTTCGGGGGAGTCACTACGACCCTCAGCCATAAGGAAATACGACTCAAAAATCCAGTGTCTTTTCTCCCGCAAAACCAAATTTCATCCTAATCAGTTCAACTGTTTTAGCGTGAATAAGTAATAAACACAAACTCAGGCACAAACTTGCACCTTTATAATATTAGTGTGATATATAGATACAATTACTGTTTAAAAGGATCGTAGTAAGTCCAATACATAGAGTATATTTGAGTTTGTAAATCAATAAATATATAACTAACTTATGATATCCTTTATTATGTGTATAAATGTTGTAAAGTAATTTGATCAATATGAATGTGAATTTAGATGTATTAATAGTAGTTTATGCAACTGTCATATAATGAAGGGTATTAAAACACGAGTGTGAGTTTATGAAACGAGCGCAGCGAGTTTCATAATAGTAACGAGTGTTTTAATACCCGTGTTATATGCGCGACCAACCTGATTGCAATCAGGTTGGTCGCGTTTTATTGATGTTATAATGAGATATTACGATATCGATGTGGATATTATACCATCATGTGAAATTGCTTAAATTGAGTGTTTTGTTGTCTGCGCTATAACAGTAGTAATTATAAGTCAAGTATTGGAAACATAAGTAGAATGTTACAACATTAGTGTAGATAAATTTTATTATGATTTAAATGCAAGTTTTAAGTTTTATTATTACACGTTCGTAAGAACAAAACAGTTTGCTATTAAATAATACTTTACTTAAACAAAAATATATAGCATCCACGTCTCATGTCCAGTTTAACCGCCACGGGCCCACATTTGTGTTTGAAATTTAAAAATGCATAAAACGTACAACCTTCCCCTTGGGATTACCGGGTGATTTGTGTCAAACTCATTTGTTTCTGTTTCAAATTCACACGTATTCTATAATAAAAAGCGAGCGAAAGTGCAAGGCAAGATAAAATACTTTATTTAAAGTAAAGCGTTATTACTTGACAAAACCATTTTAACTTTGAAATATTTGTATAATGACTACAGCCACAGTCATATAGCAATTTAAATATATTTGTATGTTACATGTTAAGTTATGTTTAATAGCCCATTTACAGCCATTGTATAATTATTAGTTAAATTGGGCATGTTTAACTACACTTGATATTTAATGTGATGTAATTATTGGTTTAATTTGACGTTTTAATTTCATTCGACTTTTATTTTAATCTGATATCTTATCATTGTAATAAATTTATTATTTTTGAAACATTGGCATAATGGTGCAAATTCGACTGATTATTCAATTTAAATTCTACAATAAAAATTTTACACAAGCTCAAGTAATTTTGCTAAAATTTCCCGGAAACAAACATTTTTGAGAAAAATAACTGGTTTACGTAGTAAGCACCAATTCTGTGGAACGTATGTGAGAAACTTTGGCCGTATCTCAGAACTGCCGGTATTAAGCTATCATAAGGGCGTGTATTCAGTTGTAAGCGATAGCGATTATTAGCCAAATATATTATAGCAGCGCCCTGCGGTGTTACACTCACATATAACTTCGCGATGCGATGTGATAAGTGATTTAAACCGCCATTTTTTAATAAATTTCTTTTACTTTTTTCCCCCTTGATCTTTAAAACATGACCTGCAAGTAGATGGCTTCGAGGCCGTCACTACGACTTAATTCCTGGGATCTGTGTGTGTGTGGCGGTGCAGCTGGCGGCGCCGAAACCCAGACATGAGAAAGAAGACCGCACTAGATGAGCGCCGAAGCACAGGGAAAAAAAGACACGATCTCATCACGATGCCGTCACCGAGACATAAAGTTTACACATTAAGAACTATAGATACTTAAGGGAAATTGTATTCTGACTTGCCCTATATGGTGCGATACCATAAGGTTAATAAAGTTTTTATCTTTTATCTTTAATCAAGTCTGTGCCACCCCTGGGTTCCAAGAGGCTATGTGGCTGGCGCCAGAGCCCAGGCCGCCGACGAATAGACAAAGGGAGGCGTACGGCATCGTCATCGTCATCCCCGTCAATCACCGCAACAAACAATGGATCACCCAATTTTAGTAACCCTTTCACAATTTATGCAACAACAGTGTTATTGTATACATTCATTCATGAATCGCCTGACTTTGTCTTCCCAAAAAAACAGCAAGCTTCTTCCAAAAAAAGCAGCCCGGCCAAAAGAGCACAGCCGGGCAGGACTTTACAAGTTGCAAAAAACTCGCCAACTAAATGCAATGAAACATAATTATTTATTGTTAGTTTATACCACAGAACAACGATCGGGCCACATCGCCCCCGCGCGTGCCCCCCCCCCATAGAAGCGAAATGACTAATAATACGTGGTTCTCGTTTGGACCAGTAAACATGCCAACCTAACCTACGACAGCGCTTGTCAGTTTGTTGTCGAACAAAGTCCGAGCGAGAGAGAGTTTTCGGTCGTTTTACTCGGTTTTACAGCATGATAAACTATTAAATATGTCCTGGTGTCAAGTTAAAAATTGTAAGAACAAGTTCCAGTGTTACCGGCGTGAAATACCATCGGTAAGTAGTAAAATTTCGTAATTTTAATAAATAAAACTTTTGACATTTTGAATGGCATTAACACATTCGTTGTCATGACGACGATACTTCTCGATAGCTAAGTGATGTGTAAATGGGACCTAGCAAATTATCGATAATCGATATAATGTATATGATGTTTCTGGATTTGTATGGAAATGTTTCTGGATTACGGTTTTTATTTAACACATACTTAATTTACATTTTCCAAAAAATCCAGTGTTAAAAAATAAATGGATATTGGCGACCGGTAGATACAACTGGTTTCCTCATAAAAATGCCCGAATATGCTCCAGTCATTTTGAAGATGATTTGATAATTAAATAAAATAGATAAAAATAAATTTGCTATAGAGATAGTTTCAGTCCCCGGTAACGACATAGGATAGTTTTTATCCAATTTTATTTTTTATCCACGGGATAAAAAAGTTTTTACAACGGATAACACCGCGGGCCATAGCTAGTTAACTATAATTTGTACTTAAATAATATAGTTATACTAAAGACATATATTTCCATCTTCGAAGTAAATGTGTAAATAATCGATAAAAAAAATATCGACATTGCACAGCCGATGAAGTTGAAGCGTACTGTGTACATGAACATCTCGTGCGTCGTAGTGTGCGTGCCGAAAGTGTGTTAGTTTTAGTAAATGGTGACACCTGTTTTGTATCGAATAAAGAAAGAATTCGCCTCTAGTCACAGGGCGACAAGCATGGACTTCAAAGCTCTGTGGTTTATACTGTTTTCTGTTACAGTTGAAAATATTAGTTGCAATAATTTTATTCTATTTTTCAACTGACACAAGTAGATTTAAATAAATTAGTTGTAATATGCAATGAACTGATTAAATGCAAATAAATCAGTTGTGATTAATTTTGTTTCAATTTATTTTTCAATCAATTGATGGTATGCACAAAATTTTATTTCATTAATGCCCAGCGATAGGTTGTTCACAGGACTTCGAGTTGGAACCAATTTCCGATGCGCTGGCACCATTCGCCTTGCTGGTGCTCCACTACTCGACTGCGGCCGTGACTATATTGGAGTGACGGTGTGGAGATGATCGCCACGCTGAAAAAGTAATCGAACTTTCAGACAATTTGGTGAAAGAAGTCATCACTAAAAAGATTGGTGGTGACAGTGGAGTGAGCAACCACGATTAGACTCGAATCTCACTTCAACCAAATGTCCACATTAAAGCAAATAAAACAATGATGTCGCAATAGCTGGGTTCACAATATATGACAAAAAAAACCATCTAGCTCAGCTATTTTATTTAATAATAAAATTACCACCATATACGAGTACAATATTGTTGATAAAAAATGGGTACCCACATATAAGTCGACAAGGCCTCTTTACAGCCGCAACTGTGTGAAATCGTCTTATTATTATTAACTTCATGAAATTTGAACGTAGATAAGGCAATCTAAATCATGTCCTGTGACGCGTGATGGCTGAATAGATAAACTTCATGCAGGTCAATTCAAATGTAAATAAACACAAATTTTCCATTATAGTGTTGATGTTGCTTCTTGTCGATGGACGAGTTAATATTTGCTCTTTTGTTAGTTACCCAAAACTTTCATCTTATGACTTGCGAATTTGTAGCTTAGTATCCTGAAGCCTGAGTAGAAGTATTTGTACTATCAACTTAATTAAGCTTCACTATCTTCAATTCAAGTTTGAATAACGACACTTGAAAATTGAATCGGTATCTTTAAAACATGAAAATGTGATAATAACATGACCACCACCTACACAATGGTAAAAGCCCTTTAAAATACGCGGAGTTTCAAAGCGGATACAATACTATATTATGAAGAATACACTTTCACTATTTGGCAAGTTAAAGACTCAAGAAAACAATCTGCGGCTAAGTAATGCATTTGTGGACTTTAAGAAAGCGTTTGCCTCCAACAAAATCAGTACATTAAAAATGTATCCATTCAGTGCTAGCGATGCCAAATATAACGGCAAATGTTGATGTATTAGTTTGTTACGATGATTTTCCAAATTAAAAACACCAGACTTGGTATATCTACTTATGTTGGAAATCTCTTCTGAATAATTTAGGTTCTTGGATTGTAAAACAGATGGTTAAAAACGTAAAAATAAATTACATCTCAAACCTATAATTTGCTGACGATAGCGTCATGCAACAATGACGTACGATCTACGACGTACGACGTACGAAATGGTTTTATTCAAAGTGTTGGCCTTTTTTTTTACAAGGAATGGGTTTTCACTTGACCGTATATTGCCTCAATAATACGTCTTCGAATGAACCTGGTAGTTCTTCATATTACAAAGGTTATTAGTCAATTTGAGATCTGTCATATTCATTAAGTAATAATTATTTATTATGACAAAGACCTGTAAAAAAGAAGATTATAATTATACAGAGTTTAATTATAATCTTCTTTTTTACAGGTCTTTGTCATTGTGATATTCTTGTTACGAGAACTGATTATTATAGAGTTATAATCAGTTCCCGTAACAAGAATATCTCTCACCCGTAATTTGCAGATGACAAACGTAGTCATACGACAGTACTGTTCAGTGCAATCCAGATGGGTCTTCTCAACATATCAGGCTTTGAATAAATCTGAAAAGACACTGGTAGTCCTCCCTACCACAGTTTTAGCTCTGATATATAAAATAATAAAAAAATACACACAGCGCCATCTAGCCCCACACTTATGAAAAGCTTGTCTCGTGGGTACTAGATATTGGATATAATACTTATATACTTTTAAATAATCAAAAAGAACTGCACTTACAAATAAGTTAGTTTTTACAGCTTATAAAAGAAAGTTTTATTTATGAAAACGTATGATTTGGGGGCTGAAATCATTTTATAAAATAAAGTATAAACAGTAATTCCGCTAGTTTCTTACAACTTACGACGTAGCCATATTTTGAACATGGCGCATTGCATCTGCTTGAGCTCATATAACTTATTACATAGCTTGGCTTAGATAGCAGTAGTAACTGTAAATTAGGTAGGGCATTAAATATTTTATCTGGCACTAACTTCCAACCTTAGAATAGGACATACGAAAATTGTCACCATACTGAATGATCTGTAAGAGTAAGACTGATGTCTGTAAGAGGTGTGTTGTTGATTGAACCTCAATAGTTTAATATACAAGACTTGTACATTAGAGTAACATTAGTTCATTATATTATATGTATCTATATTTATTATTTTATTTTACTTGTATTTATAAGATCTGTGGGTTTGGTAGGTTTGGGACCTTTGTCATCAGAAATTTAATCAATCTGGCAGTCCTAACCTAAACTTGTCTTTTATATGTATGTATATTCTGTGCCTAAACTAAAAAGAGACGTAATATACGACAAGGATATATTATCTTGTCTCAAAATTTTTAATCAATCTTTAACCTAAGTTATTGTACCAATTTATTGAAATTACTCAGAAAAGTGCGAGATATAATTAAAGAGGAAGTGTAACAGACTGTGGAATTGAGTTCAAAAATGAAATTTAACGATAGAATGGCAATTTTCCTTCACAGTACTGTCTCAAGATTTAATTGCTGCCATTGTCCGAGACGGGATATTAATATTTTCTGAGGGACTCTTCACCGGATATTGTACGAGTGCTCGCTACTTCATTCACTACAAAATTAGACAACTTTTTATGTTATTAATTTTGAAAATGAACTGTCATATTTATCTGTCCAACAAAAGTGCAAACTTTTGTTGTAGGTTATCGGTGTTTATATTCTTATTTCTTAAGAAGCGCATGCGATCACCAATGTTAAGTAAAGGTCGACGCGGTCAGACCTTGGATGGGTGACCAGGGTGAAAAGTGGCATTCCATTTTTGGGCGCTTCTGTGGGTCGGATGACACGTTACATTGTAGATCCCGGCTGTTTGTCTAGTACGGCAGTCGCTAAACCATGTCAGAGGCTCTTAGGATGGTTTGAAAACTCTCGACACCAGTGTTCACCAGTGTCATTCAAAAAGAAAAATATCTTATTTCATTAAATTTACGTAGACTTGTAAGTTTATCTAGCCAACCGAAGGGCTTCTGACATAGCGTTTACGATAGGAACCACTTTGTATTTTTTTTACATTTGATAGGCACATGCTTGACTACAACTCGCCTGATGTTAAGCAACGTTGTAATCTACAATCTTGCGTGCTTACCTAGAAAAAAAGAGCCGTGCTATAAATAAACAGAGACAAATACTGTCCAATTACATAACCACATTAATTAATAGTAATACTAATTGTTTGATCTAGAAAAAAACTCTTGTCATAATTAATACATACGTGTGTAATTACATGCCACAATTACCTCAGTTCAGTGCACATTGATAGATTAGATCTCCAGTTCAAATGAAGATGCATGACCTCGGATCGACAGGTGGGAGGATGATTGATTGCATTCTTGCCGTCTTCTTAAGGACGTCGTTTTGTTGTCAATATTGTGAACGAAAATAAAAACAACACTTTGTTCATATGAAACTCACAAAAACCAACCCCAAAACTGCTATATCGATTTATTGACTGATTATTGTAAATTAATGTTGCAAAAAGGTCATGCCGGAATATTTTACATTTGTAATAAATAAAAATAATAATGCTGACTGCTACTTCGCTCAAAGGGCAAGCATTGCTATATATACGAGTATATCTATATGCGGAAATGCCGCCAGCATTTTGAGGACCTTTCCTTCTACTAAAGGCATTTTAGATTAAGTTTTTATTTTATTGTTAGTAAGTAGTTGTTTTAGTGTTAATTTAGTTTTTAACAAAATTTTAGCTTAATTTAAACTTATAAATTATGTGTGATAAAATACGTGCGTAACAGTTTAATACATACGTGTAAGTAATGGTATGTTCACTGATAATAACATTTCACTTTGAATATTATCTACTCCAGTTTCGTAAAATAATGATTTATATAAAAAAATAATTTCACCGACGTTCATTTAATAACGCTATTTCGTTGAAAATTGAATAATATATAATAATAATACTTGTCCATTTTTAATTTTAATCCATGCTACACATAAATGGATTAACAAATTGATAATTTACTATAATAATTAGCATATTTACAACTGATAAGAACACACTTAGTTTTAATAAAACAATAGGTACTAATATAAAATGTAACTGCTTAAACTAAAAATGATTGAGTTGGGTATATTTTTCTATTACATTTTGTTTACTAAATCAAAGAATGTAAATATACCTACAAATCTTGATACGATGTGAAAATTTTGTACAGTAATAAATGATACTTACTTACCTACTTACTTACTCCGCTGGCGCAGCGACCCAAAGTGAGTCTTGGCCTCCGAAACAAGAGATCGCCACCGGTCCCGGTCTTGAGCCGCTTCCCGCCAGTCCGCTAAAGAAGCACGCGTAGATCTGACTCCACGAAGTCCTTCCAGCGGTACCTCGGCCGACCAACGGGACGACGGCCACCCGGGCCTACTCTGTCTTATCGTGGTTAATTCTGAAAATAAATGATACAGACTTATATTATTGTATTATTTATAAATCAAAGAATGTTAACTTACTAAAGTCCATTTGTGAGCAGAATGAAGTTTGTCTCAAGGCTCGGGAAGCCCGGGTTAGTTACAGCAAGCTCAGCTCATATCGAGATGGATTCGAGTAAGCTTAATCTGAGGGGATTCGACTTAAGTATGATTGCAGGATCTCACGTCCGTGGTTTTCCTCGATAGCTTTCCTTTTGTTTTTCATTTAAGTACAGAGGTTTTCCGTTTTGTAATGAAAATGTGTATGTTTTGTCTTACAAAGTAACGGTTATATAATATTACAAATGTTTGAAGCAATATTTGGTTTAAAATGCAGTATGAATTATGTAAGATCTATGTTACTTTTTTGCTTAAATTTATATTATTGCATGAGCTTTAGCACAGATACTTTTTACACACAAAATAACAGAAAATTTTGTGTTTTGCACGATATTTGAATTAATAAAACGACACGTAATCATTAAAACAATATTTGGCAAGTAGACATGTTTTTCTTTTATTATATTTCCAACTTATTTTTATTATTATCCTTACATTTGTACGGACATATATGAGAGCAATATCATTGAAATTACCTGCATTATCAGGATGAAATATTTGTCGTCGGAATGGCATTTCATATTTGTAGATCGAAATGTGCCAGTAATTTCCCCTGCGCCCTACTTCATGATAGTAAAAGCAATAGCTATAATAAGAATATAGGTAATATGAGAATAAAAAATAATATTAAGGTATTACTAAAATACGAATCGATAAAATGTACTCATAGTAAGCGTATGACATAAGTAAAACGTGAAGTTACTTTCATCATCATCATCCACGTCCTTTTTTATTTTAATTCCTGGAAATATTCTCTCTCTCTATATGTGCTAGGTGCGTCGATCTGTTGAATAGAATATCCACGGCTCGAACAATGTCGTCATATTTTAAGCCCAGGTTACTTTAGTAACTTGTAATTTACAAAGTAACTTAGTACTATTACATCAATGTGACGAAAATATTTTTATGGCAAATTAACTTTAATAACCAAATGAGACAATCCATCTTAAAATCTACGAGACATTTTAAATGCAAATAAATAAAAATCAAGACATTTACCGCAAATATTTTCATACAACAAAACGACCTGTATCATTAATGCTCATGGAACGCCCCGCATTGTGCGCTAATTGAATGAAATCAATCAGTTTCGTTTGCGAACGTAATAAATTGTATCGTAACCTACTTTCAGCACTATCGACAAACTAGGGACATAGTAAACCAATACTAGAGTCCAGGCCAAGATAATTTATATTGACTAGACGCAGCACTTTCATGCTCCAGATCAGATGCTAGACAAGATGTTGTAGTTCACGGTTTATCCGTTGGAAGAGTTATCTAAGGCACACTAGAGAGTAAGGATGCTCGAGATCTCCAGATGTATTCAACGTGTGAGCTCAGTCTATAAATCACGGAAGTAAATGGAAGTACATACTCGGATAAATAAATTGCATGTGGACGTTGTACGGGATGGAAACGAGATGGTGATTAGGATGGAGTGTAGATGCAGAATATGCAGAGTGAGAAGATAGAAGAAATATTTTATCTTGTTTCATAAATAGCACTTCGCTTTATTAGACTAACGTAATCTATTTCACACTCACATTCCTATCCACGTTTGATGCTTAATTTGATACTCACATAATATAGTAAAATTAATTTATAGACGTTTCTTTGTTATTCAAGTACTATATAATGTATTTTATTTAACAATAGTGGAACATAAAATAAATACGACAGATTATGAAAACAGTAACAGTTGTTGCCTCACTCTCAAAGCTTGCCTGTATCGTACCTACACGCAAGTTGTACTTATTCCGGAAAATCCTACCTATTCAATAGTTCGATAGTAAACCTAAGTAAATATTTCCTTTCGAGGAATTCGCAAGGTAAATTACTCAGAGTTTGATCTACTACAATATACCGAATTGATTTTGATATGGAATACTCGAAGATATAACTGTTTCGGTGTATTAGTTTTGTTATAGGTGTACTCTGTTTTAGTGTAGGTGGTTTAGACTTGGTACCTATTGTTTCTTATAATATATAATGTATATTTGCATACCTTGTGGGTTGAGTATGGTGTTCTTATATAATGAAATGTACCATCTTCTTGACCTGTACTTTGCAAATAAATGCTTTGACTTTGACTTTTTCTTACTCGTAGTGGTTGTAAATTAAGCATGAGCTATCTAGTGTCACAGAAATAAAACGTGTGAAACTATGCTAGTACAAATACCATACAATACTAGTTGGGATAGTTAGGTAGGTAGTTGTATATTAATACCAAAGGTTTCTATTTAGGGTTTGATTTTGTGTGGGGTTCTATCTAGGATCCTTGTCTTTTAGAAACCGATAAATAATTTACTTGAAAACCAATTTATTGTAGTTAAGAATAATCAGGCAATCTCGATTATTGACAATTCACGTTATGCTATGTCTGTCTTATAAATGTGAAAGCGTAACCCTTGCAAGCTTTGCTATTCACCAAGTCACAGATAATGTTTCTCTTCAAATATGATTACTCAGTATAACACATGACGTTTAAAAAAACCAACAGAATAGAATTATATACAAAACTTAATTTACCACCACAAGCGGCGGCTTTATTGCTGAAAGTGATCTCTTCCAGGCCTTCCCTATTAACATAATGTCAAATCAAATTTCCAAGCATCAGTACGTTCGTCACATCAATCTGTTGGCAAGCATCTAGCGCGTTGGCAGGTGGCTGCTATCGAGAGGATCATTTGGCAGAGGACAGCTAGCAGATGTTCGCTAGTTCATGTAATGGGCGTCGAACTAGAATAATTGCTGTCTTCTGGCACCTTGATAGGCATAATTTCATCAATAGGATTGGGTTGAACAACCTTTTTCTTTATTTTTTTTATTAACCTACACTGTTTCCCTCCTGGGCATAGGTCTCTCCCAATTCCCTCCATACGTCCCGGCTTTCTTACGCCAGGCACTAAAAAAATAAAAACCTTTAACCAAATATATTATCCAAAAAAATCCCAACAAATGTGAATTTAGATGATAAATAATTGAAACATACTTAAGATTAAACAATTTTAAAATAATAATGTAATCACTTACATAATAAATTTATTTATGTTCTCTAATATCTTAAACCTTGCCTAAAGTCACGTATGTAGCTACAATCATATAATCAATTATTATAAGATTTCTTTTATGACAGATCTATTCATGTACCTTGGTTTAACGATTTCACGGACTATGTCTATAACTATATATATACATATATGTATAGATAGTCCAATTATTGGAAGTACCCAGCGCTAGCGAATTGCATCCAAAGTGCATTCTCCATTGGAAATTGTTCTTGTTACGCGAGGAGGTCTACTGCGTAATGAATAGACGTAGGGGATATTTAGATTGCATGTTGTAGCTAGTGATTAGTTAATGAAGCACGTAACATGTATAAATCTGTATGAAAATTTCAGCATCATACTCCCATACTTATAGCATACAATAGTTAAATAAAAAAGGTTTCTGTTAGTGCTTTCCGATAGTTGCTTATTCTTCTATGACTCCACAATTCCCAAAAAAACATAAGATTGTGGCCTCTGAAGTAATAAAACCAAACTTAATGTGTTATGACATAAGTTATATAATATAACAATAACCCTGTAATTTTGCATATAATTAGTTGTAAAATTGAGTATAGACTCAAAAACTCATCCCTAATTTAATTAATTAATTCAAAACAGATGTTCCCGTTTGGAAACGTTAAACGGACCTGTAAAATGTTGGGCAAGTGAACACAACGTTTCGGAAAGTTAGCAAAATAGCGATGAAAGTTGCTTCGAATCGAGAGTTGCAGTTGTTCGAACAACTAGCATTTTGTAAAACTGCCTGCTGGAGGGGTTTTGACGTTCTCTGCTGAAAATTTACAGATATCGCGGGCGTAGTTCCAAATTTGGGTTTGCAAATGGAAGAAATTAATTAAATATCTGTTTGAATATTTGAACTTTGGGTACTATATATGTACGAGTAGGCATATATTATTTGTTATTATTCTGTACCAGTTTTTATAGTCAAATTTCATGTTATTGTACACCCCGTCTAGTCTTTTTTTTATATATATATTTTCCTCTCCATCCTATGGTTGCCTGGAAGAGATCGCTTTTAGCGATAAGGCCGCCATTTGTGGCATTAGTTTAATTTTTTCCCGTTTTGTATTTTTTTTTTTATGTGAGTGTCCAATAAAGTATTAATCTATCAATCTATCTACCAGTGTCACTGTATTTGTTTGTTGAGGTCTTTTTCTCATTAACGTGTAAATTTTGGTATGGATATAACAGCAAAAAAACCACAGAATAACAAAATTACAAGCAAAATCACAAGTACCACTAGTTTTTATAACAAATAGTTCATATTGTATTATTTGCCTAAGTTTTTTTTTAAGAGTACATTATTGGTTGCCTCGTGACAATTGACTATGAAGAAGAGTAGGTTCACACTGAAGTATTGTAGAAAAAAATATTTTTAGTCACATGAAAATGCCCTATAAACTTATGATTCCCTTTTTACGTTTTATTAAACCTACAAACCAATCTGTCAGTTTTACATCGCCACTGCCAAATTCAATTAACTTTGTTCACTGAAACTGGGCAAAACTGAAAGCATTCCTACTTCAGGATGTCATTTTCCAATTCAGGAGAATTGTGAAACGGAAAATTGTCGGTTTCGAATCAACGAATGCTGAATTTTTTCACAGAGTCACGTTTTATTCACTCCGCAATTCATCAGATGGGCATTTCGTCAACACGTAATCTGTACTTCGTTACTTAGTCATGGCAAATACGATTCAAAATCGTCATATCGACTAACAATGTTAGCTATAGAATTAACGACTCTAACCTCAAAAATATAAGGTTCGTTTTGGGTTGGGTTCGTGTATGAGATTTAGTTACGCTGAGTCAGCGTAAGGACTGACCGTGCGAGCAATGTGATTTGCGGTCAGGGCAAAGAATATCAGAACAGAGGGTTAACAAAATGATGATAGAAGGTACTTTCAATACATTAAAAACACATCATATTATGTTGTGCATGATAAATAACATATTGGTTGAATAATAGATTGATTCATGTATTTACAAAGAACACAACCTGCTTATGACATATAAATGTACCAAAAAAATATAATAATACAAAACATAAACATTTTGTCTTCCAGAAAATAAATTATTTTAATTAACTGCGTAAGGTATAACAGGAGGTCTATTCCAAAAAATATGCATAGCTATGTATGTACATACATAAACTTAACTTACAACATAAAAAGTTCTTCTTATAATGAGAAAATGGTACCTTATTTTCCTAAATATACTTTTCTAATATTATGTATTTGTACCTGTATTATCTGTGTATTGTAGATATGTGCACGCATATCAATCAAATCGCAAATCATTTATTGATAACAACATAATCATAATCTGGCAGGCTGTAGTCAAAAGTAAACCTTCCCACGTAAAAAAAAAAAAAAAATTTTTGAACAAGGAATGGGTTTGCACTTGACCGTAATTTGCCTTATGGTAAGCAATCATTACGGTATAGGATGGATACCTATTACACGTCACATTCTAAAATTGGTTAAAACTTCAATACTCTACCTACTTATATTAAACACATTGATACATTGATTTTATACATACGAGTACCTAAATTTCTAAGATATAGGACATGTTAGATAAGGAGACAGTTCTCTGTTTTGTTTATTCTATTTGCCCCCAAGGTCTCGAGTAAGCAGGATTTGATTGAATGCCGACATGCTGACGGGACACGGTCAGTTTGTAGATACAGAATTGGTTAATTGATTTCGGATGTTGTATGTTCGCTTGTATATTGGATGACGTGACAAATTGGACGGCTAATAAGACGGATATGAGATTACAACGCTCTTAGTCGGATTAGATCGGGAAAAACTGTTGGTGACTACCTACTATTGTTGTACTAGCGAATGTACGATATCATAGCTGTGTGTTTGTTATCTTATGTTGGGAAAAGAAATTAAGTGATTATATTTTAAATTAGACTCAAAGTACATTGACACTAGCGTGTTGTTTTTTTAATGGATTTATCGCGTCTGAGTTTGTTTTTTATCAATTCTCTGATAAGTGTAAAATAAGCTTAGTTTCTCGAATAACTTAGCTTGTCTTATGATAGTTTAATTGTATAAAATTTTTAAAAAATCTGGAAACAATAAAAGTGAAGTAATATTTTTTCTTTTATCCAGATTAAAAGGCAACGCCCTTGCATGTATGTAAAATATTAAATCTTGAAATAAAACAGTTTTAGTGCTATTACATTTTATATTTTGGGCTTTATAATCTAACAACTTACATAATAGTCAATCAAATTAAGCTAAATCAATTAAGTTTTTTTTTTACAATCACAATTTACAATCAGTCCTTCTCAAAACTTTCGTTGACATGTACTTCCTAATCAAAATCAGTGTGCTTTTTGTTTACGCATGGCATTTCACAGAACTTCTGTGTCTTAACTAACTCTTCCGCTTCGTCGAATGTAGCAGGAAGTGTTTTCTTAGCCGTCTCCGGTAAGAACAACGGTACTACAGCACTTGTGAATGAAGCAGCACCAATAATGGTTAGAGGAAGCCAAAATGCGACGTCGTCTAAAATAACAATGTATGGCGAAATTGCCAAAGCCACAAATCCACAGATGTGAACGAATGCTACGCCTGATCCTCTTACAGGTGTAGGCAACACTTCAGCGGCCCACTGACTGACGGCTCCGTAAGACATGTTCACTCCAAATCTAGCAACTACCACAAATCCTACAGACTGTGCACCAGTTGAAGCACCGATGGTCAAAAAAGTAAATATTGTACACACACTCATGACAGTCAAAGTTAGCCATCTCCTTCCAAAATAATCCAAAATGAAAGCAAGTAACAGCATAGAAGGTAATTCTGTGACTGATATCAGTGCAAAAGATATAAAGTAGTCGAAATCAATATTGCCAATATTTCTTAGAAGCCCATCAAATACTAATATTACACACATGTACTCTACACATATTAAAATAAACAATTTTACCAAAGTAGGGCGTTTTAGCATAGCAAAAATGCTGACATTTTCTTCTTTTGGTGTAGACTGAACTGTCAACTTAAAACGTTCTATTAATTCTTCTGGCACTGGTTTCTTGTTGACTTGTCCGATTTTTACAATTTTTGCGATGGCATCATCAACTCTGCCTTTTGATAAAAGCCATCTAGGGCTCTCGGGTATCAGAAATGGAGCTAATATAACAATAGCTAGCGGTGCACTGGTGGCTAGAGCAATCCATTGCCAATGTCCAAGGGCCAGTGCCATAAACGGTAAAGTAGTCACAAATAATGTGTAAAACACAGAGAAAGTTATATTTGCGAACAGACTCCTGTATTTCGGCGCCACATATTCCAGTACAAGTACAAACATAATAATCATGTTGCTATCGTATGCCATGCCCATAATAAACCTGCATACTGTAAACTGAACAAAGCTATTCGTAAAACTACTCGCAACACCTCCAACAAATCCGAAAAGGTTCGATGACACTGCGGCTGGTATTCTTCCAAAACGATCTGACACCCATCCGAATAGACAACATCCAACAATAGATCCAATGGAAAACAGGGATTGAGCAGTTGCTTGGTAACTGCTTTTATCGCACACCCATCCAAGTTCACTGGCTATAGTCGGGTACGGGATCTCATCACTAAACTCCCAACCGTTTTGACAGCTCTGTGTTTCCCAAGTTTCGTCCGGCCTGATTCCAGTTTCAAGAACCTGAGTCCAATTCGCCACATAGGCGGTGCATCTTGAATATCCGTAGGTAGAGTTTTCACTTGGAATCGCAAGTTCTCTTCTTTCTTCGTAGCTCAGGTGTTCCAGCTCCGGAATCCAGCACCAATGGTTTGACGACACTTCCGTGATGAACATCTGGGAGTAGAACGTGTAAACTCCAAACATGTAGAAAGGGAACGTTGAGAGCAGCAGCAGCACCTGGTATAGACCGAATTCACCAGCTGATGATAGCAGTTCTTCGTATTGCACTTTTTCATTCTCTGTGAACTTCTTTTCAGATTTCTCAATAGACATTCTGCCATCACGCGATCGCAAATCACTTTTCGTTGGTTCCTGTTTTTCATTCCCATTCTTATTTGACTCTTCTTCATCTTGATCAATATTCTCGCGAGCTTCGTTAGAAGGTCTTATGTATGGATTATTTAAACTTATGTGTTCAGTTTCTTTTTGCTTGATTTCATTCACGTGTTCTTCTTTATTGGCAGCTATATCTTTTGTCATTTTCCAAGTAACTAATTACCAATCACCAATTATTATTTGTCGTTATCAATGATTGTGTGTAACGAACGTAATCAATATAATAAAACTGATAATAAAATATGGAAAACGTGTGCTTATATAAAGTATGATATATTTTCAGATAAGCTCTGTGTCGTTTAGGCCGATAAATCTGATTACAGTATCCTATTATCATAATATATAAGTATTTAGATAATTAAATTAAAACAAATATGTAAATTATTTGCGCTGGCATTTTCTTATCTAGACTCGTGAAAATTATCCTTAACAATGTGTAGATGATATATTATATTATATATATCTTCAATAGACCAATTTTAGATTTTTACCTACACCCAAAATAAGTGTATATTATTTGGTTTTGTCCCCACGGTCGATGTTCGATTTCATGGATCAACACCTCAGTGCGTAATGCGTATGTAAGGGCTCAATGTCGAATCATTTCGTTCGAAAATAACATATTACTTTCGTATCATATTGCTATTACGGTGCTGTGATTTGGGTTTACTGGCACTTATTTTTTTGACCAAAATTACGTAAAGAATAATATTGTGTACTTGGGATTGGTTCATCATTTTCTGAAGATTACATGACCTAGCATATAGTTTTACTCGATACATTATTATGTTTTTGAATTCTTATTAAATTAACGCACCAGTAGATTAGCTATCTTATCTATACTTACATTATAATAAAGACACAGTCGCAACAGCCCTTTCAATATGTATTCGATTTGGTAGATCATGAAACCTAAAAACAATGGTAAAACTGTAATTATCGACACAATAGGTACAAGATAATATCGAATTAATGTAACTGTTCTATCAAAATTTTATATTATCACAATTTTTAAAGATATTTGAAGGCGATAGGATTACTTGGGAATATTTGCAGTGGAGGTAGGTACTATGTCAAGAATAGCATTGATTAAATAGCTAATTAATAGCGTTCATATCAGCGATTATACAGTTTAATTATTTTATTATTAAATTTTTGTTACATTTTAAGCAATTAATTACATGAATGAATATTCTGTAAAATTTACACAACTCTCAGGTTATCCCATTTTGGTTACTCTCAGTCTTGAACCACTGAGATACAGGCCCAGGCCTAGTTCGGGGTTCACAAGAAACACACATTAACATTGTATACATTAATCTAGTAATAATTTATGTTAAATAGTACCTACCAGTGTTTTGTCAAATAAATATCTTTATCTTATCTTATCTTATCAATTTCATTAAGTGTTGTAAAATGTATCGCACATACATCTAGAAATTCTTCAACAAAAAAAAAACAAATTGCTGAGTAAAATTTATTACTGACGAGAAGTAACAGGCCAGTAAATATAAATAATAATGAAACGTTTCCCTTTCAATTAGTACCCACAACAAGCGTTTGCTTAGTGTGAGGCTGTGGCAAATGACCCGGAATATATATATATATATATATATATATATATATTTATTTAAATTATTATAAACATTTTACACCCCAGCCACAAAGTCTCTCGAATTTATTTAGCAACATACGAGGTCCCAATCCAGCTTGCGACTTACGTGTGGAATGCAATTTCCTTTTAGATTCAATTACACACGTACCGAGCAATCGGACGTTTTGTTCGTTCCGTTATTGCGACATAACCACAAGCTGACAGTATGCTAGTTTCTAATTATTACAAACATTAAAATAAACCTTTAACATTGTCACTTACATATATCATCTATGCATGTTGTCTCTTCCCGTCTGTTAAAATAAATACTTTCTCTCTTTAGTATGATTTTGTGGCTACAAATAAAAAAAAAATGAAAATTACTAAGCATTTAGTAAATAACAGCTGTTTTTTTATTTATTTTATGGCAAATAACTCCTGACACATTGAAAGTATGCATGTCATAAGAACTTGACTAATTTCAAATTAGATCGTTGCAAATAAAAAAAAATCCTATACCAGGTATACCTATTTCAATGGTATTTTTTAATTAAAACCAACGACTAACTAGGTAATTAATTACCAAGTTTTAAGATCCTAATATTTGATATAGGTGGCGCAACTAAACGCAGGAAATTAGAGCTATGAAATACCAAAATAATAATGTAAAATAATACATATCATGTTTGTACTTGTGTCTACTGTACTGTATGTTTGATAGTAAAGTCCACTGTAGTCTAAGATGTAGCACGTTTCTCTAAAACAAACCTATTTACTCTGGATTGGAAGACCTCCGTTCCGGGACGTCTCATACCACGCCATCTAGCTCCATATTACGCGAACGCTTGTATCATGGAAACTAGGACCATGGATATTTATTGCGTGTGTGTGTGTGTGTGTGTGTGTCTGTAAATCTCTCACAATAAATGTGACAATAAATGTGAAAACAAGGGAAGAAAAACTAAACATAATACTTCTAACTACAACATAAAAAGGGACACTTAGAAAATCTTTAGAAAACCTAATGATAATCTAAGCGCTCTAGCCCACTGCCAGAGGGCAGCGTGCCCAGCATACTGGCCGCATTACCACGCTGATTAATTAACAATGTAGGTAATAGGATTGTAATGTGAGAACCTCGAGTACTGTCTACAATGACTCCAGCACGCATTGGCATAGCATTTGCATGGATATGGGTGTGTTGTTCGCCAACCGTCGATCCAGCATTGGGTTTCATTGATCGTTACTCGCTGCCACTGCAATCGATTTTATTTCCATGCGATAAGGGAGCTTGGGATGCACAACTTACCTTTTACATATAGCAATGGTGCAATTAATCGTAAATGAATGCGTATGTAAGTTATGTATGAGTTTGCTGTTTGCGATACAGGTATTCCTAGTGCAGGACCTACCGGTACCTTAACACAATGTAATCCAAAAAAATGTAAAACAAGTTATAGTCATTTAAGTAAGCTAGTAGTTAAGTTATAACATTTTATGAATAAATTTATTTGTATTTGTTTTGTATGACGGTGGGTAGCTCTGGTTTCGCTAATTTTTAAAGTAGTCTCAATCAGGTATTTTTTGTTGTACATACATACATAATAAGTGTCAAGTAGTTAGGTTTGAGAATTAGGGCTTGCGTTATATGATCTTAGTTTAACGTAGGCATTTCTAAGTTTCTTTTACCACACTTTATAGCTTATAAATAAAAATCGAAACCATATCAGATTATTTTCCTCTATATATAAAACCATGTATAAAAAGTTTGATATCAAATCAGTCTTTTCTTGACCGAGCAACTAACAATTATAAAAGTGTTTGGTTGTGTTGTACATACGGTACAACACAACCAAATTTAGCGTATTTTAAGTACATTTCTGTAAAATACAGAAACTAAGCTTGTTACTCTATACCGTGCACTTAGACGACTAATGCAGCATAGTATCATACAGTTAAACTGCACATACTTCTGTTAAAATGGCCAACTTTCACGAAATCTGATTAACACCGACCCGCGGGCTTCTAAAGCGAGCGGTAGGTAATAAGTTTGTAATTTTCATACACCGAATTTACGCTATGTGAAGTAATGAAAAATAGCACAGAATGGAAATTTCCAAACAAAAATATGAGCGTCAAAATTAATTTTATTTCTTTGACTATGCCGTTGCTAAGTATATTTTATGAAGAATGAAGTGAAACCGCTTAGGTAAAAAATAAATGATAGCGTTATTTTATTTTTATACTCGTAGTTTAGATTGAAATTAGTTAATACGCCATTACAGCATATTATATTTTGTACCTAAGTATTAAAGAAAACCGGGATGTATATGTAAAGACTGACTGGCCTGTTAGCTTAGTTGGCAGTGACTCTGCCTTCTAATCTAGAGGTCGCGGGTTCGATTCCCGCATTACACAAGTATTTATGTACTTTAAAAAAATATAATTACTTGTGTTGAGTCTGGTCGTTTGGATGTATAATAAGTATGTATTTACAAAAGAAAAGTATATAAGTATTATATCCGTTATCTAGTACCCGCGACACAAGCGTTTGCTTAGTGTGGGGCTAGATGGCGCTGTGTGGAATGTCCCGGAATATTTATTTTATTTATTTATTTCTCTCTCTTGAGTCGTATTCCTCATGACTGAGGGTCGTGACTCCCCCGCAGAATTAATCCGCTAGGGGAGTTTTCTTGGGCAGATACATCGTGGTGGGCGCCCAGGTCCTTCCACGGAAGACACATGTCCTCGGATATTGTGGTCCTCACACATGTCGGTTTCCTCACGATGTTTTCCTTCACCGTTAAGCGAGTGCAAATCCACACATAACTTGAAAATACAAGTCATTGGTGTAGGGCCGGATTCGAACCTGGGTGCGTCTGAATGAAAAGCACACACTGGAACCGCTACGCCACACTCGCTGATTTTATTTATTTATTTAAAGGATAAAAAAATGTATAATAATGATGATGATGATGTAGACCTACTTGTATCTGACAATGAAAATCCTGATTATTGTAATTCAGCGTGTGCTTTGAAGTGGTTTATATATTGTGTGTAATTTTCTAGTATGACTTACGATTGCATATCACTGTATTTTCTTTTCAAATTTCCGTTCACTGTAACTGCATTTAGCATCCTTTCATATAAATTTTCCGCGGGCTATTTTCTGAACGTGTGTGCTTTAGAGCCAGCATTTGCGGTAAAGAACTACAACTGTGATGGATGATATGATACGACTACATTATCAAGGCTGCCGTTGTTTTGAACTGTAGCTAGTTAAAAATTTCATACTTATATGTTTAGACAAGTAAATTTTTAACGAACGTGACAAAGTCAATTGTTGTTGAAACCTTTCCAGGTGCCACACATGTATTTACAAATATGGACAAAATAATCCGCGAGTATGCGATTCTCTTTTTTTTTTTGTCGTTTCACCATTGTATCCCTCAATATAAGTCAAGGACATTTTCTGGCTGAACATTTGCTTAGGCGTTATGAATTTTATGATCGGTCTATTAGAAACGTCACATGCAAACTTAATACAGATTTTTTTAAAATCAAAATTAAAAAAAAAAAAACTATTTGCGATTCTCCGGATATGGCTACATATATGTAAATGTAAATTGTCTTCTTTAATCGCTCGCAAACACATCATTCCAGTGATCTAGTCCAGGAGTATACAAATGTAGAGTAAATAGACACCTTCTAGGTAAGCGTTCATCAGGTGAACAGTATACAAACGCAAGTCTGCCCCATGTAATAAAAGTGATTCTCCAGAACAACGGTTTATAAGTTTATTACTCGTCTCATCATGATTTTTATGTTTTCTTCAATATTGTTTGTTAGTATTAAATTTCATGCTGCTTGATTTTTCAGGTCGTCATAACCGAAGGTACTCAAGAACGATGTCAGATTTAAGTTGAGTTTTACTATTAAGAACTTATTTGAACTTATCCATAAAGCTTTGCAGATCATTTACCTTCGTGACGTCATGGGTCACGTGACTATGACGTAATTAATAAAAAATCTAACCTGTATAAAAAAAAAATGCCGGTCCATCTGTCCATATTCGTAACCTCACAATTTCTATAGTAATAGGCTTCTTACTTAAGCAAGGCACTGTACCGTTGTTGTAGTCAGTTTTTTATCAACCAAGCAACAGTGAGCAAAATACATTACGATTATATTTTATTATTTAGGTACATTATGTTTGTTTCACCATTCATTTCCTTATATAAAACTTAAACAGATCAAAATGAACTTAAGTTAAAACTTTGTTAAATACTGTGCTATAAAGAGTAGTTATTATTTATGTCGTAGTAATAAAACGATTTATTTAAGTGAAGCTGCGAGGCGTTCCTAGTTAAATATAAGTGGGATTCATCAGGACAGCCTGTACCTAACTATGATGTAAATGTCAGTGATATAAGATGTAAATGTCAGTTAAACTGAGAGTTCACGCTACGTAGAACTACTAGTCACTGCCCGCGGTTTTGGTTCGCTTGGTTTTAGATTACCTTTAAAACGGTTTTATGTCAATGTTTTGGACCTGTTAGCACGAAGATTTGGAACTAAAGCATTATGACCAAAATGTAAAACTATAATGGGCTCCTGTAGCGTCTGTACTCCATTCCAATAAGAAAGCAGCTCTGAGTAAATTAAGTTTATACGAAGTTTGTAAGATTTTAGTTTATTTTATGATAAATTAATTCTAAATTGACCAAACTATTCATTTGTAAAAAGAACTTACATATTATGTAGTAACAAGCTCATGTATTATTAGTAACTTACATAGTGGTATATAACTCATTTTTTATTTTATTTTTCTCATGTGTATATTTTTTTTTACCTAGGATAGGTGTACGTTTGACTACAGCCTGCCTGATGTTAAGCATTGCTGCAACCAATGAACAAACAATGTTGTTGTGTTGTTGATGAACAAACTCGCACACTTTTGGATTTTTTGTCTGTATGTGTATGGTCAAAGTGCAAAGGTCATTTAGCACGTGGGTTGAGATGTTTGAAATATGTAAATGTATTCATCATATCTAACCGTGTGGGAATAAGCTTTCAAGTTTATGATACATTAGCTTTTGCCCGCGGCTTCACACGCGTTATCATTCATAGGTGTATACCATCCTCTTGAATCAGTCGTTATATTTTAAAAAAATGCATCAAAATCAGTTGTGTACTTTTAAAGATCTAAGCATACATACAGACTAGGGGCAGGCGCGGGATGGCCCTACTTTATACAATGTAGTGATATAGTATATAGCTTGAATGTTCTAAGGTTCACCTTTAAAATTAAGATACTTTATAGATTTTAAATTGTAAGTTTTATAGAACCTGCCGAAGAGTGATTTGAACTGACTATATTATATCTCTGCCTTATTTTGAGCCTTTTACGTTTTTATGAATCTACGAAATTATTTCTATTACCCTAGAGAAATTAGTTCATTTGAAGTAATACATATGTTTTTACCTTAAGGTTCTATCTAGTACGAGTTAGCACTACTTTTATGGATTATGAAATACATACATATATAACTATTAATTAATTAAAAGATGGGCAGAAACATAGAGTTACGACCGGTGACTCCCGCTCTGGATCGTTTCTGGTACAACGGCTAGCAATTGCCATTCAGCGCGAAAACGCAGCTAGCTTAATGGGCACATTTGCACCGGGAACGACTAAGGGCGGGTTATTTAGTTAATTTGACATTTAGTTTCGTTTTATTTAAGTTTGTATCAATTGTGTGACATTTATATTATCTTAGAGAAAAACTGTAAAAATATTAAAAGATAAAATTTTTTTGCTTCTGTAACAATTTGCTTATTCAGCAGGTAGTCTAACCCAAGTTAGTTCCACAGAATCAGTAGGTACATCCAAGTGTTAGTTCAGCAACTTAGCTTATAGTACCCGAACTAAGTCCCTCATCTTAGTTCGTATCAATTACGTGACGCCGCGTCTTTCTTGTCCGTAGGCGAAATAATTTAAAGATTCCTTACTAAAATCCAGTTTTTTTATAAACATATTACTGGCAACCCACAGATTCACTTGCAGGTCACAAAGAGGCTTATGTTCTTTTCCTATTATGACAATAAATAAGCCTTTATTAGTTTTATTACTAGTTTACAATATTCTTTCTTTACTAAAAACTTTTCTTTTAGCACTGTGTTTGTCTGTCGACATAGTACTTATACTATTATTACCATACCAAAAATAACGATGTTTTGTTGCTAAGTATATGCGTGAAAGCGAAACAAGCGCACAAAAATACTTAACAACCATACTAACATGTAAATAAAATTCGTTATAATTTATTCGTAAAACAATAAAATACTTTTTCACTGAGCACAAAATGCAGAGGCACTGGAAAGGAAGATCTTACAAAATAAACATTCCGAGACATTTAAGTATCAAAATGTATAATATATTTCAATTAAAATTAGTCATCTATGTGGTGCTACGTCCCAGCCACACAATCAGTCGGCTGAGTAACCGAACTTGGTAAACTGGCCCGAGCCGGTGTTATTCCGAGCACGTGGCGACCTACACGTGCTCAGAACGACACCGATCGGGCTTACAGGGGTTAGGTAACATAAATTAATGACTAAATCTACCACTACTACCTACTTTTAAACTATACTTAAATTATCGCTGAAAAAAGTGCACATGATTACGTACTTACAAATATATAGAAAACGTATACCAGCTACCTATTAACCTATCCTGCCTAAAATTGTTTTTTTTACTACGATTGGAAATTTGCGGAAGGAAAAAACGTTTATGCGTTAAATAAAACGTAATTTGGCAGTAGCTACGCAAATGTTAAATTCCGTAAAGAAAAAAGTTAAGAATATAAATAGTTTTTGTATTATAACTTTTAATAGAAGAAAAGCCTACGTCAATTAGAATAAACCCAAAACAGATATGTAGTATTTTTTACATAGTCAAGTAACCTGTGATACAAAAACAGCATGATTTGTAACTTTAACCGAGGCGTCTTACTACAATCTATATCTCCACTACGACCGACCACAGTTCCCCCAGTTTGGTACATTATCATTCATTTAATATCGTCCAGCGGCAGCGGGCAGTGGGCGCAGGCCGCGACCGTGACTTGCCTTTATGATGGCCACTTACCGAGGACTCCGGTAAACAGATGCTGTTTGCTGTAGTTTGCTGAATAACTCATTGGATTGTATAGATACTATAGATAGCTGTGCCCTACGGTATTGTTTGCATGAATTTCAAATAAAAAGCAGCATAACGTGTATCAAATCAGATATCAGATGATCAGGAGCCATCGTACTTGTACTCAAAGTTGAGATGGAAACCGAGCCGGAGCTTTGCCGGCGTCCGCGCCTGCACCGCGCCGCTTCTTACACACAGACACGCCACTGCCGCTTTCAGAGGCAGCTTCCGCTATGCTGCATCGAAATGTTGGAACAATATTCCACCGCCAATAAGGAACCTGCGGTCTTTGCACAATTTCAGAACCAAACTTAAGATCCACATTTTTGAGCATCAAAAACAGGAAGCCCTGCTCGTAAATGACACCAGCGCAATATAGATATGTATACTTATATACCTATATATACTTTGTAATTTTTATAGTGATATTGTTATTTCTTCTGTTGTATTATGTTTTGTTGTGTGTTTTTAACTGACTTTGATTGTAGTAATGTACCTAATTGTAATCATAGATTAGCTAAGTTCATTCTAATAAGTGTTAGTGTGTAAATTTCGTGTATAAGTATCTGCTATATTTAAGGTTTATGTTTCTTGTATCTATTTTGTATTTTTTATTTTTGCTGTATCATTTCCTTTTTTAAAACTTAATCATTGTCTCGTACGTGACGTCACAGCCAGCCCCAACGGAAGACCAGCGCTGATTACTTCCAGTAATCAGCATTATGCTGAGTTGGGGCTGTGTTGAGGCAGACTTATTTATTTATTTATTGTATATATATGTGTGTGTGTATGTTTGAAGACTGTCTTAATAAATGATTTTCTATTCTATTCTATTCAGATTATAATATTTTTCCAATCCAATTTCATCTAAAATTGTTAAACTGTTTAAAACGCAAACGAATGGATAAATCACACCATCACACAGTCACAATCTTTAACTTGTAGGTATATTATTCTTGAACCATAAGGTATTCTCAAATTCTGTGACTCAGGAAAATTTGGTATGTGTTCATGATTTCTAAAACTTAACTGTGTTGCTCTGGTGGGTGGGTGACCCATGCAAAAAGTATGCACCATGTACTACGACGTATATATACTACTCCTCGTATGTAGGTAGTAGTTCCCCGACATATCCGTACAAACTCACGTCCATTAATTACATTTTTGTAAAAGTTACTGATTCGGTTACTAGGAAAAAACTAGTGTAAAAATGTGTTAACAAATTGTGTTTTTTTTATTAAATCTCTAAGCTCAAATAATTTGTTTTACCATTACTAAATTTCAAATTCAAGACAATTTTATACAACGATCGTATCCATTTTCCGGGAACCCTAATGTCAATGTTCTGTTTTGTAAATTATGTAAAAATATATTAACGTTCAACACACGTGCCGTTGCTCGACAAAAATACCTACATTATATACATTATGAGAAATTGAGATGATCGCAGTATGTGTCGATCATGTGGATTCTTGGAAAAGTGTGAAATTCCCACGTCAGCACAATACAATTAAAATAACAGTAAGGATTTATTTTGAAACGTTCCATTTTTAAATTATGAGTCAGTTATCTGAGTCAATTATAATGTTGCCTAACAGTAAAGGCAATCCTGGGCGTTTAGTAGAATCATTTAGATTTCAAAACCTACCAGTCGAGATTCACGCAAGTGCTAGTGCTAGCCATTACCTCGCTGAATACCAAAGTTTTTACGTTCCTCGAGGTATATTTTCTAGGCGTATGAAGTATCAGTTGCACCATCAGGCCACGTTACCCAAGTCAAGTACCTACCAGCTCTAAGATCAATCATCTGCGCCACTTCAAATGATTAAAATTTTCTCTAACCTCCATACTGCGTGTATTCCTGTAACCATCCTCTTGAACCCGGTTTTATTTAGAGGCAAACGACGCTTTGACACGGACCTACATCAGCCGGCTGACAGGCGAAAACGTCTTCATTGTATACTTCCCTTGGACTCCGTAATTGAATTCTTAATATTTAAGGACCGTGTTTATCTGCAAGGAAATAGAAAAAAGATTTGAGAAAACTAGGCTTTCAAAGGCATTTCATTGCCAGCTTGAAGGTTAAATCTAGATTGAGCACAGTAATACAGTTGTTATATAAATGCTATGTCAACGGCCATTTGAGTGCCTTGGAATCTCTCGATACTAGAGTTCACCACTCTCACATAACGTTATTTTTCTTAACTGTAAGTTTTTATAACTTACTTGTGGAAGGAATTAATTGCCAATCACAGGTACTTCTGTCTATAAGAACTCCTTCAGTGATAAGGAATTCGACTCAAGTAGACTTTCATAGATTTACAGGCACCCTGGTTCGAAGCCAGCCCTACACCAATGACTTGTATTTTCAAGTTTAGTGTGGATTTGCACTCGCTTAACGGTGAAAGAAAACATAGTGAGGAAACCGACATGTTTGAGGACCACAACATCTGAGGACATATTGTGTCACATGTGGCAGGACCTGGGCGCCCGCCACGTTGTATCTGCCCAAGGGAACTCCCCTAACGAATTAATTCTGCGGGGGAGTCACGACTCAGTCATGAGGAAATACGACTCAACAGAGAGACTTTCAACAAGATTTTTCAGTACTTGATAAAACAGCCCATTATTGCTGTAGTTTATTTCAATGCTCCATTCAGTCTCTTAATGATAAAATTTTGAAAATAATGTGTTCCCAACAACAGCCCAACAGTGTTAACTCGTGAAATGAAAAGCACAAAGCTTCTCCTACGTCCTACTTTACCATTTAAACAATGTCTAGACTGAAATATCTACATACATATTGCACAGACATACCGGGCTACCACAAACCTGTTAGATGTCATAGAAGTTTCTTTGTTACAAAACACAATCTAACTAAACTAACTAAATGTAGCTCCTTATACAGAGTAATTAATACCAGTTCAAAATGATAAACAAATGAGTGTAAATCAGACTTTTACAGTGTGAATGGTGTGAATATCCTGATGTACATAACTAGTTCTGCTCAGGTGATTTATTTTATTTTTATATGAAACTTTTATAGTACTAGTACCCTATAAATTCATTTGTTGAAAGTCAGAGCATTAAAAACGTATAAAAAGACTTTGTGTCTATTTATTTAGACACCATACAAACCTGGACCGGGTCACTAGTGAACAAGGAACTACAATTATTATTTTCCGTGGGTCGGATGACACGTTAAATTGGTAGGTCTCAGCTGTGTGTCTATTACGGCATTCATTAAGCCATGTCAGAGGCGCTTATGGCGTCTTTATAATCTCTCAACACCTGAGTTGGCCACTCTCATTCGATAAAATGAAGAAGTGTAAAAACAAAAATAAATACATTCAAAATTAAATTATATTATCTTTAAAATGCTTCGAATAGTTAAGCAAGTAGCTTTGTACGAGTACACATACTAACAAACACACCCTTGTCGTATTTAATTAAGCCCTGCTAGGTTACTCTTGGATCTCATATTTGTTACACATACTTATTTATTTTCTACAGCCATATTTACATGTAAAGGGTTATTTACTTTATTTACTCAGTCCCTATCGAAAACTGGCACTGGAACATCTTAGTTTTACAATTGATTGAAATTGATTTCCTTTTTTCTTTCAGACAGATAGATGATTGTATTTAATCTAAAATAAAAAAAAATATGGATCGTATCATTGCAGGATTTCTAGAGATTTGAGAGATTTTATCGGTATTATATTTAGTGATTATCTCAATCACAATTATTACCTAAAATTATCATTACTTTTTAAGTGGTATCGTTTATTAGTGTCTGGACATTTATCAAACAAGACAGTCCAATAACTCGTTGAGGTCAAATAAAAGTTTAACTCTTGCTCCTTCCAAGTATCGCAACCTATAAAATACCTCCAGTTATTTTATCGTTCCAATGCAACGCGCCCCTTGACGCAGGTTTCACAAATAAAACGAAAGTACCCGAGGAACGATGATTTATTTTGGCAATAAGTGTCGTGTAAAATTCGCCTTTATTGGAAGGGCGAGGCCGAATGCAGCTGTCGCAGTTTACAAGTTCATGGCGATTTGTAATGGGTAAGGGGATAATATTAACAGTTCCATAAATATACTCTCCAAAAATATTTTGAAATATCCTATTAAAACACTCGTAACATGGTTTAATCTATTCAACTCAGCATAATAGTTCTGAACCCTGTTGTCATCTCAAAACATATTATATTAAGTTAACTCAAGGAAGAATTATATGAAAATAGAAATGTATCGTGCTTTAAGAGTAAGTAATAAATATATGGAGCTGCTGTAGATATAATAGGATGCGTTAGTTGGGTGATCATGGCTACAAATATTCCTTCTCTTGTTTATGTAAATATTCGTTTATCTATAAAATATGTATAAAACTCAAAGGTGACTGACTGACTGTATGTCATAGTAATCTAACGCACAACCCAAGCTATTGGACGGATCGGGCTAAAATTTGGCATGCAGGTAGATGTAATGACATTGGCATCCGCTAAGATATTTGGCAATACCAATTTTAAAGGGGTGATATAGGGGATATACTTCTAAATGCCAGTGCAGCCGCGAGCACCCACAAGTTTTTCTATATAGTGAAAATACATCGGTTCTGACCAAATCAAACACATACGAATACCTTAGTCTACAGAGCAGAGAGCTACCGAACGTGATATTAGTTTATTCCTGTGTAACAGTAAAGTATTACAATACCGCTATTCCCCAACACAAAAGCACTAATCCCCTAAAAAGCTCATCCCTTAGACGGCTTCCTTCAGAGGGTTAAAGATAAACAATGTTTATTACAATTATTGCTAGAGCTATGACTGACGTCGTTTTAATATCGCCTCGGGAGACGTCGCGGCTCAATCTGGTTTACAGCTCACCCTTTGCATCTATTTAGATTACGTGACGGGATGAGAAAACTCTGAAGATAGAAGTATGTATTATATGTACATACACTCTCTCTCTCTGTCTCTCTCTCTTTGAGTCGTATTTCCTCATGACTGAGGGTCGTATAGTTCGTACAATGGTATAGTTGTATAGTCAAGTTAAACATGCATAGTTGTATAGTCAAGTTAAATATGCAAGAAAATATGATTTTTTAGAGTCTGGTTGTTAATGTTTAAAATAATATGTATGTGTATAAAAGAAACGTATAAAGCTACGATTATTATATCGGTTACGTACATAGTCTACGCATGACACAAGCATTTGGTGTGGAACTAGATGGCATTGAGTGAAATGTCCCGAAACTGTAATATGACCATTCGAAGCACATTGTAGCGTACACTATACAAATAATGTAGTATGAATTTTATTATGTATTAATATAAAAAGCATTAAATTTTATTCAATAATAAACAATATATACACATATATACACTAATAAAACTAAATAAGAGTATGTACATTTAACCTAAATTTAAAACATCTACATGTGGTATGGAGCCAAGAACGCTGGCTGCATTCCCACGCTGGAATAATATTATTGTATTAATATTATTTATTTATTTATGCAATAATAATTATGTAAGCTAAGCACATATTAAGCTCTTAATTTTGCAGCAACTTACTTCATTACAGATTTTCAGTTACTATGGTTTTACTGAGGTTGTTCGTATATGCACATGGCTATATTATTAGTTCATAATAAATATGGCGAAGCCACATATCAGTTTAAAATACGAGGTAACAAACAAGTCCTGTTTTTAAACCAGTTAAATTTTTCAATATTTCCACTTCCCGCAATTCCAACAGTCAAGCAAATCCTCTGTTTGCGGAAAGGAGTGACAAAAGACGAGACACCAAAGTCAATGTACCTGACCATAAGGACCCAAAATGCGGCAACATCGTGCGGTCTTCGGGACCATATTTTGCGGCGTCGGGTTTTTGGCCCCGGTCCAAATGTCCCCTGCATGGGCCGCGCTATTTTAACGATAGTAAACTGCAGTAACGTGGTGGTTACAACAGCAATTAGACACGGAGATTATGTAACTTGTGTTCACACAAACATCTTGCCGGTGTGGTCGTTGTTCTTAACTTTTATGAGTTAGGAAAGTGGATACAATGATTTAAATATATTTGAAAAATGAAAACCTGTTTTATGATTTACAACTTCATCGAAACCCTGTTTTATGGTGGAAGTGTTATTTTTTATCATTTTGATATCAGAATCTTAATTAAATGTTATTTTATAAATGGTAACCACTGTTAAAAATATAAATTACATATAGGTACAAATGAAGACTATCGCGACGGTTACCTTCTTCATAGTTTCTCTACTATGTAATATAACTTGATTGTAATCATTGTATTGCATATTCTGGATTGCTTGGGTAAGATACCCTTGGTGTTAAATAATATTTCTAACAAACAATACATAACATTGCATGATAAATTTATAGCCAGATAAATTAAGCACACAGTACCTCTTTCGCTCCACAGGTACTAAAAATTGTTTTCCAAACTTCCACTTTACAGCACTGAATATTTTAAAGCCTCAAGTGGAGCGTCCGATAAACAGCAAAACAATTCAGTTTCTGATATTTCAATTCAATCGGATCCAGCTGAAAGGTCGAGAGGAAATGGAATAAATTTGAAACTTGCTTTGACGTCACGACGCACTGCATTGCATTTTCAGGCTAGCATATAGGGAGCTTTTTTGCTACAAGTAGACAGGATTTTCATGGATAAGTTTATTATGCTTTCTGGCATATGCCTGGTTAGCTACTACACTCATACTTCACATTAATCTATAATCGAACACCTGAAATGTTTCTTTTCAGTACAGTACTGTAACCTTTTTAAAAGCTAAACCTACTTATTTTAACTAGGTAGATAGTAAATGAAAGAAAGCGACTGAGAAGGATAAGGTTATTTATTAAGGATACTTGTAGAAAATAGATAATATACAATAGAATTAACGCAGTGCCTGAAGGGCTAAATAGACTTACAGAATTTAGGTTTTAGAACAATAAATGGGCGCCTTAGTTACAGAATGCCAGCTAGATCAGCAGTAGATGTTATTCAAGGTGGGTTTCGAGCCTACATACTAGTTTTGCAACCATAAATCAATTAATTTGTTAAGGGACAATACATTAAAATTTTGAAAGTGGGTAGGCTCGGCCTACCCACTGTTACCCTGAGATACAGATGGCCCGGAGCCAGGTGCTGCTGCAGCGGCGCAGGGGGTTGTTTAGGCAACCCTCAGGCTGCGGAGCTGACCAGCAGACCGTCGGGTGTAGTGTAGTGTGGCGAAGGTGGAGGCACCTTCGCTTGAGTTTCAGAGGTAGTGTAAAAAAACCCCGAGAAGGGGTTTTACAGAAGTTCCGTAGGTAGTTATAAAAATATGTCACTATGCAGATTAGAGGCTTTCGGCAGCCAGCTGGAACAAGGTACCGTCGACCAAAGACCCTGTGAGCAAGGAGAACAACTGATCACGGTGTGCACTGATGAACAAAGGTGAAAGATAGAAGCCTACGGATGGTAGACTTACCGGCAGAGGGTTTCAAAGATCGCGCACTTCTATATGTAAATTTTACTATTAGCCTTGGGGTTCAGTCTCCCCGGCGAGTCAAACGAGTAAGGAAGGACAAGCGACTGGTCTCCAGCGAATCTTATTAGCCAAGAAAGAACTGGAAGACCCGCCGGCTGGTGGTTGCAATGACCATGCCGAATCGACTTCGGCCAGAAGGTGACAATGACAGCTAACTGACATTAGGATTGTTTGACTTTTTACATTTTCTGGCATCGCACGACTTGCGCATTAAGCCAGAAAATGAAAAAACCAAAGGATTCAGAATCCAACGGTTACAGTATCCCGCGAACCAGGGAAGAATTCACGTTAGGGAATTCACGGCTGCCCCAGCCGCATATTACAGAGAAAACCAGGTCATGAAAACAAAACAGCAGAAAAACAAAAATAACGACAGACTACAAACCATTCTCTGTGTGACAAGATGTGTTTACAAGACTTGGAAGAGACGACTTTAAAAAAATACCATAGGTACCATACCTAATCGAAAAATAGACATCTGAATAGATGACAAATCAATACAAATACTATTATCATATACTACATATTTAAAAAGATATGTGCAAGAGTTTATTCATTGTTGTTTCCCATATAATCCCATGTAACAATACTAATACATAATGATAACTATCTTCATATAATTCATTATTGAGAGAGACAGAGACCCACCATATTTTTACAGTTAACCACTGGATAAACCAAGTGTACTATGTAAATTTCTGAGTTCCTCCCTTCCAACATGTTATAAGATAAACTAATATACTAATCCCCGAAATATGTTCTCCATCACCACTTTATGTGTAGCAATGGGCCTTAAAAGATTGTGTTTATAGCTTATTTATAGTGTTCACAAAACTGCACTTTTTTAAGATTGTGTTTTAGCTTATTTATAGTGTCCACAAAACTGCACTTTTTAGTCTGCGAGTGAGCTTATTTTTCCTAGAGTCCGCGAGCTGCTCTGAATTTATAGGCGTGTTATTAGCTTATTTATTTTTAAAAAGAGTTCACGTTACTGCTCTTTTAATAGTTAATGGCACTGCCAATGATGTTATATACTAAACTCAAGTATGATATTATATATATGTTATACATTCAAATGTTAAATAATATCTCTTCCGTATCTGTATTTTCTTTAAGTTAATAATTAGTGATGTAAGTAACTACATTGAAGTTTGAAATATAGCAAGTTAAAAATAAAAAAAAATTTAAGTGCTGAATATACAGAAAGAAAAAAAACTGGTATAACGCCAATAGCGCAACCAATGGTTCGGTAAGATCCGAAGTGAGGAAAAACAAGAAGTTACTCAGCTACAAAAATTATAGTGACTCTAAGTTATGTTTGCAATGAAGGATAAGAATCAATGAAAATAGTGAATTGATATAGTATATATATGATAGCAATAAATAAGAAGTTGGGGAATTATTAAGTTGGGTTAGGATGTGTGGATTATGTGGAAGGAAGAGGAGGTAGTTGGATACTGTGGTTCTTTGTGGAAGTGGGAAAAAGGGGACAAAACCACAATAGCTCGAGCAGCTCGTGGGCGCGTCCAACGTATCTACCTAATTTATTACCCACGGCAATAACTAGATAGACCTCTGAGCGTAGGTTGGGAATTATTAAGTTGGGTTAGGATGTGTGTATTATGTGGAAGGAAGAGGAGGTGGTTGGATACTGTGGTTTTTTGAGGAAGTGGAAAAAAGGGACAAAACCACAATAGCTCGAGCAGCTCGTGGGCGCGTCCAACGTATCTACCTAATTTATTACCCACAGCAATAACTAGATAGACCTCTGAGCGTTTAGAAACGCTAAAGTGACAACATTAGTGTCGCACAGCGAAAAGTAGCAGTGGTAGAAATTGCTACTTACTAGATGTTTCTAGCCACAACTGTAGGTTGTGTGAAACAAGTTTAGCGAAGAGCAGCAATGGTAGAAATTGCTTCTAGGTAGATGTTTCTAGCCACAACTGTAGGTTGTGAGAAACAAGTTTAGCGAAAAGCAGCAATGGTAGAAATTGCTACCAGATGTTTCTAGCCACAACTGTAGGTTGTGTGAAACAAGTTTAGCGAAGAGCAGCAATGGTAGAAATTGCTTCTAGGTAGATGTTTCTAGCCACAACTGTAGGTTGTGAGAAACAAGTTTAGCGAAAAGCAGCAATGGTAGAAATTGCTACCAGATGTTTCTAGCCACAACTGTAGGTTGTGTGAAACGAGTTTAGCGAAAAGCAGCAATGGTAGAAATTGCTAGGTACTAGATGTTTCTAGCCACAACTGTAGGTTGTGTGAAACAAGTTCAGCGAAAAGCAGCAATGGTAGAAATTGCTAGGTACTAGATGTTTCTAGCCACAACTGTAGGTTGTGTGAAACAAGTTTAGCGCCGACGTGGGAGGGTTAAAGTACGAACTAAAGTAACAACAATCTATAGCTGTTATCCAAGTAACTGGGCAAGTGCAGTGACTTGTTTGGGTAATAAAAATGCTTCCAATAGGTAGTCCTCAAGAAGTGCGTGACTAAATGTCACTAAGAGTTAGAGGGGAAAAGGAAGATACGTCCCTTTAACTGTTCCCAAGAGGCTACAGAGTTTCGAATGCCTCTAAACCAGATAAGTGCTGGGCCATCAAATAACTCAGCCCCACGTTGGGCGCCAGTGTAACCTTTTTAAAAGCTAAACCTACTTATTTTAACTAGGTAGATAGTAAATGAAAGAAAGCGACTGAGAAGGATAAGGTTATTTATTAAGGATACTTGTAGAAAATAGATAATATACAATAGAATTAACGCAGTGCCTGAAGGGCTAAATAGACTTACAGAATTTAGGTTTTAGAACAATAAATGGGCGCCTTAGTTACAGAATGCCAGCTAGATCAGCAGTAGATGTTATTCAAGGTGGGTTTCGAGCCTACATACTAGTTTTGCAACCATAAATCAATTAATTTGTTAAGGGACAATACATTAAAATTTTGAAAGTGGGTAGGCTCGGCCTACCCACTGTTACCCTGAGATACAGATGGCCCGGAGCCAGGTGCTGCTGCAGCGGCGCAGGGGGTTGTTTAGGCAACCCTCAGGCTGCGGAGCTGACCAGCAGACCGTCGGGTGTAGTGTAGTGTGGCGAAGGTGGAGGCACCTTCGCTTGAGTTTCAGAGGTAGTGTAAAAAAACCCCGAGAAGGGGTTTTACAGAAGTTCCGTAGGTAGTTATAAAAATATGTCACTATGCAGATTAGAGGCTTTCGGCAGCCAGCTGGAACAAGGTACCGTCGACCAAAGACCCTGTGAGCAAGGAGAACAACTGATCACGGTGTGCACTGATGAACAAAGGTGAAAGATAGAAGCCTACGGATGGTAGACTTACCGGCAGAGGGTTTCAAAGATCGCGCACTTCTATATGTAAATTTTACTATTAGCCTTGGGGTTCAGTCTCCCCGGCGAGTCAAACGAGTAAGGAAGGACAAGCGACTGGTCTCCAGCGAATCTTATTAGCCAAGAAAGAACTGGAAGACCCGCCGGCTGGTGGTTGCAATGACCATGCCGAATCGACTTCGGCCAGAAGGTGACAATGACAGCTAACTGACATTAGGATTGTTTGACTTTTTACATTTTCTGGCATCGCACGACTTGCGCATTAAGCCAGAAAATGAAAAAACCAAAGGATTCAGAATCCAACGGTTACAGTACCTACAGTAAATAGGTCATAAGCAAACATTTTGGATTTTTGACTTTGCGTAGCTAATTCTTGCTGTTGTAATCAAATTAAACCTTAATGATCAACAACATCGCAGTCAGAATAACTTTTCAATTTAGCTTGTTTGACTACATTTTGAAGCAAAATACTCATCGCGTAGAACAAATGCGTATTTATATTAAAAAAACCTTAGTAACACCGTGTGCACTCGCACTTCATAGCTGTAACTTTGAGCGTGCTTCCGTTTTGGAGATTACTCAGAAATTGTTGCATATTTTATTCATTTGCGTTTGAAAATATTTTAAAACATCCGATTTCAACAAATATGTTCGTCTCAAAGACTCGATAAACTATTTATGATTTGTTTTGATGCTGTTTTGTATTTATTTGATTGTAAACGGTAAATTAAGTTAAAATAAATGGTTTTGTTACATAATTTTATATTTCTAAAAACAATGTATGTCTTTTTAATAAATACAGTTAGTTCTAATAAAATTTTAAAAAGTTTTGAGTTTTTGAACAGTCTTAAGCTCTTTCATAAAGCTTTTAAAATCTGAATAATTAAGTGTAATTCATATATAAATCCGTTAAAAACACAATTCTTGTTTTTATCTTTCTGAAAAATGCAGAAACATTGTTTAGGTACTTTAGCAAATTACAGCAAGTTTTTTAAACCAACACTCAATTTTAAATTTTATAATATTGGATATACCCAAAATAGTTTATTCCGTTTTTTATATAAACTATTCACATATCGTAAGTATATGTTTGTTCTTTTAATAACAAAATATCTTACAAGTATATGAAGTTGGACTGTGAAACACTTACTTATTTGTGCATCCTAACAAAATTGTTCGAGAAAACAAACTAAAATAGAACAGAGCCCTTGTTTGGGTTGTTCAAGTGGCCAGTCACGAATTCGAAACAAAACGTTTATCGCCACATACGAGGCAATCGTTGGAAAATTTCCAAAGATGGAATCCGCATTCAAGTTTCAATTAGGGACGCTATCTGCGAGCACGGTTCGACCACGGAACACCGGAGATTGCCTTTTAAAGCCGTGTTCCTCGTGCGTCAGATCATCTTGGATTTAAGTGAGTTTATTTGTGTTTTTTAGGATTAAATGTAGTGCAGGAATAATATTCATTCAATGCAATTAAAGATTTGTATTGACAATACAATACAATATAACTTTATTGCACACCAAAAATAAATGACAATGAGGAAAGTAAGTATATTATGTTTGTGTCCTGGAACAAATCTATATCTATTTTATTATCAGAACTGTCGCCAGACATTCTGAAGATGGGTGCCATTACACCCGAAACGCGTAAACAACGTAGGCGAAATTAGACATGAGTGAAAATCGTGATAGTTGCATGTTAATGATAAGATATGACCATTATGAAAATATTTTAATAAGGGTCTATCGTAAATCATTATGAAACTTTGGAAGCGATTATTTTAGATCAATACACTTTTAGGTTAGCATATTACGAGTTGGTACCTACGAGTACACATATATAAGCGCTATGTACTGTAAAAAATACATTTATTTCTTGGTTAAATTCAAGGCCGCTTATTTATAGCCCTATTGTAATGTTTTTATTTCTACCAATTTTATGGTACCAGCCAGAATAATTGTGGATAAAATTTTTCGATTGCTTTTTATAACATTGAAGATATGTAATTTAATTCCATTTCGCTTTTCTGGGTAAAGTTTTTACTGAAAAATGCACAATAAGTAAATGAAAAACAATATGCAGTACTGTATTCGATATGAAATAACGTGAGCAATTATTTTGAGTGAATTTTATTAAAAATCGAGTCGTCGAGTTTTAAAGCTGATTTTTCAAATTGTTACAATGACGTTTTAAAGTAAATTTATTGTTTGGTATCCGGTTCTAAGTGATCAATACTTTTGTTTTTACAAGATGAAAAATTTTACTTAAAAAAGATTGTCGACGCTTTTTTTACGTTAAATTGTAGGTCCCGGCTGTTTGTCTAGTACGGCAGCCGTTAAACCAAGTTAGAGGCCCTTAGGGCGGCTAAATAAACTCTCTACACTAGAGTTGGCCCCTCTTATTCGATAAGATGAAGAAACAGAACGCTTTTAAATTAGCTTCTGCGATTATACATATACAATGTAGTTCTCTCTATTCCGTTAAATCTTACTTGAGATTACTACAACAGCAATGGCGGCAATCAAAGTAAAACATATGTTTAAAATAGAAAAGGTTTGTAAGATAAAATAAATAGCCGACCCAAACGAAACATTTCGTCAAAATTGGGTCAAGAGATCCGGCCACTGTCCTTCACGTCAAAAATATAAACGTTTCTAAACAAATCCTTCCGACTTTATAAGAAAATTGTATTGCTTTGCTTCTGTTTACTATAGATAGGGACTTTACAAAGTTTTTTCTAGAATTGGCTGGCAAAAAAAATATTATTGTACAAATTAAGCTACAAGATAAAATATGTGTCAGCTTATTTGTGTTTTTGTGGTTTGGTACGGACTTTTTTTACTAAATGCTTAAGGTACATACTATACAGCATCTTATTTACTTTGTAATTTTATCGATAAATGAAATCACTTGCACAACGATCCTTGCTAAAGGAAAAAGTGAATTCGGTCAAAACCAGTATACTGCGTGTATTAATTGCTATCTAAACTTATGGCTTTTCGAACTGAAACATTTGTGACTGAACCAATTTTTTTGGGGTATCATTTAACAATCGTAGATAAATTGCACATCTAGAAATCTATGTTTAGAGTCCAGCTTATCAGATGTGTCCGCGCGGCAGATTGGATGGGGCTTGGCCGACTCTCAAATGAATGTACGAGTATTTGGAACGCCGAAGTATTCCTCTAAATACATTGGGTTTGCTGTGATCTGATGTAAAAAAAGCGAGTGTGGCTCGGCGGTACCAGTGACTGCTTTTCATCCAGATGCACCCTGGTTCAAATCTGGCCCTACACGAATGACTTGTATTTTCAAGTTATGTGTGGATTTGAATTTGCTTAGCGGTGAAGGAAAACATTGTGAGAAAACCGACATGTTTCAGGACCACAATATCCGAGGACATGGTGTCTTACGTGGAAGGACGTGGGCTCACTACGATGTATTTGCCCAAGAGAACTTTCGTAACGAATCATTTCTGCGGGGGAGTCACGACCGTCAGTCGTGAGAAAATACGACTCGGAGATATGTAAAAAAATACTTGACAAATTTTATTGAATTAGTTAATTTATTAGATTATTTTTGGGGCTAAACGGCGCTGTGTGATATATTATGTCCTGAAATATTTATTTAGGTATTATTTGGAGAGGAAATGAATTAGTGACTTACCATCAGGCGAATTATGGTCAAGTAAAATAACCATTTGGTTTAAAATAGTAATCGAACTCAATTTATGTTATTTGTTAGAATTTCATGTTATATAAATAGTATATGATGATCGACTTGGATTATTATGCTTGTGACAAATATTTATTATGATTATATTATTGAGTATGTTACACCATATTTTATACAAAACTAAATTATATAGAACTATATTTAGTTCACAAAAGGTCAGACATTTAATTAATATTTCGCTCTTTTCAATACAATTATAAGCTAATAATAAAAAATAAATAATTATTATATATAATTTTTGATATAGTGAGTATGCTCACAAACCACAAAAATCCAGCCCCGTGAAGTAAACGGAGGCATTAAAGAGGCCATTGGGGCACTGCAGCCACAAAGGCGGTCTTGACGCCACTTACATGGTCGCTAGCGGGTCTCTCAGCTGTACTACTGCACTGGTTAACTGAGTTGGCTCATTTGTAAGTACTAAATACATATAAAATGAACTATGTTGTACTCATGTTAACTTAGTATACATGATCAAAATGATTAGTTATGATGCATGTTAATAAATAAAAAAAGTTTCATATTTCTTTATACGCCTTACAGTATTTTATTTATCTATATGTTAAAATCTGATTTCATAGTGTTTTTCTTCTTCCTATTAAATGTGAGTGGCCATCTTAGTTGTAAAGAGCTTATCAAACCACCATCAGAGCCTCTGACAAGTCATGGCTTATTGACTGACGCGCTATGACAAAGATCCGAGACTTACTATCTGAAAATCAGTAGTAATATTTGTAAGGTCTATTTGAGGGATGAATGAGATGAATATATGTATAATATGTATATATCTTTTTAAATTAAAACATGTCTGTACTTGATATTTATTGTGAAATATTTGTAGGAAAATCAACGGACTAAATAAACTTAAGCGGTGCTAATTTTTCCAGGATTTAGAGGCAGCAGAAATTCCTGATTTATATTTTCAAAGGAATTTTTGAAAGACGGTTATGGAATAAAGTCTATAAAAACTTCTACCGAATAATTTATTTTAAGGTAAACATTTTCTTTTACCTGGGTTCGCTTAGAAAAACTTTTCACTCTAAGTAAAATCCTGAGGTGAGCGCCCAACAAATTAAAAACTCCGTTTTGATAATGAAATTAAAAGAAAATTGAAAATTATGGACCTTAGGTGCACCGGATTAAGCTCCCAACTTTGTTTTTTTTAATAAAGTGCGTAAATAAAACTGTGGAAGGAACCGTCTTTTAATTAAGTTGTTTCATTAAGAAAATATTACGAACAGTAAAGACCATTTCTTAGGAACAGCAAAAGGAACAAAAAACAGCTAATGGCTAAAAGTGGCACGTGTCTTCTTCTTAACGAATTAGAGTGGCCAACTCTGGCGTAGAGAGTTTATCAAGCCGCCCCAAGGGCCTCTGACATGGCTTAACGACTGCCGTACAAGACAAACAGCCGGGAGCTACAATTTAACGTGTCTTCCGAAAGTGCCCAAAATAGAATGCCACTTTTCGGTCACCCATCCAAGGACTGTTGCCTCCGCTAGCTGAGCTACGGGCGCTTATAGCGCGTTTGAGCTAGTGGCACATACGAAGTAATTTGAAAACTCGAAATGCAGTTAAAGATAAATTTTTCATCATATTAATTTCTCAATACTAAGAAAAAGTCAAAAAAGAAAGAGAAAATATCAAATATATTTTTACGAGATTAATACATAATCACGTTTTACTTTCATACTAAATTTCATAATAAAGTATATTAAAATCAACAACATTTTCATCCTATTTCCCCCAAAACATTCAATATAAATGGCCAGTATTTTACAAGTCCATGTCTCGTGTTCGGAAGTGGCATACCGCACTCGGTATGTGAGTGCAATATTGGTCCAGGAAATTCGATAAGTGCGCCAAGAGTTGGCAATCAGAAGCTTTCCTCGGAACTCTCAATTTTTGTGAATATATTTAAAGGAGGGATTTTCCGGCGGATTAAAGAGAAAAGTGTATTGTGGGATGGGAATGTAAATATGTGACAAATATTATATTTGTTGATGTAATATTGAAAGATGGTAAGTTTTTTACTAATGATGATGCCGGAAGCGGGGTTGGAAGTAATTTTCATTATTATTTTGTTACAAATGCTTAAACTTACTTAACGAATTGACTTCCATCGCCATATTGTGTGTGGGTCATCCTGATCTACAGTTATTTTACATCAAGAAAGCTGTATGTATAATGTCATAAAATAGCATAAATGGATGATCTTACATGCGTTCTACATATATGTTTAGCATATTATTATTTTTAACAAATCAGCCTAATTTTTTGCGCTGTCGAGTATATATGAATATAAAAAACTTTCAACCTTATTCCATCAAACAAAACGAATTGCCCAAAAGCAAGACCAAAACATACATCTCACACAACTCACTTCACTATTCCCCGGAACTGTGACAATACCCCCTCAGGCACAACAATTTGCGTACAACACATACTTATTAACAAGGCCCGCGCAATAACTGAGCAAAACAAACATTTGCAACGATAAATCTTACTTTACGCAATTTTCAAGTTCACTACAATCAGCGTGAGGTTATCTCTCGATCTCGACATATTCCAGCTTTTATGGCGACAATCTTACCAAATTTAGCTTAACAGGCGAATATCAATCTTATTGTTGAACTAATAAAGGTGTTGTCAAGTGAGCAAGTAAAGTGGTGTATACGTAACCCCTTTGCCTGGCGAGTTGTTTGTGAAGCGTACTGTGTTCCCGCGCGAATGCTCATTGCTTTCGTTTGGTGCAAGTTACGGAATACGACCCTGTCTAGTAATGTATGAGTTACTGCTTACTTGTTTACCGAGGGACGGGAAAATATTTTGGTCGATCAAATATATGGAATCTGACCCCGTAATGTTTGATTGCGCGATTAGACATAGATAGGTGTAATAAAATCAAGTAAAATTGAAGTGATTTATTGTTTACTGTAAAAAAGACTTTAATATAACGATAAAAAAGGAACTATGTATGGAACTATGTATACTATCCTCTATTTATCTCGGTTGCAAGAAATAAGCAAGATATAATTCATCAGAGGAGTTCTCTTAAGCAGATACATCATAATAAGCGCCCATGTGATTCATATCTTGGATTGTATTATAAAGCCTACAAACAGGTTTATATTCTCGCGATCTAAAGAATATGATGGACATTTCACTTTTTTAATAAACGCACCTTTTCTTAACCTCTATCAATCATTTTTCGCAGGTAGTTTAGTTTGATAAATCAAGATAGACTACAAATGTAAACAACGCTTATGTGCTTACACCGTCCTACTTAGCAGACAACAGAGGGGCTGCGGTCTGCGTTAATTAACTACTGACTGAAAACTTGTTACAATACTGTGGAATAATTTGGGATTGTTAGTAGGTAGTGTATTCTGTTGGAAAACTGCGGTTTTTGAGATCATGCGGTCTCGCTTATTACGTTTTAGTTCCGCCATCATATTTTGGAAACTGTTTTAGGTAAGCAAAATTAAACTTTGTTGACTCTCTTGGCGTTTATGTTTTGTGTGAGCAATTATTTTTCAGCTTCCACCATATACCTATCTTATAAAGTGTTGTTACAAATTATGTTACGATAAAAATTTTAAAATGAACATTATGATTAATAAATAGTTAGCGTCATTGATTCACGTTTTTGTGCTTAGATGTGCAAAATAATGTTTCTTTTTTTTATTAATGGACAATGCGACTACCTTGTATGTTTCGTTATTTTAAGCACAGTCATTAAATTTACTTTTATTATTGAACCAGGATCATTTCTAGGACTGAAAAATATAAAAAGATTAAATTGCACAAAACTAATTAATATGACATCCAGATACTTACATTCATACCAGCTATGTGATTTACTCGTTTCATCATTTATTATCACAAACAAAGTTCACACGTAAAATTTCTGACAAAAATACAGCATCTGTGCCAAAGCACTTTAGCTTTACTTTGAAAGGTGCTATCCAACTCAATCGACCAAGTTTGAGGGATCCTTTTGTCTCCATTGTTATTTTCCATCAAAAAAGAAAACATTTTGCATTGCAGATTATAAGGAAGCTATAATAAAGCCTCGGTAAGTAATCAGGTGCCTTCATCTGAACCTACATAAATTAGGACAGGGTAAAGCAATGATATCATATCTCATAAACGCATATCTGTCAAAGAACATGACAAAGATTAAAAAATAAATTATTTCGAAAAGTATATAAGTATTATATCCGTTATCTAGTACCCACGACACAAGTGTTTGCTTAGTGTGGGGCTAGATGGCGCTGTGTGCAATGTCCCGGTTTCTTTTTATAGCCAAAAACACAACTGACACAGACAGTTTAGGAGTTTGTTTGTGTTAACCGGCATGCATGCCGGTTAACACAACATGCGGTGTGTACTGTTACACCCAATTGTTTTCTTTCACCTTTTACATCAAATGACTAAAACCTGCCCTTAACTGACTGAACCGATTCGGATGAAATTTGGCGTACACTGTATAATTGTATATTACCTTAACAGATGAAATTTGACAAATATATTAATATTAAAGTTGACACACCGGCTTATTGATCCCAGATTGACCTGTTATACACACCGTGGGTCGCATCGTTGTGTGGATGGGTTAATAGAGCACAGTTAAGTAGTTCAGAGTCTTTGGCTACTTTGGTCTATATTGTGGCTAAAGTGGGTCAAGAAAATGACCTGACGCTACGTGTTGTTTAAATTAAAGGCAAAAAGGCCCGGAATTAAGTTACGGGATAGATTTTACACATATTTTTAATTACTTTTGTTTTGGTGTTATCCGGCTACTATGTAAGAAAACCAGTTGTTAGTAAATTTGTGCTATTATTCACTTTTGAATATATAGCTACCTTTATACAGATTTACTTAACTACAAGTGATCAGTAAAAAAGAAACAAATTTTGTTTCGATTGACTCGTTAGTAAAATACTTAAAACAAGTTATTATTGGTGGTTATTGACAAGTTTTATTCGACATAAGTCATAGAGAAAAATATGATGACGTTTTTATACTACAAGTAATTCATAGTGACTCGAGAAAAACGGGCTCTGTCAACTCATGATCAAATGTTGACGAGCTACTATTTATTAAGTCATGGGACAAATGTTTTTAGATTGAATTCACTTTAACCATCTCTTTAAAATTACTTAAGAACCTAACTTTTTACCTCTTTACATAACCTAATCATCATCGCTGATCATAGCTCCTATTCTAGCACTCCACTAATCTAAAAGTCAGTAAATAAATAAATAATAAAATAAATATTCCGGGACATTGCACACAACGCCATCTAGCCCCACACTAAGCAAACGCTTGTGTCGTGGGTACTAGATTATACGGATATAATACTTTTATACCTTTCGAAATAATCTATTATTTTAATCTTTGTCATGTTCTTTGACAGATATGCGTTTATGAGATTTACTTTTCTTTTGTAAATACATACTTATTATACAGTATACAAACGACCAGACCCAACACAAGTAAACATAAATTTTAAAATTCGTAAATACTTGTGTCACATGGGAATCGAACCCGTAACCCCTAGATAGATAGAAGGCAGAGCCACTACCTACTAAGCTAACGGGATAGTAATAACTAGGTATCCATATCTCTCCAGGTACTATGTGAGATCTAGGTCAGGCTCGGCGGTTATTAATATATCTAGTGTCACATTTCAGTCATAATAATGTAGAGACCTTAGTTATTTGTTATTTAGTGTACGGCTTAATTAGCTTAGCGAATTATGTCAGTATATAGTTAGGGTTTAAGGGCCACATTAGAGGGAAAACTATAAAAAACTAGGATAATCGAAGAGCTGCAGTACCTGGTGACCCTGATTAGAAAACACAAGAGCCCAACCAAACTATTAGATAGGTATATCGAGATACCACCTTTACAAAACATAGTCAACCTGGTGGGCCGCTTCATTTGATATCAAAAATCGAAGGTCAGAAGTATCTGATGAAGAACCCTCAGCTGGTCTCAGCTGTATTAGAGATATGGTAATGCCCCCTTCTACTATTGGTACATAAAAAAATCGACTATCATTGCAAAAATCCAGCGTAGTGGGACACATCTTCTATAAATTTCTATAAATAAATCAATAAGCCCACGTTTCTACAAAAAAAAGTGAAATCCCACCAAAAACATTCTGTAAAAAACTAGCCAAGTCTCGCTGGAGCTGCTTGTTTATCTCTAAAAAGTAATGAAATCTAGACAAGGTCGTGTCAAGTCTAAGGTTCGTTACTGCGATTTCTTTATTATAGTAGTTAATGTTGTGTGACTTGGTCGTTAACTTGTACTAACGTATAAAGAATGTTCAGCGGCCAGTCATATAACATAAACTATTATTTTGGTGGGATGCAACTTATGCAAATATCCAAATGTAATGCTACTGAAATCAGTCATCTAAAGTCTAACCACATTGGTTTGATAGCTTAGTTAGCAGCTATCACATGCGAATTATTAAACAATTTAACGTTCAAAATGTGTGTTTTGTTCAAGATAACTTGTGAAAGTAATAAGGAAAAATACCGCATGCCAATTTCTCTGCTGGCTGAGCTATCGCTGATGAAAACAAAGGTTAGCAAATTAACACCGGAGGTTTTCCTTCCGAGTCACACTAGTTTCTCCAGTGTGAGAATAATTATAATTTGAAGGTATGATTGAAACTCCGTCAAAAGCGTCACAACGTTATTAATCTGGCTTCCTACGCGACGTTCAAAGTGTCAAATATTAATTCCTTTTGAGGGTAAGACGGTATAGTGGCAGCCATTTTGTTTAAAACGTCAGTGTTTTAACAAACAATGTAAGCAATTATATCTGCTCATCCAAAAAGTTGCAAACAACTAAAAAGATCTAAATAACATATATAAAATGAAAGCCGGTCAAGAAAAATCTCAAAAGTTTTGAATCATAACTAAGAATGTTGTCGAATTTGATGCAAATTATCTGTTTATTGTTATGAGTTTTTTTTACAACAACACCATCAGCTCGTAATAAAAGATATGTTTTATTTGCTCTTAATCATATTTCTTCTGTAATTAATTTTGGCAGATTTCCTTTTTTCAATAACTCGTCAATCAGCGTTATATAAACAAAGAAGACATTTCCAATGTCCTTTAAATAGTGTCACTAACTATAAGATGTAATGAGTGAGTTCCTCAGCAAGTTGAGGATAGAGTTTATTTAGAGAGAACTTAATTACAAGCTAGAAACGGTCAATTAATATCATCATTTTATGGTCTACTTTTTGGTTGCTTGTAAGTTTTAGACAAAAAATTTATGAGGTAAAGTTAAAGGTTACACAGTACAGGAAAAATAGTTGAATTTGAAGTTAAAATTATTTTTTGTCAATATATTGTTTTAAATAAAAATTGTTTACAATTTTACAAGATCATCTCTCAATTTTTTCTTAAATGTAGAATATGGAATAAATTTAATATAGTATTGACAAATTTCAGCATAACTTTTAAACATAGTAGTTAAAAAATCAATAAAGCAAAACTTCTTACCAACAAACTAATAAAGAAATAACAAAGCCAATTAAGCAATAAATGATCTTCCCGCACATGACCATATTCCCATTAAAAGAATAAATTCTATTTTGGTGAAAAAGTACTGTAAGTAAATAATAGCAAAGGCTCTATTTCTGGCCTTCTAACCTACACAAATAGGAACGCGGCAATTTATTTAGGCTGACTCTGCATCTATTAGACCTTGGTCAAAACTTGAATAGAAAGAGCTTATACAAAATGTCACGCATCTCAACACAAAGGACTGGTTCCAATAAGCATCTACATACAACTGGCCCAATAGTAGAGGTGGACCGGACGTCCGCCCATTATTTCACTTCCGGCATCTTCCGGTAGCTCCATCCCGACTGATTCCACATTCGCATAGATAGGTTTCAGTTGTAATCTAGCGGTATTCAAAGAATTATATGTAAGGAAAAGAATAATATCTTATTATTGTAAGGTACAACATAAAATTTAATACATCTGAAAGCAGATAAAAATACCAATCCAAGGTATTTATTTAAAAAATACAATAAATGCTTTCTGCACGCTGGTACGGAGCAACAGATTTTTGTACTTTTTGATATAGAGCTAGTATAAGATTGACAAAGTGACATTGATAATGCATTAAACGGTTATAATGGTCTAACCCTACATCATTATTTAAAAATAATGTCATTTACATCATTTAACATGACTTCCGTTAATTTCCAAATATAATAGTGACAATTAAGGGTTACATTTTATCCAAAACATCAAGTGCGAAGTCGCACCTAACATTTTTTAAAATAAATTGCCGGATTTTTGTAAACATTCATCTCTAACCTATACATGGTGATGGGTTCTCGATAGGAAAGGGTTTTAAAGGTACAATTTCAATAAAGTAGCCGGAATGGCGACTGAATGAGTGCGGTGCGTTCCCTCTCGCCCTCTTTTTCTAAAGAATTTGGGTAAATTTCTGTTTTGTGACACTAACAAATTGAAAGCGACCCTCGACGTAATTGTATTGCATTACCTGCTGCGTAATGTTTATGGCGGAGTCGAGGGTTTTGATTGAAATATTGTCAGGTAAAATATACATTCTATTTGCATTTTTTATACCAAGACTTTATATACTTATCTTTTCAACACACAGCGCCATCTAGCTTTACCAAGCAAAATGCGTTATAGAAGTTTTATTTTACGACCTTCTTTTCCAAAACTTGCAATCCTAGGCTCAAGTAACTATCAGCGAATTGCTAACACTCCAATCTTATTTACGTGCCGCGGTTCCGAACAAACTTTATCTGGCCAAAAGAAAGCCAAAAGAAAAGAGTTCAACTTTAATGGTGCTGTAAAACTCCCGACCTCAATTGTATGTGTCGTCAAAAGTTCGGTGTTACATTTTGAGCTATAAGGTGTAAGATAAATTTATAATGTAAGCACTTTAAAGTGCATCGTACTTCTTGTTTGAAAATAATTAAATGTAATCTGTAATCTTACGTCGTAATACTGGATATAAATTTATCTATACATGCTGCGTCAATCTTGTGCAAACCACTTCAATAAAGAATCCGTGATTAAATTTAGTAAAATTTGGATTATTTTTCTATGAATATGTGTGAAAAGTAGTTGTTTGTTCATGGTCCGGAACTAATAGGTTAGTTTATGTGAACAATAAAACACAAAAAATTAACTCAGCCGTCATTATTATGAAACACGGAGTGATTTTAAAGCGAAATTACATTTTCCTAGAATATTGCAAGCGAAAAAACTGCAGTTCATATCCTAAATACCGAATTGCGTGATGCGAAAATAGCAATTTTACTGCTTGCGGAGGTATTTCTGAAATATAAAAACTTTAGGTTTTTTCTCTCTGTTCGAAGCTTAAATTATGTTAATAAGGCATTGGGACTGATTCTTGTACTACTTTAGTAAATGTGTAAATAGAATATTTTATTAAAGTGGCGCGCGTCGTCCCGCGCTGTTCCCGCATCAATTCTGGATCTAAATCTGCCTATTTATTATACCTTTTCATTTACTTTTAATTGTGAGGTGAAAAACAAGTAAAAAGATAAAACCATACACGCATACTCATAAACTGAAAATTGTTCGACGTATAGAAATACCTTTAGAAATATAATCAAGAATCCGTTGCAGATTTTTCTCCATAAAATAAACTGCAGACATCGATGTTTGTTTATTCATTTCGACAAACCAATATTGATGTCTGCAAATCAACTCTTAAGAGTTTTATCCCTTAGCCAAACAAGCAATCTTGCCGCGGCTTGCTTACAATCGACACACACAAGTCAAATTTCTTCCGACTCGAAATTCATTAGACCACGCGTACGGTCACGCAAAACATCGCTTAGGTTTTTTCTACGCCTGTTTCATTCCAAAGAAACGTATTTTACCGTTCATCATTTTATGGAATTTCTTTGACATGGAATCCGACCATTACAAGTTGATTGCTACGAGTTCGTAGAGGGTATTGCTACGCCGTAGACTTGCTACGCTCCGTAGCAGCTCAGTGTCTGTGTCTAAGGTATTTATAATTTATTTATATTTCCATGTCAGATGAGAGACCCTCAGAAAACTCTTGAAACCAGAGTAAGCCACTATTATCATTCGATAAGAAGTAATACGTGATTAATTCTGCAATCACTACAACATGCCGTATTATCCTACACCAGATACCACCCTCACCTAGAATTAATCTAAACGATCTGTAAAATTTTAGTCTTCGTTTTTTTTTCAGTATCATTCATCAAACCGTACCCTTTTAAGTGATTGTAATCTTATTCTTCAAAGTAAACTTTTACCGTCTTAGTTTTCTGACGGTGGTGGTTTTTGTAACAAAAACAGCATTACAGGGTATTGACCCTTGTAAGTAAACGCAACACAATATCTGCTTTGAAAACTGAAATAAAAAATACTAAGTAATCGTTTTATAGCCGTTGTTTTTGTTTACTAATTTTCTACGCTACGTTTGTACAGTTCACATGATAAACAAAACTGTAGCCTTGTCTAGAATAAAGTTATTTAATCTGGATTTATTTGACATTTACGTTTGCCTAAAAAAGACTAGAAAACAGAATATGAAGACTTTTGGATTATACACAGGATTCCAGTCAAGAGTCCTAATTTATAACACAACAACAAAGCATTTCTTTAATGTTAATATACTCAATTCTATATGCAACTTTGTAATCAAAACGTTTGTATAGAACTAGTTAAGTAATATATTTACAAACACGATCAAATTCAATACCTGAAACAAAAAAGACAAAAATCAAGGACCAAAGATATAGAACAAAATGTCTGCAATATCCGAGTACAGACAATTAGATTAAATCAAGAACATCTTGTACCGCGATTTATGTAGGAAGTTCTCCAGGATAAATTGATCTTTATTGCAACGAGATAAGGGTTATGTTGAGGCAGCTAGGTTTAATCAAATTATTCAAATAAAGCAGATACTGCTCGGAACTGAGGCGCCTTGGAGTATTCCACAAATACAACACTAACGGATTGCAAGCTTTTGCAATGATCTGTGTTTTTGCTTTTTGTTGGCTTCAGAGATTCGTTTTCTGATTGTGGAGTTCTATTGGCAAAGATAAGCATAATTTTATGTAAAAAAAACTTTATGCAATGCATAGCCCAAATAAACAGAGAGAAATCAGTGGGTAAAGTGGCATTAAATCTATTTATTCTGATACAGCGCTTTGGACTTTTAATGAAGACAATGATTAAGTTTACTTTGAATATTGGTCAAATAAACTTAATTTACACGGTTACGAATATGAGCCAATTTTATCATAATACTAATTAAATTATTTAGATTAATAATATCATGACATATTTTTATCATTTTCTGGTTTTAGTTTTCCTTCCCATGCCAGATCCAGGTAATTAATTCCTTTTCAGACCAGAAAGTATCCACTTTCAAAAATTCTATACATATAAGTAATAATATTCAAATTACTTATCGTTTTAAAGCAAAATGTCCTGTACTGCTATAGGTATGCCTCATTAGTTTTAACTCTCTCTAACCGAGTCATAATATGCTAAGCAATTTTGAACTTTACCATGTAAGCTTTAAAGGTGGATGAACTAACTATAATGAATGAACTCAGTGAATGAACTGAGGTAATTTAGTTTAGGTTCAGCGAAAGTTTTTGAGTGGCTTCCTGCATTGTTAACTTAAAGAGAGATTTTATTTTATTAGTATGGTAATTGTTCAGGTACATTATTATATTTAATTTTCTTATATCACCTGGAGATCATTTTATTAAATTGAATATCGTTTAATAATAATGTTATCTATATATCGTTAAACAACCTTAATCTTCCCATCATTACATCTTAGCAGCCCGTGTCAACCCACTGCTTAGTATAGGCCTCCTCCCCAGCGCACCACACAGTGCGGTCTCTAGTTCGTTTAATGCAGTTCCTACTAACGTGTTTATAAATATAATTTATACTTTTCAATATTTAATAACAAAGTAGAAGCATTTCAGCGACTATTTCCAGCTCTGTCTCGCTTCACGGCTAATATTACTAATATCATGAAAAATGGTAACAAATTCCATCCACTATATTTGCGAGGCGAATTCAAATTGTATGTAAATACGCGACGTCCTTGTGTTGGGCTCTTACAGATTGGGAACAGTAAGAGTTATTTCTCTCTGAGTCGTATTTCCTTATGCCTAAGGGTCGTGACTGCCCCGCAGAATCATTTTATTAATTAGTTTCTTGGGCAGATACATACATCGTGGTGGGCGCCCAGGTCCTTTAACGGAAGACACAGACCTCGCATTAGTGCTATAGTTACATATATAGTTATACGATTGGCTTGAATGTGCAACTGCGATACTATTAATAAGCCTATGCCTTTCTTTAATTTTGTATTTATTATTTTAAGAGCATTTTTATAAATATATAACCTAATGAGTAGTAGTTAAACTTGCCTCTGTCATCAACACATTCAACTGTTCAGTGGTTTTGTGAAATTCCTTCCATTGCATTCCAGTGGTTATCCTAAAGTACTCGAACGTTTAACTAGTAACTTTCAAATGTAAGTATTCCATCAAGCACCTAATGATGTGCTCCAAAGACCAGTGATAAATGCTAGCTGTTATACAGTATCACACTTAAACAAACACTCTTGTTATTACTGATATATTCCATTCACAACACAGGAATACCTAGTGTGAATGGACATAAATCTCCAACATTCAATAACATCTTGAATAGCACACTAATTAGTTGCCTACTAGTTCTAGTTTTAAGTTATTGTTTGTATATTCCCATATAAGTTTGCAAATAAACGTTTTTATTATTATTATTATTTATTTCTCTTCACAGATTCTCGGGACTTACGCCCGGTATTTTTAAGGCATCAGTGGGGCCGTAGCCAACACTGAGAGGCCTTTTACAATATTATACTTAAAATTAAGTAAAAAATACAGATAGAGGATGTTAGGTTAATAAAGTAACTATTGCAGACATGGTATTAATGTTACAGGCTATTGTGTTGAGTTGTTATTATTATTATTTAGTAATATCTGATTGTCATTTGTTTATTGATTATTTTTTTGACAACAACCACATGAAAACAGGAACCACCAAAACCCAACTAAACAGTGCACTAGAAAAAAGAACAGTTGACAAAATTAGTACAATAAAACTGCGTAAACTCCCTTACTGCCAGCACAGTAGCGAGGTGGAGTCGACAACAGTTAGTATTATGGTAATGTCGCAACGAGTCGTCGCTTCCGAACAACGGTTAATCAAGTCTACTTTGAAGTCTTAATACGACTCGATTTGTTTAGGTGTATTGTCTGAACATGTGTTTTGGCAACGCAATTAATGTAAGACATTCTGACGTTTACATTGCTCTAAATGGAGGTAGGAAGTGATGGTGTCGTTTGGTGTTATCGTAATTTTGTCGAATTTTGAACTTAACGTGGTATTTTTTTTTATAATAACTTAATATTTAGTAATGATAACAACATTGTTTTTCTAATATTTTAAGAACATTTTTAGTAACAAAAATGCTTTAGTGGAAATATAAAAATTTTAATTGTTTTTTTTTTAAACTAAAAGATCCTATGGTGCTGGAGGCAGTAGACCAGAAGTGTCACAAGATTTTATTTGCTAGTTTCAGGTTTTTTTTGTATTGACTGACTCAATACAGTAAGAAACCATTTGACAACATAATTGATTATAGCATCTTCTATGCGAGTCGAAAATAGATTCTTTATAAAACTTTCAGTTGCGAATTAGCGAACATCGCATTGAAGGCATCCTAATTACACATTTGCACGATTACACCGAGGAATCACTTAAATATTTTGTTATTCTACGACTACAACGGGACTAATTAAAGAAAAAAGAAGCGAAAACAATATAAAAGGTCGGAGTCTCCACGGGACCTCCGTGCGTGACTTGCCTTCCGATAGAGACCCACAGTAAATAGTGTTATAGAAACTTCAGCCTTGCTTGACCGTAATAATTGAAGCCCAAAGAAACTCGAAAGTAATTTAATAAGCACTTTGCTGAAGGCTCAGATTAAGACAAACTAAAAGGCATTAGGCCACAAAATTATAGCACTTGAGATGTTTTACAAGAACGCAGCTGCGAGTTTGGCGTAATTAAAAACTGAGGCGGACTAGTCTTTCGCATTAATTTTCAGTTATTTCCTTAAAGGGTTAAAGATTTGTTGGGATTTCTCTGAAGAATATGACGCTTAAATTTAGCTTTTATATATAAAAAACGTGTTTATTCTTAATTCATTGCTTTTTAAGGTTTGTAACTGAAGTACCTACTTAGTGTAATTGCTAATATAACCTAGAAAAAACATGTCGCGACTTTTGTTTTCAGAAGAACACGATATAAATGTCTTTCAATATATATATTTTATTGCTTAAAATATATATTTGTATATTCAAAGGTATCAAAAAGTGAATATGATAAGAGTGACTAATAATTATTCTTAATAGTGATTTTTAATGGCCAAAGATTTTTCTAATCCTTATCCTCAGTATTTACGATAGTGGCTAAGTGTACCAAAACACAAAGTGAATTCATTATCCGGCAGCTGCAGCATTCTATTCAGTATTCCGTCTCTTGTCCCAGAAGCAGAGGTTTTTTCCACAAGCTTTAGCGATTGCTCTGAAATTAAACTGTCTATTTATTTGCGTTTGCTGATGGATCGGTCGTCGGTTACTCGATTGGCCAGAAATGCTAGAACTCTGCTAACTTCTAGTCGCGGTGTTAGAGGAGTTCAAGATTTTTAGGCGAAGAAATAGCACGTCAGTTTTGATTATAGAAGGCCAGTTTGTATTGATCTGTGGTCTGAAGGAAAGTGGTTTGTGGTGCGGGTCAGGTTGTAGTGGCAGGAATGGCAAGCCAGTTTTGGCAATAGTCGGAAGTCCGAGGTCATGTGACGCCCGAGGTCTGTATCCGGTTACGAGTGATGCGGTTTGTGTACAGGTTGAGTTTCAAAAACAAACAAGAACGAACATTATAATATATGTTCATTCGTATTTATCTAAATATAATATAAAAACATGCGATTTAACATGTTTCTACTCCGCATTTGGCAAACACCTGTATTAAAATTGCATTGAGAAAAAAAAAAAAACATATTCTCTATTATTATGCCGTAACGAATCCTTTGTTCTAGTAGATTGTTGATTGATGTGAATTTATCTATATCTATCTATACATATAATAAAGTTGAAGAGGGTCGAAAGTCAGAACATTAAAGAAATTAAAAAGAAAAGAAAAGTTTGAGGTACTTTGAATTGATAGCAGAACATGTTTCAACAATTTCCAGAATTTTTGTCGGTTTCTCTGTTTGTCTGTGTATTTAGACGCTCATCACGCAAAAACGGCTAAACAGATCATCATTATTTTTTATATGTAGGTGTTACGAGATCTTAGGAGTGCTGAAGCTACTTTTTATCCTAAAATTATGCGAGCGAAGAACCAGGCGTCCATGAGTTTGAAATAAATTTACGGAGTAAGGCGATTAAAACATAATAATAACTTAAATCATAAATGTCAAACTTCACATAGTTTAGTTTAATAAAATATTTCATATATCTTCACTATCAAACCTTGCACCACCCTATATTTCCTTGTTTGCTCAGTTACTCCCCTCACGAAATGTTAGGGTTTCACAAAGTTGACATAAGAAACAGCGCTCTCTAACCGGCCGGTATTATCACAACGTAGTTTTGATGTGTTGAACCTCTAGTTTGTAGTCTATGGTAAGATTAATTTTATTGGTTTAATCCGGTATAAGAATTGGGCTTTGCATTGCATTAAAGGTCTGATATGTATAGTAAATTTTATTCCAAAAATGATCATCGTTTGAGGAACAATCGTTTCAATTTAGACACATCTATACTATAATATTATAAAGCTGAAGAGTTTGTTTGTTTGAACGCGCTAATCTCCAGAACTACCAGTGCGAATTGAAAAATTCTTTTCGTGTTGAATAGACCATTTATCGAGGAAGGATTTAGGCTATAAAACATCACGATGCAAATAATAGGAGCGAAGAAACAATAAAGAATGTGGAAAAAACGGGGAAAATTATTCATCTTTTAGGGCTTCCGTTGCGTGCACTGCGAAAACGCTTCAAGTCGTGGGTAACAGCTATAATTTATAAAGCTGAAAAGGTTGCCTAAAATAACTATTCCACGCGGACGAAGTCGCAGGCACAGCTAGTATACTATAAACGTTTCTTTTTATGATATACCTATATAGTACCCAATATAATACTTGCCAAATGTCACGGTTAGAAACAAATTTAAAACTCATCCCTAAACTCATAAAATTGTATTTACTTGCAAGGGGATCGGGGTTTAATATATAACATTTTGGCAAATATTGAACTGCAGTTTATAAGTTGATTATCTGATTTATAGCCGTACTTTCATAGGGTTATGTTGGGGGAATAAGAACAGAACGTATAAAGCAATAATACATAATATTGCATGTTTAGTAATACCTCTTTTACTTGTTTGAAAAACACATCCAACTGTGGGAAAACGTGTGAATTTCTACATATTTGTTGTTCATTAAATATCTTATATCATGAATAAAAAAAAAACAATTAGTCATTTTGTAACCTTCAAAAACAAATGCAACCTAATTATGATTGAATCGTCTCTAATCATACCCATACAATAAGTATACTTTGAGAAAGTTCCAGACTTTAACAACAACAAAAACTGCTCTTAACCCTATGTGTAGAAAATGAAATATGTATCCACCCTTCCTATCTACCCTTCTTGTAATAAAACTAGCAACAAGACATTGTTCAACAATTTGCAAGTAAATTCGCAAACGAAATTCTAAGGGTTGAAAATAGATGGGCCTATACTATACTCCTTTTTATGAACCCTTCCGTCGCTGTCATAAAACCGTAATCTTCCCCCTTTTGGATTTTTTCATGTTTTGGATGAAATAAGATGCTGCACCCATTGTTTTATTATTCAAATATTGATTACTGTATCTGTTTTGTATGGAACTGAGATATTTTCCGAGGGTATCAATCTCGTATCAAAGAAAAGTGACGTATATATTCAACTTCCAATGGGTTTAGTAATGTTTGCTTCTTTTATTGTCGTAAACGTAATTCAAACAAGAAATATATTATATTATAGCATTTTTCATTCTAGAGTTAATAGATATCTTCTAGGTAAGCATTTTACACCCTAGGCTGCAGCAATTCTTAACACTAGGCAGGGTATAGTCAAACACAATTTTATCCCACGTAAATCAAACAGAAAACTCAGTTTTATACAAAGTAGGTACATATATAACAATGCTAACAAAAATTATTATCAATTTTAGTACGTGAATATTATTCATCCTTTATTCTTTTTAAAAGTCTAGCCATCTAAAAACCAAAGATAAATCGAAGTTTAAAAATACAAATCTATTTTTACACGAAAAACTAGAAAAGAACCCATGTTTGTTATCAATGGAAACAAGTTCACCAACCTCAAGATAAAAGTGAGTTTATGAACTTCGTTAGTTCACTGATTCGCTTTAATTAACTTGCAGCTTACTTCCAATGTCAAGGACCCTTTGTACTGTTATCTGAAATCACTCTACTTAGGCAAAACCAATCTAAACTTCGCTTTGTTTGGGTGAACTTGTCCTATTATGTTGCTCTAGTGCTGGAAATTTTACTTCTTACTAAGAAGCCCGTGTTAACCTGTAATTAAATCTAACAATTGCAGTTGACCTAATGTTTTGTATAAGTATAACTGTGCTGAACACTTAGTTAAATTACAATTTCATACAATTTTACTTTGGATTACGATCATTATGAGCTTTTGATTTGTCGCCAAAAACTGTGATGACGTATATAAAAGTTACTAAAAAAATCAATAAATAAGGTACCAAATGAAAAAAAAAACCCTAAATTAGGATAAAAAAATATACGAGTACAATAAAATTGTGATTGATTCACGTATAAGGGCAGAGATTTGAGGAAGTCCGAGTTACGTTTGTTATTCCATCCGTTATCGGGTTGTAAATCCAGATCGAGCAAAACGTGAGGGTCCAAGAACTATCGAATATCACACTCGTCTTAGAATGCGCAAGCGATTGTTGAAGCAAATGGGGCACAGTGTCAAGACCAAAATATACCTATATATTAGGCTATCAACATTCTTGATCTGGGAAATATTTTGAAATTCAGGTTTTGCATTATTAAAATTGTTTTATAGTGAAAGATGTTTCATAAACTAATCTGAATAGTTTATAGATCTTAAGCTTGTATAAGATATTAAAAATGTATGTCCAACGAGTATAATTTAGAAAATAATAACATAGTTTTAATATTATTTGTAACAGACAAAATAGTTTTATTCCGAAAGAAACTTACCCAAAGCAACAATTTACTTGAGAATTGTGTAAAGTGCCACTTTCTCTTACCCATGCTACCCATTGGTTCTCCGTGATGTCATATTTTCCAGTCCAATACCTACGATAGTTCCATGTACAAAGTCGATCGTTGGGCTGCGTGCGATTTAGTTAATCACTCTGTAATCAAGGCGGCGGATCTTACGTGTCGGATCAAAGCTAACCATCCAGAAAGGAAACGGAGTAGCTTTGCGAGCAATGCAGTGTAAGGGTAATGAAACTAGTGTTTTAACTTTGTTTATATAATTTATAAAAAAACATATTGTTGCGCCGCGACGATTCTCGAAGGTTCACGTTACCACCGGCCTACCTACGCGTACACATAAACAAGTTGTTTACCACATTTTAATTGCGTTCCAGAGATTTCGACCCTTCATTTTAAGCGAAACACAAAAGAACCTAATTTGCATAACAATGATTTTATAACCTTGTTTACATCAAGCGCTCACCTACCTAATTTGCATGACAAAAGATTTATGGTTCTGTTTTGATACAAGTAATACAAAAGCATTCGAGAAGTTTCTTACCGATATATAAACAGGCGCAGCTCGGGCCAGAAGACAGTTTCAATCAAGCGATCGAGGCGAACAGTCAAGCGATACTAAAGCGATAGTACGTGTGTGAAAGTTCATATTGAAGTACTGTGAAGTAAACGTGTGTGTTTAGTGTTTTACGTAGTCTCTACGTAGGTGTGTGTGACGATATCGTCGAATTAAAGGCAATAAATTAAGGCATTGTGTTTTTCCTTAAAAACAGCCCCCTATCCCGTAACAATATTTTATGTGATACGTGGTATTACTCTATGGCTTTGACATATTGGTATATTTAATTTTGTAGCTCTGGGGTCTGTTATTTCTAATCACGTTAAAGTACCTTATAGTTTTGTTTAGAATTTTATTTTGGTATAAATTTTAGAAAAAAAATATCATGGATGATTATACAATAAAAAATAACCAATAAAACTCGATATAGTCGTAACAGTGACAATATTGACCACATTTTGATATTTTAATAAAACTATCTATTGTCCATTTATAAGATTTCACTCACCAATTTTACTTGCAGTTGGTTCAATTGGACTGTATCTCTAAAAATAAAACAGACCAATGCTTCACAAACCAAGCAAACCTAGTGGGTACCTATTTACTCGTAACTTTGTAAACAGTTCAAAAATATCCCAACCCTGTCAGTTAATTTCAGAATGGTTTATCAACTTCGGGTTTTATACAAATTTAAGCCAAATTAAATTTGTCCTAGACAAACTTGAACCCCTAACTGTGGCGGGACAAAAATTTGGCTACACAATTAAAACGACCGCGAAACGTAACTGTCAGGGAGACGTTTAAACAGTCATTATTTCGAGGTCACAAGCAGCGACATAGAGTAGCAATTAGACTGGCTTAAGTGCACTATTTTGTGAGTAATTAATATTATGTAGTTGTGTATATTAGCGAAGTATCACATTTATTTATGCGCTTTCTTATGACATGTCTTACAATAGTGCTGGATGGTTTTCGCGTTCACCTACCACGTAAATATATTTAAAAATATGTAGCGAAGCACCTAGTTTCACCAGCCTCAATAAAATTAAGAATCAGTTCCATTTCTGTCTCGGTATGTTCCAACATTACCAACAGTGTAGATTGTGCTGTGTTGTGACACTCTTGACAATTTCGAATAGTTTACAAACTCAGCATCTCAGATCATTAGCATTGAGTGAAAGAGTAAAACGGCTAAAAACACACACACACACACAAAAAGAGAGAGGCTTATTATTCTTGAGGAAATACCAAGCCAGTCCTTTACCGTACAATTTCGCTGCTCACAAGTATTGTATAAATGCTAATTAGAAGAAGTTTTATAATTGTCGGAAGTTTTCGGAAGTTGCCGTTTCTCGAGTTTTGTTGCCAGTTACAGAACAGTGAAAGTAATTATTCTACCTGATTATATCGGAGTTTTGAGAGGATGTGTAGAAACTTGGTGATTATTGGGTAGTATAAAAGTAATTATTACTTGCTTACCCAAGAAAGGTTTAAAATCTTAATTTTTACTTTTTAAAGTTATTTAATTGTCTATATCTAAATTTCAGAGTCAGTCTTATTATGTTGTATAAGTATTTGACCTGATTTTCAGAAGCAATTTAAATGCACCCATATTTTATATATATATTTTTTAAGACATTTGACTTTATTTTTGACTTTTTTTTTACTTTTTCCTAGTTTATATCAAACATAACATTAACTTTCATCAAGTACGCATAAATTGAGATAATTATTTTTTTTGAACATTGAAAATTATTTATTTATTTTGTGACAAGAAATTACATACGAACACATTTAGGAAAGTAAGACAAACACATTTTGCACATACACAATTTTTTATTTTTATTTTTTTTATTTACAGTAAAATCTTCAAAATCTATTTTGAGCTCACTCATGGATTCTCGATAAACCCGGCTAAAACTGAAGTAAATTGAGGCGAAAACTTATTGTTTAAAGTCAATCTACTTAACAATAGAAGTTGATGATCTTGCTTTATAATAAACTCTTGAAGTAAGTATAAATTGTGACGATTACTACACTTTTTATTAAAACCTTATAATGAAAGAGAAAGAAAATATAAGACGTTGAATCAGGCGTTACTTTGCGGAAATCCATTGTAACTGAAACTCTGGAGAAATATGTAGTGTTTTTCCGCTGCGACTGCTCCTTAACCGACTTCAAACAACAAACTTGATTGTTTTTAGGTGTGTTCCTCCATATACCACCGCCACACCTCACCTCCTAACCAACATGGCCTCCGTGCATCAGGGAGCATTAAGGAGCAGTCGCAGCGGAAAAACACTACATATTTCTCCAGAGTTTCATTTTAAAAGAAAATATAGTTAAAACAGTTAAAACTTTGTTGATGTGGATTTTTGTTATTTCGTGAGTTCGATTTTTTTTTTTTTTTTTTTTTTTTTTTTTTTTTTTTTTTTTTTTGTTGTTCCGTCTATACTTCCTCCGACAATGAATGTCAGAGACATTGTTAGACTAAACATATTGCTTACGCAGTTTGCTTTGTTTATTCATCTGATCGGTAAATAATTTCACCTTTTTTATTGTTCGTTTTAATAATGTAAATAATAAATAAATAGCATTACAGGTTCCTACATCCTACATACATACATACATTCCGATACTAAAACAATCACAAACAAAGAACCTCTTTCCAGCCAAATGGCGAACCATCATAAACGAAGGAGCACTCAGTGCACCCCCGGCTTATCGGGTTCACCACTTGCCCCAACAAGTGAGTGTTTAGGTATATATGTATATCATTATACATATAACACAAACCTACATACAATATTTACATATTTTACAATACATTGGTTTTCTTTTTTTTTCTTTTTTGGATTCCTTTTTTTTGTATCTTTTTTGTATTTTTTTTTTTTTTTTTTTTTTTTTTTGTATTTTTTTGTATTTTTTTTTTTCTTACTCTAAACAGTCTATATATATGCAATATATTACAAAAAATATAACTATATATAGTTTGAAAAACTAAAAAAAAAAAAAAAAAAACAAATCTATGTACATAAATGCTGAAAACTATAGGTACCATAATAGTAATTACTATTTACATATTATAACTCTGGTAATTACGAGTATATACTTATAAATTTTTACGTTTATTAAAGGTGAAATGATTATAATTTGACAGAGTGAGTTCGATTTAATCTTGGATTAACACATAAGCTACTTACTGTTTTTGGTAGATAAACGCAATGACATCGATGTCGCTGCTGGGTATACTTGGGTCATTTCTTGTTGTTATCTTCTTATCGAGTGGTCAACTTTGACTTCAAGAGTTTTAATCAAACCGCCCTAAGGCCCTCTGACATGGCTTAACGACTGTCGTACTGTAACAAATAGCCAGGACCTACACTGTCCCATAGAAACGACCATCAGTCACTCATCAACAAAGTAAGGTCTCCCATTATTATCCCTTGTCCCCAATCCTACATACGAGTACCCAACAACAAGCATTCTCAATTCCACCGTCCACAAAACTCATTCGCACAATCCCCTAATCTGTTAACCCCAAACTAAGCGTATAAGATTTCCATCTACCATTAATTGCTAGCTAAGCACGCCTTTATTTACCGATCCAAACACCAACAATTTACTTATGCAAATCGCGGGTTCACCCCAAAAATGGGCCCGAAACCCGATTGTTAGTGAGGCGAGTCAACTAACTCCATTTATTATAGACGACTAGTCAAATATTCAACGAGCACCGACCGCACCTGTTACCTAAAGCAGCCGAAGACTCGAAAGTTTCCACGGAAACGCGTAAAAATATAAAATACTGAACGAAGTTTCCAAGTGGACCTATATATGTACACTAACTATATATAGCTACTGAATGTTGTACCACAAATACTAAAAGGGGTGTTATACATCTGAGTTTCTATGTATAAGTTGAGTACAGTGGTAGCTGATAAACGGATAAGCCTACTTGATATTTAATCTTTTGAATACATAATTTTCCTTCAATAGGATTATGACGTAGTTACCTTACACTGTACTTAGTACATGGTTAACTTAACTACTCTAAGCAGCGCCTACCAATTTTGTATTGCGTGCTGTTTCACCTTTGAACGGCTGCACAACAAACCTTTAACACGTAACTTAAAAGAAAACTAAAAATCTTTCTGTGTGTGAATGTATTTACTATACACTATTTTGTAGGAGATGTATTAGTTACAGTAATTTACAAGTGTTAATTTTCTAATAATTTTAAGAATTTAATAGCCTACAGGATGCTATGTTTTCTACGAACTACAGTCCAAGTGTCCTATAATGTCCAAAATCTTCAAATGTAGAAAAAAAATAGTGTTAAGCTTAAACTTAGGTATATCACACACAAAATAAGACTGCAATAAAAAATAAAGCTTTCTAGACCTTTACATTTTATTTATTGTTTGATGTTTAGCCACACAAATTTACCAGCATCACAAATATATCTATCTAGTATAATATATCGAAAGGCATTTCTCTATTAAAAAATATACCATTCACAGAATTTCTTCCAAACGCATTTTCACAAAACGTGAAACGTACTTTTACTTGAAATGTAGCCGACCCGTCCCAGTTTCGTTATATTTTTTATCAGAATGTGCTTACAAACTAATAGGGCGCCTAGTACAGCAAGTCACGGGGCCAATTTGGTGAAACGCCGCTCTCGAGCGTAAGGAAATAGACTGGGACGTAGTAACTATGCAGTAAGCTGTGGCATTGTGTACGACAGATGCGGTACTTAAGATTCATTGTTACGAGTAGCTATCGTTTTTGTTTTTAGAGTGGAACGATGCATTCTACAATATAGACGAAAAAGACTTTGATTTGTATTGTATATGTATTTGATAATTTGCATTGTTATGCCTTGTATCAGTACATACTCCTACTCTGTACTGCTCTGTGCTGTATTTACTCCTACAAATCATTGTAGAAGTAACTACAGACCCAAATATTAGTGTCAGCCTCAATCTTTGCTAAAGTAGTTTTGAAATAAAAATACTTTTTACTTTTAAGCCGTATAAATAATAAGTTCCTCTCAGAACCTAAAATAAGTATTGTCAATAAGATATTGAATCAGACGTTACTTTGCGGAAATCCATTGTAATTGAAACTCTGGAAAAAATATTTAGTGTTTTTCGCTGCAATAAAACATTATTTATTTTTTCCAGAGTTTCATGTTTATAATTATTGTCGTTCTGCTATGGTTTAACAAAGAATAACAATCCAACAATCTCACCGTAAATCACTGTGTTAAATTGTAGACAAACCATGTCCATTAATAATTAATTAAGTGCACACAATTTTATACATTTTGTTTCTATTTTTAAATTAACTATCTAATCTAGCCCCTATACAGCTAAAATAATTATAAGTTTAATTTTATTTAATTTTAATGTACTTTTAATTGGTAATAGGATTTTTGTAAATTAGAATTGTATTCATGTTTGACGAGACAAGACTGATGCCAACTCTTATTATTATTGTAATAAGTTAGTTGTAATTCTGTATGTTTATAAATGTTATCTATCTATCTATCATTGTGTTTAAAAAACAACCCATTCCCGGGACTTCAAACTGTAAGACATAGGACACTGTTTACCAAGTATAGTGTGCTCGCAGGTTACGAAAGTATACTGCTCCGGTCATTATATCAGGCGCTCATCGGCGTTAAGTTAAACTGCGCGGCGTTCGAACGTAATAGCTTTCGAGGTTTTGTTTTTACGCAGTTCTTGCTAGGTATATCGGCTGTTTTGTGAACTGTCGCATCTTGTTATCTTGTAAAGAGTTAGAATTTATAACCCTTAAGCTATCACTTGAAGTAACTTAAAAAAAAAACAAATTGAATGAGGAGGAGCTAATTGTAATTTTTATTATATAAGGAAAAACTAAGTGGTTTTGAATCTACTGCTACGTATCATTTTCTTATGTATAAATTTTATGTTTCCTTTTACCTGTACACACAAAAATACTTCCCAATGTAGCAATAAACTACAAAACTTGTATTGTCCACCATGTATCTTCATAGTAAGATAGTACATACCCAATAACACGCCCGACCCTCGTACAACAAAGAAGCAATTGCTCCATAAAAGCTTATATTCGCAATTTTTCACGGAAAATAATGTAATCAGAATTTCGACAACAAGCCTATCTTGTTCCCCGTCTGAATGGGCCCTTATAGCCCTACTTTATACGGGACGCTACGATTCCCTCAAGCCTAATTTGACGCAGAAACGTAGGCATATTTACTACATAATTATCACTTGCGAAGATGAGAACACGTACAGCGTTTAAGCGATTTTTGAGAAACAATGAAGTAGCTTTCTGAGTTCTTATGAAAAGTGAACATAAATGCTTAGGATTTTCCATAATTAATGGTTAAACGAACTTACCTTAAGTAAAGTTCGACCATAATTATACGAGACGAGGTAAGTTCGTTTAACCATTAATTATACTACGACGACGTTACATGCTAGAGATTTCTTTATTAACTATGTAGATGTTTAGCACCTTAGCATAAACGAGACCAACACGTATCAAAGATCGTAATGCTTGCATACCAAACGCTAATTTACGGTTTGCTAGATCTTTGATTGTGAACAAAATTTACCTAATGATGCTAACAATAGCTTATTTGAGGAAAAAAAAATACAGATTGAAGAATAAGTTACAAATATAAATTTGTATTACAAAGTCATCAAATTTTATCATTAAAATTGACTCTGTGAAAATATTTAACTCTCATCTGCTCTGCTGTAATGAGGCGCTTATATATTTTGGCGACTATAAATGATTTACATGTCCCTATTCGTTATAGAATTACAAAGAAAAGTCAGCTGCAACTTGCAGTTGATAATCTATGCCCTTTTTGTAGCGGACTAGATCAATAATTGATTTCTTAGCAGTTAAAATTGGTTTTACCGGTGGTGGCAAATTTCTATAGTTACTTTTTGGTGAAGTAACACAAAGCTTTTGCAGGGCAAATTGCCTCTCTATGAGGAAAGAGTCTTGTTAGTTTAGGTATGACCCTATTTGGGACCGATGTCTTAATCAAGACACTAAATGTATGCCTATCCTCAAATCACTTACATTAATATCAGTTAAACATATTGAGGATAGCATCTGCCTGCACCCGCTGTGCAGTTGAAAAATGTCAGTACAGCTACTATTTGGTCTGAATGCTGATCTTTACTATAATGGGTAGGTAGGTAGGATATCAGATTGGTGGTATACTTTAGGAAGACGATCTGTTTCTGTAAGCTTCTTTCATGAATCGTATGATTCAATCATCTGCATTTATACATACCCAATATTGCTGCTTAGCACCTTACTTATACAAAAAAGCTAATCTAATACTGAACATTTACCCCCTAAACAATCATAATCTTAAAATAATTGTCACTAAATGGCTCCTATCACTTAGCTATGACGACACCGAAAACATCTTTGTTATCCTGAAATAGATTCACAATCAATAAATTATTTTAACATATTCTTGTGACATATAAAATGGCTTGTTTTATGTATAAATACATTATATATCTTATAAACTTACATGTAATTCATAGAAAAACTGACTCCCCGGCTTAGTTGTCTTAACGGCATTTCAGCGGACTCCATCATATTCGAATCACTAACTAATAAATACTAACATAATAGTACTATTAATAGAATATAAAAACGAATAATTTGTTATAGATCACTATTAGTAACTATTGCACAATAATATATTTATAAACGGTCATATTACTATACACTACTGCTACTGTAAATTGTTATGTCACTGTGTATTTGTAAACTGTTTAAACCAATTAAATATTATATCCTAAAAATATTACTTCTATATACTGCCTTGTAAAGGTTAATAATAACCACTATTACTAAGTACTTAATGATTAATTTAATTATAAAATGTTATATGCATTTGTACTCTATTTTACTACTACTGTTTTTCTCTTATGTTACTATGTATTGGAAAAACTGGAAAAACTTAAACCTGACGGGAAGACGTTGTCACCCGGGAAACAGAAACATCTCGTCCGGGTGACAACACACTGTTATAAGAAATTACTCTTGTTTTTATATGTATTAATATAGTGAACCTAGATGTAAGTAGTTTTGAACCCAATAAACGTTTTTGTATTGTATTGTATTGTATCTTGAGTAATACATTTATTTAACTTGTATAAATGTGATTCTGCTTGATCATTAGCCAAAAAATTTAAGATTAAGATTACTTGCATTATAATAAAAAATATATCTTATGTTTTCTTACAGCAAAGTCCTCACTATAATATTAACAGTAACATTATATTGTTTAAGCGAGCTTTCAGCTAGTACCTATGTTGTTATATTAATAGCAGAACTTGATACAAAAAGGATTGTCATTATACTTTCTGTTAGAAAATATTAAAAATATTAGAGTAAACCGTTGCCCAAACGGAATAAGAGTCCCGATAGACGATAATAATAATGGAATTCCTGGGCTCAAGTAGATTAACTAACCAAGTAAAAAAGACATGAAAGTAGATATCATGGTTTATTAGGCAAAAATGAAACGATCATTATGCCGTTGGCGAAAATTACGTATAAATAATAAGTTGTAACTTCCAGTCTATTGTGAATGCATCCGTATTAAAGGCTACAGAAACTCATTCCTAGCATATGCCCATATTATATTCCATTTTGTTTTAAGCTGTGTGGCAAATAAACCAATGTCAGGAACCTTAAAATTTTAGTAAATTTATCAAATATGTATGTAATAATAAGTTAGTAGTAGTAATCTCAACATTTATGTTCAAATGCTTCGACCTCTTAATCTATGAGTCTTATAATATGTCACACAAAAATTAAAGAATTTTCTTTAATCACACCACTGTCAGATTGTTCTGACCACATGTACCTATACTTCAATGCCTCAAGATGTCGATCACCGTATTATATAGATTTTATTTACAATACATTGCCCGCCTTTAGGCTGCTTTCAATTGTAGAATAATACTTTGTTGTACTTCGCATCATTTCAAAATCCACTGACTCGTTTCCCTTTACAACACACGTCCAATTTATCAGAAAGACACATGAGAAACTCACTAAAATAATCGTATACCAATAAGTATTGGATTATATCTATTCAATAACATTGTTTTGCTCTCGTAATCAATTTTGGATTGAATTTGCGTAATAACTGCATTATATTTTTAATCGCAAATAGCGCAGAGCTACAAATTTATCGACCTATTTCTCTAAATGAAATATGTATGCTCAAAGAGTTTCAGACATTTCTCTGCCGGTAAATTTAGAATAACATTTTGTGAAGTTGTCTCAAAGCCATAAACTGAAAACTGAAGTGAGTTTCATTTATTTATAACAAGTTTATTGTTTTAAAAGTGCTTTCTGAGCAAGTATTGTGAGTAAATTATGCCTAACATGGCATGTAAATATACAACCAAAGATAAGACCTTGGTCTTTGCGATAGGACCTTATAGGTTTAATTAGTTTTATAAAAACTACAGGCATTTGTGATGAAACTGAAAGTAAAATCAAGAATGAAACTCGTAAGTTAAATCTTAAAATACCAATCTAGGTATTCATTATCAGAATTGTGTACTAATGGGTACTAAAAAGTACCCATTAGTAGTAGTAGGTTTGGTTGGTGCCGAAATGATGGCCCGGATATACCGGGTGCTAGCGGCCGCCAAGCAGCGGGGTGGGTACCACCTGCCCGTGGAGTTGCGGCGCCTACGGCAGCAAGCCCGGGACGATGCCATCGAAAGGTGGCAGCGGCGGCTCGAAGAGCCTACCGCGGGTGTGCGGACGGTGGAGGCAATACGCCCTGTCCTCGTGCAGTGGTTGGCGAGGCAGCACGGGTCTCTCTCCTTCCGTGTCACGCAGCTCTTGACAGGCCATGGCTGTTTTGGCCGATTCCTGTTCGGGGTTGTGCGGAGGGAGGAGACATCAGCCTGTTACCATTGCGAAGACCCGGAGGACACGGCGGAGCACACCCTCGTGGAGTGCTCGGCGTGGGAGGAACAGAGGGCGCGGCTCGTGGCTGCCATAGACCGGAGGCTGTCGCTCCCGGCCGTTGCGAAAGCGATGGTCGAGAGCGACGTTGGTTGGGACGCGGTGCGAGACTTCTGCGAAGAAGTTCTCGCACTGAAGGAGGAGGCGGAGCGCGCGCGGGAGAGGTTCGCGGAGCCAAACTCCCTGCGCAGGAGGCGCGTTGGAGGGCGGCGCTTGGCGCACGACCGCCGACCTCCATAGAGGAGACTCCGGGCGGCAGGTCGAGGAACCTGTTGCCCTTAGGACTGAGTCCCCACAGGATGCACGACGTGTCCCGTGTTCCGACACGTCGTCCATTAGAGGGACGAGCAAAAGCTCCCCGAGACGGGGCCTGATTCCGGGCCAGCATCGCCAGGGCTGCGGACGCATGCATCGCACTCTCGGGGCCCTGATCGCGATGCAGAGGTGGAACACCCCAGGTTTTTAGTGGGTATGCCGGCCTTCTGGCGGAGACTCCCACATAACCACTTGCCCTCCCCGGGGTCTTTGTGTTGTACTTTGTTTTATTGGTACCCTGTTTGGGTGCTTTGGCCAGTTGAAACTTAGAATGGACTTACTGCAGTTTGTTTCTAGCTTTTCTTAAGGGCTGGACTTATTTGAGCAGTTTTAGTGGCTTTTATCAGAGTAATGCCGAATAAAGGATCGTCTCATTTTACTTCAATAAAAACAGCACTTAATTCTTGTTTCAGTGATATAATTGTGAACTCACGTTCACCTTTTGTATCTTCGAATGGAAACCCAAAGAAGAGCTTATTCAGGATCTCCACCTTTGTAAAGTTGTCTTAAACAATGAACACGCTAAATTAGTTAGTCCAGCAATACGCAATCCTAATTGGTTTCCTTAAAAAATGATGTCATTTTTAAGTTGAGCTTTGGCGCTTTAGAGTGGCTGAAATTTTCAGGAAATAAAATTTTCTTTATCCTTCAAGTTAGTTAGTTAGCTTTAAATAATTCCTTCCATTAGGACTTTACCCCAAAGTTAAGATAATTCTTCAATAATGTCATGACCTAATATTTATTCTAAGTGGATCATCCACGTTTCACGTATTTCCATCGGTAAAGATACTGAAGCAGAAACATCTTGTGAATTATTAGTGCATGGACCTGGCTAGGTGACTTGCTTCGATTTAAATTGCTCGCAAACATACCTGGCAGGATAGTTAGGAAGTATTGAGTTAGCTCCAATCTGGTAATCGTTATCTGACACTTGTGAATTCAAATTCACTGGCACTGGGTCTCCTGACCGCGACCTTGTGTAATATCAATCATATTTTGTTACAACAGAAATATAAAGATCATTAGTATCATTGTGGAAAGAAAAGTATTCTAACTTTGTCTTATCATCGTTATACGTGCTGCCCTTATGCCGCTGTATATAGGCTGTATATTTGACAATTTGTCACAAGCATTAACATTTTAAAGTCATTGTACGTAATCACGTTACGCCACTAGACTCCTAGGGCTCCAATGTCCCGGAGTATAACGCTTCAATGTAGGTACATTGGATGCACTATTTGCCATTAAATTGAATACCTATTTGATAATTTGCTACGAAGCAGAAACACTTTTAAAGTCATTGTACGTACTCACGTTACGCCACTAGACTAGTTCGTTATCAACCACGCTCTAATGTCACGGAGTATAACGAGGGTACATTGAATATGGGTACTTTATGCCACTAAATTTATTGATTGTTACTTTGCTATAAAGCAGTAACACTTTTAAAGTCATTGTACGTAATCACGTTACGCCACTAGACTAATTCGTTATCAACCGCGCTCTAATGTCACGGAGTATAACGCCTCAATGTACATTGAATATAGGTAATGTATGCCACTCAATTGAATAATTGTTTATTTGCTATAAAGTAGTAGCACTTTTAAAGTCATTGTACGTAATCGCGTTACGCCACTAGACTAACTCTTTATCAATCGTGCTTTATTCAACGCCCAATATATACATTTATTGTTTGTTGGTATTGTATTCCACTAAACTGAACATTTGCTAATTTGCTATGAAGCAGTACACTTTTAAAGTCATTGTACATAATCACGTTATGCCACTAGACTAGTTTGTTATTAACCGTGCTCAAATAAATATGAATCACAAACAAAATAACCGTTACAGGTCAGAAAATCTAGTTCTTTTTACATTGAATAAACTGTAGAACAATGTATGTAAGAAAATGGTATTAAATAAATTAATATTTTGTTGTATTGTATTTGTAACAAAAACAACAAATGTGTCGGTACATCGAAAAAAAATCGTTACAGAAACATTGCTAGAAAAGTCATGTTTCCGATCTACATGACAAAAATGTGGGTATTTCAAAAAAGATCGTTATATCATTTGTTGAAAAAAAAAACTATATTTACGATCTATTCGGTATAGTTTTATAAAATATATAAGATTGTACCAAGAAAATTAAAATCGATGATGAATAAATGCAGTAAGATTGCTTGGTAAGTTAGTAGTTGCACTAACCTTTATCCTTTGAGCTGGTTGATGAATTGCTTAGTTTTTGTACCAAACGTCGAATTTTCGACGTTATTTTAAAATCCGATGCTCCTTTTCCTAATTTACCACTTGAACACATGAAATAAACACTTTTTTCCACGAAAAATTCAAATAGTAAAATTCAACGAAATTTATGATGTTGCGACGCCCGCACACAAGAAATGAATGAGGTTTGACAGGAGGACGGCGCTACATGCGCATTGACAGTGACATTTGTTCAAAGGTTTTTTCTTTTTTTTTGTGTATTTATTTTCACAACTATAAAAAGTGTGACGCCTAGTACATACAGAAGTGAGACTACATAGTTAATAAAGAAATCTCGAGCATGTCACGTCGTCGTAGTATAATTCCAAGATTTTTATGACATAGTAGATGTAGTAGTAGAACTTGTAGTAGGACTAAAAACACCAATCAGTTCAAACTGATTAAGTAACTGACTGAAACTGAGTAAGTACTGAGTAAGTGTCAGTGAGATTTTTAATAACGGTCAACCGTTATTTAAAAATCTCACTGACACTTACTAGATATCTATGGCATTACATACCTACATTTTATTATATTGTTTGACTCATAAATTTAAAGTTTTGAGAAATAAAAGCTCTCAAAGTTTGTTCTAAATTCATGTAGAAGCAGCTTTATTTATTACATAATTTAAATCTCCGACTTTTTAAAATAATTAATAGTTTATCGCAAATTTAAACAGACAATACAATAATGTTGAATTTAGTGTCAATATACCTACAAATATGAGTTTTGTTTGAATTATCATATATATCATCATAGAATTATCATATACCTATATTCATGTTAGCTGCAAAATGATAACCGAGTCCAATCCTAAAAAATCTCGTAGAAAAGTACCTAAAGGTACAAAATTCATGAACATAAACTATCTGCTAACCAGTCCTGGAACATTCCGAGGCTCCTTCTAAGAATAAGTTAAGGCGTACTTCAACAGTATTCAAGACATTCTGAGCAGACTGTCTGCTTGGATCCGTAGAGAATCAAAGATATGTAAACATGTAGATGTGAAAAAATATTCAAAGTATTGGTAAGTAAATTCTTACATGTCATTGATTAAATCTTAATACATTTATAAAATTAGTTACAACAATCCATATACATAAGTACATAGTTATACGTTATATTTTCATGTAATTATTGCTTAATGTAATGTATACATTAATTAAATCAATATTATTATTACAATTAAGTATTTATTATTATTTAATTCTAATGCTGCCGTCGACTTTTAGAAAATCTTCGTAACTATAAAAAGTCTGCTCGATAAGCCAATGTTTAAGGCGAAATTTAAATATATTACTATTTGTCGCTGACCTGACTGTATCTGGTAACCTGTTATAAACTTCTGGACCTGCTATATGGGTTAGCTTGCGAGATTTTGCTAACGAGGAAGAGATCGTTTTCAACCGGTGACCGTTCCGGAGATTGTGCGCTCCAGATGTATTGCGGGTTGTGTAGGCTCCGATATTGTCCCTTACGTGTATCGCTATCTGCAGTACTAGTATTCAAAATGCTTTTCACTTTACTACACAATTATATGTCTCAGTACTTAGTTATTTTATTTTTAATCAGTAGTTTGTTTATAAAATAGATGAAATATGTAATATCTTGCATTCCATTTTTATTATAGTTCATGGAACATAATTTGTGTAGTAAAGTGGAAACATTAATTTTGAAGTTCAAAAGTAAAGACGTCATTGTCAGAATAATTATCAAGCCTTACGTTTATTATCGTTTAACGTATCATTTGCCAACAAGTATTTAAAAAAATACTCGTTTTCCTCTTGTAAGAAATCTACAAAAGTCGTATTCATTGGCAAAATGCTGATCTAGTAAAGAGATTTATGTAAGGACGGTCCGCTTGGTAACTTCTACTCATAGACGTGGAATTTTCTCATCCCGATGCGTCAGAGCTCGTTCATAAATATGTGAGTTTATAGACTGATGCAGCGATTTTTGGCTGGATTCTGGCATTTTGGCAGCTGCAGGATATAGTTGTGGCCACCGTAGAGATTGGAGTAGGATATTACTAGACAAGTTAAATGCTTCAAATTTTGGTATGGTGCGGAAGATTTACGACTGGCATTTCTAGAATTCTTGGAATTTACTCCGTCATTCAGTATCGATATGCAAAATAACTTAAAACCTAAATACTTCAACATCCATTTCTTCTTATAATTAGCTTAAAAAGGCTTGGTCAAATTGTATGGTTATGTTGAACCAACATAACCATACAATCTGACCAAGCCTTTTTAAGCTAATTATACATTCATATAACCATACATTCTGACTTACACTTTACTTCATTTCTACAAGATAGCTATTACAGATTCCAAATCAATAATTAATAAGATCTTCGAAGTCGAAGAAATCATTTATAATAATTACTTTCTCATTGAATATGTAAGTAGGTATACGTAAAACTAGCGCATCATATACTCAAATGCATTTTAAATCCTATCTGACATGTATAGTATATAATATGTTCTAGGCTTCCAAAATAGCCGGCCTATTGATCACGTGACCTCTGTCGTAATCAACTCGACCTTTTTATTTGATAGACTACACACTACTACACTAGTGTTTTACGAGCGTACATACAACTTTTACAATTTGATCTATTATTAGGTAAATAAACACACGAAAATAGCATTACCATTATTATACAAGTTAGCTGTCGCCGAGCTCTTAACAGGATGTTCCGACAGCCTAGTTTGAGAGACAGTTCTATTTTAATACTTACAATATATCCACAGAGTCTCACAGGCCGCACCGTGCCATTAACACGATATACCTTCCATTCCAGTGTTATTGATCAGTACCGTGTTTATGCAGATCTAACAAGTAATATATAAATATTTCTAAAGTTATGTTTAGCTTCAACCAAAACACAGGAAACAGTATTAATGCTGTAATGTCCCTTCACTACTAAGTCAGAAAACACAGCCACATCATCTCACAACACAATATAAATAAGATAAGGCTATGGCACCCACTGCAGCGAGAAGCTATAGGAACATATTTGTTCATTTTCAATTTGTTTATTTATAGGTAATGTTACAAGGTTCAAACATTTGTATACTCGGAAGCAGTACTAACCCCATGATGTTTTATCTCTATCTACACTAAGCACATATTATCCTCATAGCCGCCTCGTACGATAAACACCATAAATTAAGATATCCAGTGGGCTATGCCACCACTGCAGCGAAGCTATCGATCAAATGCCCTCTGCGTAATCAAGTCAACCCCAACGCACTTCGCACTGCTTTATGCCGTGCCTAGCGCCATCATTCTGTGGCGGCTTTCACACGGCATGTAACATTATTACTATATTGGACGGATAGTTGTTTGAAATGGATGTACTTATAAGAGACTATGACATATTTTCACTGTTTCAAAAATCTAAAACAGTAAAGATATTTTTTGTTGTAATAACTTGTAACTATGGATGTAGTTATAAATTGGCATTTTTACATGTGAAAAACCTGCCTAATGCAAGTAAGACTCCTAGACGAAATTTTTAAACAATTTTCTTTTAAGGTGTCAAAATAATCACGTTTGTAGCATAATAGCCTTTTTTTCTATTTAATCCATTTAATAGGTCTTTGTTTGGGTTTGCATAAATGTATAAATGACTTTGTTAAAATAATTAGTAATAATAGTTCATAATAATATGTTGTTAAAATTTTAAAGTACGTAAATCTCAGTTAGTTTCATGAACTGCTACGTTGTTCCCGACAGTGTAAATGCAGCCGCACGTATACGTGCGTGCCTCAAATATTAGAATCGATAATGGCCAACTATTAGAAGGCATGTTTGGAACACGCTTTCTTTGGTAATGGCGACGGCAATGCGTGAACAGCGAAACTCAAATTCTGACATAAATTGTTTTATAGCACGATCGATACCTGGGTACCATGGTAATAGGTACCTGCTACAAAAATATACAGAAACCCGAGCCCAAAAGAAACGGTGGGTGGCTGACGTACATACAATACAATTATTGAGCAAAAGTAATGTTATATCTCTTTGTTTTACCTTTGTTCATGAATTTGACTTGTTACAGCGATACAATTACGAATAAAATCATACTCGGCGGAAATATGATAAAATATATAACAAAGGAAGAAAAGGCAAGAAAAAATAAACATGGAAATACAAGCATTCTGTGTTTGTTCTCGTAAATATATATTTGAAGGCACCCTTTTCCTCGAGGGCTGTGAGGAATCAGACTAATGCTTCGAGGAAAAACAATGACGGCGCAAAATATATACTTCAATATCGCCACAAAATATGCAAATGTAAGATACCATTATTATGACGTTATAAAATTGAAAACAACGTTTGAAGGCTCGGAATTACTTCCTCAAGGCGGAATAAACAATATCTACATAATAATGTGGAAACAAAAACATTTGTCTGTGCTTTTCTTGTATATTAATTATATATCTATACATACTTATACATATAGACTTACCGTCTTAATGTATTCGATTGGAAATTTTATTAACGTCACTGTAACATGGATAATTAGGTATAGAAAAAAATGGTAGCTGTATAATGTATATACTTAGCTCGTTTTAACTGTATCGTTAGTAAAGATTAATCTATGTATGTATGTTGCTTTATTTTTGATAGCATGCTAATAAAAACTTATATATACACACAAAAGAATAAGGTTAGATTGTGGTCAATCAGCGTGTGGTTGGCGCAGAAAAAAACTTGCTCGCTCAATAAAAGTAATCACCAAGGATTTTTTATTTCATCACTCTCTTTCCCTCGTAATCACTATTAAAACGCCAGTTGCCACGTCAAAACGCCTTCGTCAACATCGCTAAAAAATAACAAATTAAAAACACGTTTTCGTTCAAAATTCACGTTGGCAACGCTGCTCAGCACGTTACATGTAAATAAGTCTTTACGAATTAGGAAAGACATCTTTCATCTCCCTTCACTGCGATTAGGTATTCATAAGACGCCGACGCCTCGCCTCCAAACATTTTTCCTGATTTATTTTTGTGTGTAAACAAAGTAAACAAAAAGTTTCGCCGCTCAAGTATTATGAATCCCTAATACTCTCACTTGTTTCTTCCGAAATTACTTTGTCTGTTCTCGTGTGATCATAAAAGTGTTTTGAATTTTATTTTTATGAACACGCGTTTGGCGTAACGAGATACGTGTTCGGCTGCGAGTTTCAACAAACTACTCTTGTTTTGGATATTGTAGGCGAGAACAATTTCGATAAAACCTGAACAGAGCTAGGGGCAAACGGTATGCTGATTATAATATACGTAATAAATAAATAAATACTCCGGGACATAGCACACAGCGCCATCTAGCCCCACGCTAAGCAAACGCTTGTGTCGTGGGTACTAGATAACGTATATTATACTTACATACTTTTCTTTTGTAAATACATACTTATTATACAAACGACCAGACCCAACACAAGTAATTGTAAATTTTAAAATTCATAAATACTTGTGTCACGCGAGAATCGAACCCGCAACCCCTAGTTTAGAAGGCAGAGCTACTACCAACTAAGCTAACAGGCCAGTCGCTATAATTAATTATCATTTCAAACTACGTATAACACTAACACCTCATCTTGATTTGATACTTTTTCGTGTAATTTATTTATTCATATTATGTAAACAAACGAACGTCGTCATTTCTTATGAAGACTAAAAAGAAACTTTTTTTCATGCATAAAAAATATTGTTTTGGTTTTTTTTTATAAATTATAAACATGAATTCAGTAAATAACATTATTAGGTATGTATTTAAATACGTACGTACGTACAATAATTGTAATCCATACTAATACAGACAATGTAAGATGTCCCAAAAGCTAAATAACATACCTTCCTGTTACATAACATTCAAGCTACACCTTGCATCCTTGCCATGATACCAGCAAACTTGTTCCGAATTTGATTTTATCCAAATCGTTTTCCTTCCTCGAAAGCACGTAGCTGTTACTTAATATCGAGTCAAACTCGACTAGCTTTGCCAAAATCGAATGAAAAATTGTCACAAAGAACACTCGACATCGGATTCCGTATTCTGGCAACGCATCAGCAAAGTATTCAGATCTAAGTGTACCGAAAATGTGGTCGTCTGGTTAAGAAGGCACTTTTGTGTTCGCATTTGAGTTTATTATGCATAAGAGAATATTAACGGAATTGCGTTACATGCATATATTTCAGTGGATGGCAGGTGAATTAACTAGAAAAAAAATGACATCATGATATTTTTACTTACTTACTTGGGATTACTTCAACTTAAAATTTGCAGTGTAATAAAACATACAATATTTTTAAAACTTTATTGTTTCTTTATAATATTTATTACACATGTAGTTTATAAGTACGACGAAGCGCACCATCTGGTATCGTAATACATACAATACAACAATTTTAAATACTATTGTTACTTGTATACAATAATAAACTTTTGACATAATAATAACTGGTTATAATTATGAGATTTGCCATTATAATATCCTAATTCAAGAAAAATATCCAATGACGTAGACGTTTTGTTATTTTACACTGAAACGTAGCGGAGTGTTGGACAGTTTCGTATTAACAATTGAAAAAATAAAACATTTCAATTTAGATCAGAGTTTAAATTGCGAGCGAAAATAAAATGTTACATGTAAGAGAGTTTACCGACAGTTTCTGTCGTGAAAGCACTTCGATATTTTTAAATATCAACCATTTAAACCACTAGGACGGGGATATGACTACATAGATACAAAATAAAAATATAACGACTACTATTTGTACAATCACTAGCAAACCAGTTGGGAAATAAGACATAGGACTCCATTTATGTATATAGTTCATGTCCAAAGGAAGAACATGTTCAGTAAGTAATATTACTAATACATTATTAATAATGAAATCAGAATTGTTTTCTAGCTATGATATAAAATTAATTCTCCTAAAATATAATCGTTAATCTAACCTGTTATGAGAGATACTCATAAAGTATCTTATATTTATTTAGTGTAATTTTGTGGTATAAAAATGGTTTTGAGAAAGTTTTTTTTTATATTAATTTAGTGAGAAAATGATAGATGTATTTCTCTAAACCATTATTATGTCCACGCTTTAGAATTAAGTATTTACAATATCTCTTACGTAGTCACGAATTTTCTAAACTTTTACTTACAATTTACAATGTTAAAGTAATAGTAAAGCTACTTAGATTGTTTCGTATAACTTTACTCGTTTTATGTACAATCCTTATTATTTCGACATTCTTTTAAAAAACATACAATGTTGAAAAATACTTACTCATTTATAACCGCATAACATAACAAACACGAGTCGAGTTTACAATGCAGTTTTCAGGAAGATCTATCTAACTCATAATGTATGCAAGATAACACAAACCACTTCCAAAACAAATATATTGAGGATTGGGAATGTGAATCATAAAATGAAATAAAATTAATATTATTTCTGATTTTTAAATTTTAATTTTATCTAATACCAACAAGAATTTCCGTTTAAGTTTTAGTATTGTCAGCTTTTTACATTCCTGTTGACTACTTTAAATTTATTTTTCCAATTAACAATACGTTTTCCTTAATGCCTTAATCACTTATAAGGTGGGATCAATGGAAAGTATTAAAATTATAACATTATAAAAATAGAAGTTCTGATTTATAGAAAATATTAAAAACAAATAATTTGCTCAAACAACTATAATATTAAAAGTTTTTTAACGGAATGTCTACAAGTCTTAAAATGTTTCGTTTTTATAAATTGTAATACAACGTTACAAGTATCATACCAATTTCTCTGATACAATATCAGAATCGATTATGTTCTCAGAATCTGAATTCAAAACATTTTGCCTATTTTTTTGTAATACGTACGCCAAATTTATAACAATACAAAGAATTTGTCTGTCTGTGACCAAAAACACTCAAATCTGATTGAAATTTGAGATCAAAGCTTCACATCAAACACAGAAGTGAACTGTTTTTCAGAGTCAATAGTACTTAATTATATTCTTTTTAAATAACTTGGGGTAAAAATTGATTATTTAAATTAAAATGTTCTTATTCTGTAAGTAAAGTTTCTTTTACAAATGGTTACGTCTTTATCTTAAATTACAAAACCAAATCAGAGACATTACATGTTGGGTCAAATATTATTACATTAATATTAGATAGGTTTTTATATTACACTATATACAACACTATAAGGAATAAGCGATAGCTACACAGGGATTTACTTATGTATTGTACATAAACACAACCCACACTATAAAATAGCAAATATCTCTTACTCTGTGCTCTCAGTTGTGAATTACATTTATGTGTCCTAAAATCATACCTAAACTGCGCCATTTCAAATATTGTATAGGGGATTTTAAGTTATAAGTATGGCAATAGAAAACACAACAAAATAATCAAGCGAGCGTCATCTATGCCTCCAATACTCCAACAAATTTGACAGATATTATTACCAAAGGTTTATCTCATAAACCATTTATAGACACTACGAAAGTTACGTTAAGTCCAACATTGAAAACAATAAAAACGCTCATTGTACTCATATACTTTGTACTTGACCACTCTTTTCCTGATTGTAACCAATAGGCTGTGGTCTAAGATGGAGCGTGCTTACACATTGACGGTTCTCTCTCGCTTCTGATAATGGTACATTTTAATTCAAGGGGACAGGGAGTCATTTATGGAATAATTTACAAATAAAACTGACTTCAAAAAAGGTGGAGGTTTTCAATTCGAAAGTATGAATGTTCCGTTTTGTGTATATTTTAATAATTATACATTGATCTTAATATGTTCACAACTGCGAGCACAAAGCTAATTAGAATAAAACCTCACGTATTTACAGTTTGATGATCGTCGGCAGGTGTCAGGAGAGCGTGATGAAGAGACAGGCGGCCAGCACGAGGCAGTGGGCGGGCGATGAAGGGGCGAAGGCCTGCCCTCGCTGCATCGCCGCCGGGTACTCGCCTGACAAAGGAAATATAGAGTTTGCTTCTTTGGCAAAAATTAAAACTGCTCTCGACAAAAACATTTGGAATGTCAGATTGGAGAAGCTAGTTTGGTGGAAAATTTTACTGACATTTAGTGGATTATTAGTAATGTATGTTCTAAATAGCTCTGGTAAATAAAGAGATTGAATATAGACTAGTTAATGAAATTATTGTGTATGTAATGAAAAGTGTTATATTACTGTGAGTTACCAGTATTGTACCTGTTTCAGTTTTTTTTAATATCAACAAAAAAGTAGTAAAAGAACGAAAAATATTGAAACAAAAATAAAATAAATTTTAAATATTAAACATTTCAAGGAATCTAAAATACAGTTATTATTCTATAGGAAGGAAAAGACACTCATTACATTACGGAAACGATGCAATTTCATAAAGAGAAAAAAGGAAATAAAGGACAAAAGTTCTTGTAAAGAATGTTCACGGGCCGAGCCCCGTGTAAAATGCCACGTAATTAAAATTCGTTTATACCCTAATATAAAACGTTAGCACACCCGTTTAGAGAAATGGTTCTTCTTATCTGATTCATGGCCATCATTGTTTTAATGATAACTTCGCCTCATATAATTTTTATTCCTCCCACTCGAAAACGTATTTTCCTTCCTATATTTTTGAGGACGTTTGTCAAAAAGATTGGGGAAGTTCTTAACGAATATTACTGTCAGATTTAACAAGATTAAATTTGCATGATTTATGTTGTAACGTTATGGTTGGCAACGAATTTTGGCTGAGTGCTGTTATGCATTTTGAGGATCTGTAACTTTGTTATAAAGGTGCGAACGTAATAAATAGATTATTTTCTTGACGTGTCCTGAAAGACCTGTATGTTTTTGATAAAACAATTCGACTACAGGCTGCTACATCAATTGAAATATAAGCTTTTGTGAAACCTCCGCTATCGTTTCTTTTTGTTAAGCCATTATTATTACCGAGATTAGGTCACATATATAAAGGAAATTCTAGCTTTTGTACACAGTGTTCTGAGAAAAAAGTTTAATGTTTAAATCGATAAAGGTCAATACTAAAAATTCGAATAAGTCTGCTTGGCCACAAACATTAGTTAGTTTATTTATCATTGTTATTACTGCCTTGTATACAGTTAAAATGAAATGAAGTTATGAGATTTCAGAAATTGGGTCCTTTTATACAGATATAAAGTAGACATTTGAACTTACCGTTCAGCACATGGACCGTGACGCTCTTGGCCTGTGCATTGCTAGGGTTGCACTGGTAGGTCCCGGAGTCAGATGGCCGCGCCTGCTGGATAAGGAGGAAGGACTTCGTCGTCTCCCCCTTCTCGGTCACGACTGACACCCCGCCTCGGGGCGAGTCGTAGCTTATGATCTGCGGATGGAAGACGAATAATTAGTAACGCAATTATAGAGATACTTATATCTGTGAAATCTGTCTGTTAATTTGACTCTCTGACGTCTAGCGATAGCAGATAATTAAAAAAAAAACTACACAAGAGTTTTTGTTGTTGGAATAATGGTTGTTTCTTTTTCTTTCTCAAACAAGCAAACTCTTCAGCTTTATAATATTAGTATAGATTAGTATAGATGGGATAAAATAACGTGTTTTTACCATATTCATTCATGTATTATTTTAAAGTGGGCGTAGACATCTTTTTTGTTATACATAAGTAAAAAATTATAAAAACTACTACAACATCAAACCCATAACAATAATGTACTGAAGCTTGTTGAAATAATAAAGACTGAATTTTTGTTTTATATTGAATTACTCCGGTTCAATAACTTAAGGATTTCCAAGTATTACCTATAACTTAAAAAGTACGTAAATCTACATTTATGAGTCGATCGTGAGATAAGATATCTCTAGATTATACTGATATGAAGACTCATATATAAATGGATAAAATCTGTGGTTTTATGATCGAAAAAGCTAAAATATTTTAGACTTTATTAAAGAAACGGTTACGTTTTTATTTTGGTATACGATTTTATTTTTATGGCACGAAGATAAGCGAGCCGTATCAATGTTTTTTTAAAGTCAATAAATATTACGATTTACATTTAATTTTTGCTACTAAATTCTAAGTAAATACCTACTTAAGCTAGTGTCAATAGTGTCAGAGTGCCAATATTGTTATACAAATTTAATAAAAGATGAAAACCCAAAACAATCACTAAACTCTTCATACAAAAATTCAACCACATTATTATCTGTGTAATAGGGCCTTACCGCATTATTATGATTCCAGAAGATGTAAGCAGGTGGCTCGGGCGAGTACAGCACTACGCACGTCAAGTTGATGGTACTGCCCCATTCTATGTACAAGTCCGGACCACCGATGATTTCTGTTGTTGGTTCTGGAACAAAAAATATTCTATTAATTTTATTATAAAAAATGTGTTGTCAAACTTATGATTAAGAGTAGCTTCGTCTTATTGTAGTAATAACATGCTCCAGATTTATTTTGTTTGTATCGATGTCGTTGTGTGTATTTTCACCACCTTGACAGAATTCAAATCAAGAGTAAAGAAAGATTGTTATATAAGAATATAAGTAAATGTATCTATTAAAAGTAGATAACCTTATATTTTTCTTTGAAAAAAATGTTCTGCATGTATACATATTTTAAAATCAAAGAAGTAAACTTTCCCATCAAATTGTTTTCTTAAAGCAAAATCTGGATGTTTACAGCAAGGACATCAAATGATAATAAATTATTTACTCCGGCAGAATATAGCCGCGTTATTTCATAATTATATTAAATTTTGATAAAATAATGGCGACAGTTTTATAACGAGCAAATTTAAGTCACCCAAAGGCGTTAATTGCACATTAAAATTGTGATAAAACACTTAGCTTAATTTTAGACATTTTTTGTTTGTAGGTATTTCAATTTGTATTCCTTAGAAAATGTTTGTTGAAAAAGTTAAGACCTAATATAATTTTATGAAATAACTATTAGAAATTTGAACTTATTTTGTATTGCCAGCTACTGACTACATATTAATTTGTATTACATACGTGTGTAATATAGCTACTGATTGACCTTTTTTTAGTTTCACAATGGGCACAATTGTTTTGTTACATATTTAAGTTACTTTTAATTTATGCTTGGTTATAAAGGCTGAGTGAGGACCGTAATATATGATGCTCTGAACTCAGAATAGTATTATCATCGCATCAGTGGATAGACACAAGGTAATGATGAAAATAGTAAACATCTACAATAGACATATTAATGCAACAATCTATTGTTATCCGTTTTATTATGTCAATAAATATTTTGTATTTTGTATCCAATAACCCCATACAGGAAATGCAAATGCAAGTAAATACATACACAGCTACATAACATTCCTGTTTACCTTTCTCTGCCATGGGTAATAAACGTACAGACTTTTATTCACAATTCTCATGTTCAAACACATACGAATTTTACTACCCAACGACCTTTGATAAGTAAATTATATGCATACTATTTTGTGTTTCCGCCTTTCGGAAAAATCGACTTCATGACTAACGTGAATTATTTTGCTTTTGGTAAACAGTTTTATAGCGAAGGATTGCGGTTGGAAAGCTTTATGCCTTTTGCAACGATTGTTTTGAAGTGACTTCATAAACGACAATTATTTTTTTGCAATCAATCTATGAATACTGAAGAGTCAGGTATTTGACCAGCAAGTCACGTGAAGTGACCCTCGTATAGTGACATATAGATAGTGTGGTCTAAGGTATACACTCGTTATCGGAATAGAACTGACGCTATAACGAGAGTAGTGGCTGACACCGTAATCAATAAATATCACCTGTATGTAAATATTTAAACTTATTATTTTTTCGAGACACTGGTCAAGTCTCCATGCTGAATTAATTAAACACAGTAGTACTAGCACACAACTATATTATGTTGGTTAAAACTAACTATTAATTATAAGTACGTTGATAACAGTAACATAATTCCACGGCTCAGTAGCTTCAACTGGCGCCACATAATACAGCAAGCCTCTGCGTAGGCAAGCGAAGGTTGTCCCTTTATAATGAAAGGTCCTTACAGTTTTTGTTTTTCTTGGCGGCTCATAAGTCGTGTGCGTGCGTTTAACATAGCAGGCCAAATTAACCGACTTGCCTAAACACCGGCTGGCGTAAACATTTGGTTAAGTTAACGAAGTTCGTGACGCATGCCCTTAGACACACGACCAACACAAACAGCGACGCTTAGCTTCAAATTAAAAGTTGATACGTACTGGCTTTTGTTTATTTTATACTTTTTGCGGGAAACAAATGAATCTGGTATGTTTTGTAACGAATAAGTTCACTGCTGAGCATCAAACAAATCCAGTTTTCTCTACTAGACTTCTTTATTGCTTCATTTGTCTTCATGGGCTTGAACATGGTTTAGAGCGATGCTGTGATAGACGATTTAACGTGTTAAAAGAAACTGTTATACTTTTACCATGCTTTTTTCTCAAAAATTAGTTTAGTATTCGCTTTAAAATAATTATAAAGATGTCTAGATTGTAGTTTAAAAGAAATTCAAGCAGATATTCTTAAAATCCGTCTGGACAAGTTTCTTATAGCTGGTGAAAACATACGACAACAATTACTAGAGATGAAATAAAAAAACGTTCACATAAATAACATGTTTCGAAAATATGAATATCGCATCCGAAATAAATCGAATTTTCGTATAATTTTGCAAATACACGTAACAACGTAAACAGAATTACGTTCCAATAAAGCCATCCCATCCAGCCGCCTGGTCCCAAACAAAATTCATCGTTCGTTGAACAAAACCCGACAAGTCTAAAGAGTGTGACAGACTGTAAATTCACTGTAAATTCTGTGTAAATTTTCCGGTTTTAGCCATGTGCCGCTGCTCTCTGATTTGCGTTTACAGGGTTAGTTATCGAATATTTTGAGTATTTTACAACGCAACTGAGATAAATATCAATTTATGTAGTCACATCGACTGATGACTTGCGACGGCTAGGCATAATAACATTTTTGAGATAACTCGTTGTCACCGATCTTGTAATTGTTAGCCGCGTTCTAAACACTTGTGTCGTAACACCTAAATAACAAAGTAAAAACTATCCGTTATAGCAGCTTCTAATCAATGATGAGAATTAAACCAATATATTATATATAATATTAAACCAAAGATCAGATGGGAGAGCGTGGTCCATAAGATATCAGGGAGTGCAACGTGGCGATAGAAAATGACCACAAAGTACCAGATAAGGAGAGACGAGAATTTCCTAGCGCTATTCATATTTCTTAGTGAGAGATATGCATCACCTGAGTAAAGCATTAAAGTAGAGTACTCACCAACAACGTTCAAATGTATAAAATGACTCATGTGAGGCGTAGTTGATATCTGACACTCGTATATGCCCGAGTCTCTGTGCTGGGGGTATTTTATCTGGAACAATATGACATCGTTGTTAGTAATAGAATGCTTAGTTAATAAACTACATCTACATTAGGTACATATATTTTATTACATTCTAAAATTCTGCTAATATTATATTCATTATTCATTTTTTTTTTTTTTTTTTAACTCAATAAACATATCTTTATTTACAATAATAAAATATAAAAACAAGGAAAGAAAAACTAAACACTCTACTTCTAACTACTACAAATAGGGGCACTTAGAAAATCTTTAGAAAAGCCTAAAGATAATCTAAGTGCTTATTATTCATTAAATCTCACATTATGTGTTAACAGTGAAAGGAACTGGGCGCCTGCTACGATGTATTTGTCCAAGAGAACTCGTTACGAATAGATTTTGCTGGAGAGTTACGACCCTCAGTAATGTGGAGGAATTCGACTAAAGAGGAGGATACAACCTGAGACATTTTTGCAAAGCATTTTTATTATTAACATAATATATAATTCTCAATATAATATATAAAAAACTTTTATCCAAACTTGCACCATCTTTGAGCCATCCCAAACTTTACAAAGCAAATTTTTTGAGAAGCGCGATTCGTTAAAGTTGCTACAAAAGATTCAGCAGAGTATAAGTGACGTTCAAGACTCTCCGTTTAAAAGCATATAACTCCGGCGCTCACCAGACCGAATAATTGAGTTATACATTTATACAATGCGTTATCATTTTCTATCTCGTTTATTAAATGAATACACCCTCTTTGAGACTGTTTGAGTGAATACACAGTATTCTCTCAACATTTTCCTTTTAGAATAAAGAAAGGCCAACGCGATTTCGCTTGATGTTATTATGACGTCATCGAATTAGATTGAGTGTGCCGAGATTTGGGAAGAAAAACATGTTTTAGCTTAATAGACTGCAGAAATAGACGGGATAGTTGGTTGGAAATAATCATGTGGTCAGACAAAACATCTTCTATCTTTCTACATTCTTATTATTCCTTTTATGCTTATTTCTCTCTAGCCAAAGGTTGCCTGGAAGAGATTGGTTTCAGCGATAAGGCCGCCGCTTCTGGCACACAGCTTAGATATAATTTGTTTAAGTTTCTTTTTTTGTGTGGACAATTAAGAATTTATCTATTTATCTATAAAGTAATGTAATTAGAATCAGTTAATTCATTTAATGCAAATATTTGTAACGTTATAAATATCAACAATCAGACATTCGTTCCAAATGTAAACCTGAATAATTGTTTCTATTATAATCACACGTTCCATTTTATTAGTATCGACTACTAGCATATCTCATAAACTATTCGGAGCTGTTCCGTGGAATAAAGGACTCGTTATTAATAGAGTTGTAATATTGTAATTTCGCTATTGTTGCGTTACTATATTTGGAAAATAATTGGTTGTTAGTTTTAAGTTTATGGTTTATTCAGCTTTGAATTGCTTTATATTGCGTACAGGAAAATGGCTATAAACGAGCCAGTTTCTAGTTATTCCGAGCACATTTGAGAGGGTTATAGTGTGTTCTGTTAATGCAGCATTCTAATCTTTAATAATGGGGAATTATATATATAACGAAATAGATTCTCTTGTTTCTTTCATTCTGTTGCTGAGAATGTCTTTACAAAGAGCGTTTGTAATGACTCTTTTAAAATTTTATTCTGATTCCTAAAAGATCAAGTATTAATAATATAATAATATAATACATATCATTGAACTTATTTCTGCCCTAGTTCAGATTTTCGTAACGGATATTGGTAGTAATCTTAAACCACCTACATTTACACTCGCCAGTGAAACACCCAAGTTCGAATCCCAGCCACACAAGTATTTTTGCAGTTTTTTACCTGTAGCGTCCAGTCGTCTGTGTGCGGCAGATGTATCGCCCTGAACCTCTGGTCGCTCGTGTATGTGTAGCGCCCCACAGTCAGCAGGTGGATGTCTCTATGTCGCACCCAGGACACCTGCATGTTCACCTGCAACAAAATTTATGAAAATTAGTTAATATGAGGAGCAGATTTATGGTGGAAGTACCAAAGACTCAAACGAAGCGCTTTACTTCTTTCTACCTTCGTAGTAAAGACAGCGAGAATATGGAACTCTCTACCTGGAGCCCTTTTTCCAGAGTCTGGATTTGAAGACTCAAACATTGAAGAAACAAAGAAGAAGAGTCAAACATTGGCATATACCGTGTTAAAAAAAACAGATTCGTATTATAATGAGACCCGCGGCTTGGTTAGCGGATGTCTCCTTGACAATGAAATAATCTTCTTCTGCGTATCGAATGAGAGTGGCCAACTCTGGCGTAGAGAGTTTATCATGCCGCTCTAAGAGCCTCTGACATGGCTTAACGACTGCCGTACTAAACAAACAGCCGTGACCTAAATTTAACGTGTCATCCGACCCACGGCAGCGCCAAAATTAAAGTAGTCAAAAACTTTTTACTCAAATGATTAAGAACTATGTGCCAGTTACAAAATAATAATAAATTTTCTACCAATATATTTTTACTCCTTTTCAAAACATTCTGTCCCAAAATATTTGATATGCACGAAAGTAACAAAACGTTTATATTAGACAAAGATAAGGTCGATTTATTGATAGATTTGAAGTAAAGTTTCTTAACCCCAACATACTATATTAGTACATTTAGTTTGAATTGTTCGAGAAGTCTACAAAAGGTCGACGTTCTACAACATTGGACATTATAATCTGAACGCCCTCAAGGACCATTGTTTGATAAGTATAACGTATGTATTTGGGTACTTATTAGAACAAAAATATTTCTTATAGTTTGAATAACTGCAGTTATATTTTATGAAGCATAAATTTCAATACAAGTCATGAGTTCATGACTCTATACAACATGTACATTGTACAATATTATCAGTAGACAAGTCGCACCCATTTATTTATTGTACCAACCTAGAACTTTTTATTTAAAAAAAAACTGTTATGTCTACTTTATTTATCAACTGTAAGCAAAATTGAGATATTATGTCCAGTATTTATATGATTGAAGTTTTTTTTCATATCCTATTTTTGGTCACCAAGTACATATAATGAACGCATGCTAATACTTCAATGATTCAGATCCATGGAGCCTTTACGTCGTAACCATTGCTAGAATTACAATTTATTATCAAAGTACAGAAACCCAACAACAAAGGTACCAGAAATATACTGCATAATGAATCCAAATGTACTGCAATAGCAGTATCATTAGTAAAACATTTGATTTCCCAGATAATGCTTTGTTCGCATCCCGCGAAGATATCATTACATTCTCGGGGCGAAATTTTATTTTGTGTTTCTAAGAACAAAGAAATTGTATTCATTAACTTGGTTGTTTCAAAGTTTATCTAGAGACAGCGTAATAACGAGGTAATGTTCGTGGAACACTTTCGCTGTTCTGATTTAATAAACTCCTTTAATAACCTAATCTAGGTTCTTTAGGAGTTAATTTAATAGGAAAGTTTTAGAGCGTTTTGGCGCAGATTTTAACAGACAGCTGGATGAGAATAGACTGGGATTCTAGAATTCGTTTTGGGCTATTAGACATTAAAATAATTTGATTTCTTGCAGACGATAATATCGTACGTAACTTTTTAATTAATCTATCATAACAATGAATAATAGGACGGGTCTGCAATTGATTGGGCTCTGAGCCCTTCGTCGACTGAATGTCAACAAAATATATAGGTCCTCTCTCATACTTGTTATCTAATTAGGCATCCATAAATTATGATCTGTCGTAGAGGCGTGACAATTGTACCCAATTACATTCCAAGATCATAAAACTAGAACGTTTTATATCTGCAAAAATCGCACTCGAAAGCAGTCAGATCTCATTAGCTGCCCGTTATTTACGCGAGTGATGTGACTCAGCCTAATGAGACTTTTATTTATAAACTTGTGCCCACAATGCAACTCCAAAGTCGCTATTGTGCTATTGTTGCGTTTCATTTTAAGCGAGGGATTTGTGGTACCGCTATGTAAATTGGACGGTCGTTGTGAAATAAGGGTATCTCGTTAGGGCGTGTATGCACTACACACACTCTACTTTAGCCGTATTGTGAGTGTAAGTACTAAAACGATGCCTTTATACGATACGCGTGCTTCTGCGCTGGCTCGGCCCCAATGTTGTGAAGTAATTTGATGTCTGCCAACATTGTGTGTGTAGACAATGCTTTTTGCTTGCAAGCCGCAGGCTGTTTTGTGCGGATTAAAATGCGTTCTTTATTGTTACTTGCGCTATTCAATTACTGGGCTTTTTCTCAGCGAGATTAATTTTGGTGATGGCTTTTATTTTTGTACTCAGTGAATACTATTTTTCTGTCACAATTTGAGTCTGACACACTGTTGAGATTACTTATCAAATTGTGTAAGATACCAAATATGAAGATGCTTTCTAGGTTCTACAAAAACATATCTTTCAATCATTCTAAATAATCACAATAACACAACTTTTCATAACGATGTGATCATACACAACACTTACAACTAAAATCATAATTCTAAATCAACTAAATCTAGTTTCTAACAAAACTTAGCAAACCAAACATCAGCTCCACGCACCATTACACTTCGAGACCCTAATGCAAGTAGTCACTAATTCCTGTCCAACCAGCGGAACGAAATGAAAACAGCAGATTGTCTTAACCTTTTAACTTTAGGTCCATTCTAACCAGATTATACAGTGAAACTTGGCCGGGAAGTTGGAAAAACGCAGACGCCGCTAAAGTTTCATTTCTTTTACTTTGTAAGTGGCAGAGTGACTGCCTACGTCTTTGTTTTAAATGAAGTTGTGCTACAGTTGTACTTTTGAACCGCTCGTGGTCAAGCCATTAGAACTCGTAATACTTTTAACGTGAAAAGCCACTTTTGATTATTTTCTTCTTGATAGGTACTTCGCGTTTGTTTCAAATAAAGTCAACATCAACTATTGGTTTTATCCAGTTTACAATGTATGGTCGTAATAGATCTAAAATGCAAAACATAGTTTATTTTCGAGTAGAGCTATGAGTGTGTTTATTGCAGAAACCTCTTGAATCAATTTTTATATTTCCTAAGTAAGTAAGATATATTATCAACAAGATATATTATTATGATAAGTTATCATACGGTTATTTTGCCATATTTTTTGTGGTAAAACCTGGCTGATTGCCTAGTCAGTCTAATTTTCGAAATGCCACACTTGATAGCAACAGTATTTAGTCCTAGTAACCATACTAAATACTAGGTACTCACAGTCTTATTCCCTAAATTCTTGACGCGGCACGTCAAGTAGGCAGTCTTGCCCAGCAGCGCGGTGACGTTCTTGGAGAAGACAGTGTCGAAGTAGGGGCCGGAGCGGGGCGTAGGGCGCGGGCCGTCCGGCGCAGGCCCCGCGCGGGACTCGCCCCCGATCGAGTTGTCCAGAGGCGCTGGCGTGGCCGACGCGTTGCCCGGACTCTTGCCCACCTCGCGCTGCGCCGATGACACTGCGGGCAAGGAAAACGATAAATTTGGTGACAACTTTCTGCGCTGCTCAAGAGGATATTAAATACATCATCATGTATTTAATAATCATTAATGTTTGTCGTTATGCTGCTCAAAGCCACGTAGAGTGTGAAAAGTAAATAGTTAAAATAGAGTAATTAGGTATGTACATATACAGAGGCAAAATATGTGCACTAACTTAGGGCAGATTTAAGACTGTAAGTCATTAATTTGTTGTGTAATTCAATAGGCTTAGTTTTTCATATCTAATATAAAATATGAACCATTTTATCTAAGAAGTAAGTAATGACTGACTATTTTTCAATATTTAAATCAAATCTCGTGCCAAAACCGAGCTGAGCTGTTGTTTCCAATTACTTACTGTTGGTATATTACAAAAAACTTAGTGTCAAATTTGGCATAAAAACAATCAATTAACCGCCTGTAGCCCAACGCTACGTTTTTGCGACGTAATTCTGGCCTATTGAATTAGGTTCGAGCGATTCACACCAAATAGGCAAAAAATTCAACGCAATTTAGCCCTGATTGTCATCAGTAAATGTAATAAACGTAATCTTCATTTGGAATTTAATTTGTGAAATTGTATTACTTATCAGGACTAGTTCTTGCAGGAAACGTTATTTTACTAAATAATTTTAAGAGTTTTCCATCAACTGACTCCTTCCATACAGTAAACCACTCCACTTATATATTAAACCTCCTATTTCCTATTTCCTAATCAAAAAGATAGAGTAAAATTTATTATGTTAATTCAAAATGAAAATGAATGAAAATGAAAAAAAAATGTGGCATAATTTCTTGTTCCAAGCCAGCCTCAACTCAACATGTGCTGATTGTGAAATTTTAACAATCTCTTGACTAAAAACAAAATGGCCGCGCCAAATATGCTCTCGCGGACTTTATTATCTGTGTTTTGTCGCGCGAAAACTGCTGACCAATCACGCGTGAGCACATCAACTCGAGTGACGTCACGCCATAGCCATGGAGCTATAAAAATGTGGACAGTGTTAACCTTTATTAGGAGAAAATAAAGATATTAATACCTGTCTATACCTATACAGAAGGATGTTTGTTAGTAGAGTTTCATAATGTACACTGATACGGGTTTTTAACAGGGATGGTGAAAATGATTCCTCGATTACAGTATCTTGGACCTTCGGCTGGGACTTACAACCAAGCTACATACATAATAAGAGAAAAATTATACTTTTCGTTTACCCATTCATTCATAAATACCCTGAATAAACTGAAAAACCCTAATAAAACTGAAGCAATGAAGGACTATTTTATAACAGCCTAGTTGTCTCAAACTGACTAAATAAATATAGTACTTCAATATAACATTGTGTAAGTACATGAGAAATAAAAAAGGCGAAGCAATCTACGATACATTTAATCCTCAACACTTTGTATTCTAAGAAAACAGCAATTTCAAAAGAACTGAGACAACATCCGAAAAAGTATAACCGTGAGCAAACACTCAACAGAAAGCTTTCTGCGAAAAAAATCTTAGATAAAACAGTTGTGTAATATGATTGTATCAAGTTACAACGATATGGGAGTCGGTTGAAGGTCGACAAACATTACTCCCAGCTACTACACACAGTATGGGAACTACAGAAACACACTAATATTATATTATCAGTCCGAAAGTTGTCGAAAATGTTACTGCAAGTATCATGTACCTAGCCAAAACTCCTCTAATTAAATAACTTATTTATTTGTAAGGTGTACCTTGCTTATTCACATCGTAACTTAAACCCTAAAAATTTACAAGGCTCATGACATTAAGTAAAGAACGGTAATTGCAAAAACAAGATTAGGACGAAACTGACGATCTACATTTGATTACATCCAACTTCTCATTTGCCGCAAATAAAAAAAACACAATCAATCAACCTTATGAGTGACTTCTCATACTGCATACACTCTGTACTGTTGATTTAGTACCCTCCCAAATATAATATTTGCTCGTTACACTTTTCCTGGCGGAGTAGCTGGCCACACTTATCAAGCTCAAAGTAATGTAGTTTTATGAACCCGTGTTAAAACTAAACACACTTTACGCACTTCTGCTTCGGACGTGAAAAACTTAGTAAGTTGGATTTTAGCCACGAGAGGTGCTTTTATATACCATTTAAAGTTGAGTGTGTGAATTTGCTCGAAATAAAGACATTTTTTTACATGTTATAGGCTTACGCTTGACTACAACTTGCCTGATGTTAAGCAACGTTATAATCTACGATCTAGCGCGCTTGCCTAGAAGAAACCGGTTTACTCTCGACTTGAAGACCGACAAATTATAACACCAATGTGTCCTTAGTTGGTATTAAGAGGAATCATCCTGTTTAAAAAGTTTAATCAGAGATTAGCACAGTTGATAAATGATTTAAATGTATCAAAGTGGGGTACCTAATAGTGTTAATTTAATCACTTTTCAAAATATGACAGTTAGTGAAACGGAAAAAAATTACGATACAAAAATTTTATACCAAAATTAGAGTCATCAAAAGGAAACAGAATTACAGATAAGAAAGCGAATTCCTTCCTTTCTTAAACCACATCGGAGCATAACAGTAAAAGGGAATGATCTTGTAAAACACTAGAATAGGCATTATCAGCGCTATTACAATGAAATAAAGTTCACGACAAACGTTCGAGCATAAGTTTGTGAAAATACGCAATGCAGATATGGCGGCGAGTGGCTCGGTCACCGGCTTAGCAGGAGCAAGAATTATGCTTGCCTGGGATATTTTGTACGTTAGATTTATTAATGCACTCAATATTTCTGAGTCATGCATAAAAAAATGTTTAAAAAGTATGATATTGTCTCACAAAATAACTCGTAATACTCGAAACTAACTAACTCAAAAGTTAAGGCGAACAAAAATAATTGTAGCAATCAATCGCAATTGTGTATTTGGACACAGTCTTGAAAACTATGGTACCTAACTATTTGCACATCATTTAGTTTGAGGACATGAAACTATTAAATTAAGGTGATAAGATTATTTGCAATAACGATTTAAACTATATTTGTACTTATTGCGTATGAGGTGTAGCTTCAAAAACTTAACTTATTAAATGAATAAATATTACGGGCACACAGCGCCATCTAGCCCCACACTAATAATACTTACGTATATACTTTTATTTTGTAATTACATACTTATTATACATAGAAACGACCAAACCCAACACAAGTAATTATATATTTTAAAATTCATAATTACTTACTTGTGTTATGCGGGAATCGAAACCGCAACCCTAGATAAAAAATCAGAGCCACTGCCAAACTAAGCTAACAGGCCAGTCACAGGTAAAAGTAAATCTATCGTTGGTCACTTAACGATCCCATAAGATAAACCGTACTCGCAATAAGTTATTGTTATTACGTCCAGCAAACAAAAATGTTATTTATTGCCTGGACCATAAATATCAATTTACCGTCACCTTAGGACATTAAACAGGCACTGATCCAAAACGGAAAGGACAAATAAAATAAAAGCACAGATGGATTGCAGCAATAAAAATGACCATTACCAATGGAGTTACCAGTAGGGGTTAGGATATAGTAGACAAATAATAAAGGTACCTATATCGGTAAAGTAAAGGTATTAGTTATACAGGTACACCAATCTGAGCAATGTCTTATCTGGTATTTTCATCACAGACTGCTAGATCCTCATAATACGACTAGCTTTTGAAACGGTTTGTGAGGCAAATGTCTGGTAAATCAAAAAGTAATTGAATTTTTTTTTTGCATATGATATGCACAAAAATTACATATCAGAAGTTTTTTTTAATATGTAGAGAAGCTAATCTGAGCGATAGAATTAGTCAATAAAAACTTCACATTGTACTTTTTTATTATTTCGAGATTCATCAAGAAGTTTAAAAAGTTTAAATAGAAATAGAAACTATACATACCAAGCTGAAAATTACCATGGTCACACAAATAAAGCAGATTTTATTAAACAACTAAAAAACTTAATCTACTGACATGTAGGTACGACATTACCAAAGTGAACAATATTAGAGACAGAGTTAGCCATAAATCTAGCAAGAAATGGCCAGCCAGCGATACCCGGCCAAATTGTGGCGAAAGAAAACGCAATATACGTAATACATGGCCAGATTACGTCCGCGCAGGAATTTGTGTTTGGGAAGACAATAAGACGTTGTTTTTCCCAGATAATGCTAAATATGTTTGTGTTGTAGTTTTGCTAGGTTTTTGATTAAATTGTGCACTGTTTTAAGACTTCTTATGTTTTCACCTAATAGGGTAACATTTGATTATAGCCTTTATGAAGTTAGGCATTACTATAGCTTAACATGGAATACGCTCATAAATAAATTTCCCCTGTTTTACTCAAGGAAATCTTCAATCAGTGATAAATATTATAGAAAGGCTAATTATATCTTCAAATGTGTAACTCATTGATTGAATAATACTGGCAGTTAGTAGACTGTAGCCTAGCGGTTAAGGCGTTCTGACGGTAGAAGAAATACACAGGTTCGAATCCTCCCGCTTGTGATTATTATCGCTCATTTTCCAATAAGACTTTATACAATATTAAATAAATAAATATTGTTAAACAAAATGTGTTGGTACTTATACACTTCCAAAGGATTTTTCGTAAGTCACCAGTAAGTCTGTATGACAACAAAACATAGGCAATACCGCTACAATGCCAAAACGGTAGCCTTATCTACCAGAACGGCAGATAATCCAATTATTGGCAAAGCACAAAGAAAATCGGATAGAAAAACTGTTGTCCAATTGTAAGCCGGCTTATTTATCCGGGTTAATCTGTTTATCTTGAATAGCCGCTGTGTAAACTAAAACCAGACATTCTTTCAGACTTATTGGAGTATTCAGTGAATTTAAAAGCTAAGGAATTTTGTTAGGTCGGCTTGTAAATATTATGTAATGAAAATTTACGAAACAGAAAATGTTGAAATGGCAGACATGTTTAAAATATTATACTGTTTGTTACAAGACCTATGATATTCAGAACACATGAATACCTATATATTATGTACGTTAATATGATATATGACTGTTATAATATCTATATACAAATATCTATGTCCAGTTAATAATGCAAGGGAAAATCCGAAGCAGAAGACCACCTGGCAGAAGAAAAACCTCATGGCTCAAGAATCTCAGGACATGGTTCAAGCTGAGCACCAGATCCCTATTTCTCGCAGCTGTGTCAAAAGCGAAAATTGCCCTTATGATAGCCGACGTTCGGTAGGATAAGTCTCCTCAAGAAGATGTCCATTATAAGCATTTCCTTTTACATCAGCACTCGTTCACATTTATACCGACTTCTTAATTTACCATCCTCCAGCCAAAATTCCAAAAGCCTTGTAAACATTTCATTAGAACCAAGGCGATCTTTTTTCTAAAATTCAAGGCTCTGTTTCACAAAGATACACAAGTGAATAATGAAAACATATCTTACTTGTGCCCCGTGGCTGCGAGGTCCTACGCAAATTTTATATTTCCATTGCGTGGGCACAAGTACAATTTGGCAGACCGCCAATCTCTCCTCTTTCGCAATAAAGCAAAAATGAAAATGAAATAATATGTAATTAATTTTACGTTTTTACCCTTAGGTATCTGATTTTCAAGTTTTGGGCGCTTTCCGGGAATCGGAATACGACGTTTGTTGAAATACGTAATTTAATTGAATCATTTTTCGGCTTTGTGAGTTTTATTTTACCCAATAATAATGAGTTACGAGTATTTAATTACGGAACTGTGTAAACGAAGATAAACTTAGCTTCAAAAAATTGGTAATTTCAGGATAATTTTATAAACTTAGGCGCAGAACAATTTAAAAACTTTAGGTGTCCATATTGCTAATGCATTCTTTGAATCTTAATTAAAATTCAATATTTTGTGAAAAAATATAATAAATTCTTTATTTATGAAAGTTGTAGAAGTTGAGATTTGAATTTGAGTTCCAAAGTACATCATCATCAACATGTAACATTTTATGAAATTACTGCTGTTTTTATAAAACATCATTCTATTTTTACAACACAATATCATCAGTCTTTTGAGCATCATTAAAAATAAACATGATAGATACTTAACAAACACACACTTGTACCTTTTCTAAGTTGCCGTCGATCCCTTATTTATTCTTCGTCACATCACAGAGGGCTCCCAACGCAAATTCAATGGAAACAAATATTTAATAATAAAAGGGATAAAAACAGCGTATTGGATAAACGTTAATCTAACTTGTTCAAGTTAATAAAACTTTCCTTGTTTCGTATTCACATGAACATATTTCGTGTGCTCATGAATAATAATTTTATGGTAATGCGCAATGGTTTCGTCATTACGCTACATACCGTAAGGATTGGGCTCGATAGAACACGCCCTAATTGTGAAACGGGCTGGATATTGGTGATGGATTTTATTTGACATGTTTGTATGCGTATAATATTCTTTATCTACACTAATGTTGTAACATTCTACTTATGTTTCCAATACTTGACTTATAATTACTACTGTTATAGCGCAGACAACAAAACACTCAATTTAAGCAATTTCACATGATGGTATAATATCCACATCGATATCGTAATAGATCATTATAACATCGATAAAACGCGACCAACCTGATTGCAAGGCCAAAATCAGGTTGGTCGCGTTTTAATCAATAAAACGCGACCAACCTGATTGGCGCGCAGCTGCGCTCTCATTGGTTAGATTTTAATGGCGGCAAAATCACTGTGTCAATAACGTACGCGTGAATTTAATTTAATAAATTAAAAGTTAAAATGTTACAACATTAGTGAAGATAAAGTAGTGTATGCAACTGCATATAACACGGGTATTAAAACACTCGTTACTATTATGAAACTCACACTCGTGTTTTAATACCCTTCATTATAATATGACAGTTGCATAAACTACTATTATGTATAATATTCACGTTGTTGTACCCGGTTATTGTGAAACAAAGTCAGTTCAACTAAAGCTTAACTTTTAAATGTTCGCCTTAGTGCTTGATTTGATATACTATAGATATACTATGTAATAGACCATATTATCGAAATACAAAAGTAAAAAGATTGACTGTAGTTAGAACAATAGTTATTTGTTCAACCAAACTGACGTACAAATTATCATTTTATTTTCTTAAAACATGGTATCAAATCACATCTTAATCTGTGGAATCTTCACACCAACGATTTGACACTGACATCACAAGTCAAAACTAACGAAGACTATAAAAGAAGGAAAAAAAGATCTCTCCAAAGTATTTGCTCCAAATAGCCTATACCTGGGACCTTACCTCTATATCCAGGTTATTTCGAGCTCGGTCACGCACCCCCTACCTATTACCCCTTCACCTTTCGACGTGGAAGCACTGGACTGATAGTTACAGTAATTGAAATACTGTAGTTTTTACACTTATCTTAATACTAACGGTGCTGGTGACACGGTGTTATTCTGGGTAGAAGTTCGTTTATGTTTTAATTTAGGGACATGTACTTTTTAAATATTGTTTTTCATACAAAACAAACTCAAATACATTTACACGAATTGACACACAAACACGAGTATGTTTGTGTGCATCACATATGTAAACATTTTTATACAATTGCAAACACTCGTTTGACAGTAATTTCCCTAAGACCACAGTATAACTTCAAATCGCCACTAAGCAAAAAAAAAACTTGCTGATCTAGGGAACATCTAAAACGAATAATAACTTAGAATTAGACATAAGCTACTGCGTCTCCTTCCACGGGGGGAGCTAGTCGTGTGAGACGATTAACTAAATTGTAGGGAACAAGCTCACGGCACCGCTACTGCAGTATACTACCGACATAACACAGATAGAGAGGCCTTATTAATAAATTTCTCATTAAAGTGATAGGTCAACACAATTCAAAGATCGTAGATTGCAATATTGCATCAACGTCTGGGAAATTCTTGTCTAGCGTAAGCCTATCTAACTTAAAAAAAATGGATTACCACTAAGTATCAAAATAAGGGTATGAGTACGTAGCATTAGTGCCATTTATTAGGCTTATAATTGACTACAACCGCCACGTTGTTAAACTCCACTGTAATCTAAAATATAGCACGTTAGCTCAGAATAAACCTAATAAATCTAAATTTGAAAATCACTAGACTGACTTTTCCATGATAAAAGTTAGTTATACAGTCCTTGCTACTTAGGTCAGTCTATATATTATTCTATGTCGATGCAGTACACTCACATAACCTGCCTATATAGTGCCTACTCTCTAATGGTACTATTCGTTACTTATTTCTTACGTTTTATTATTATTGCATTTAAGTTTAGTGTTTTTCTGTCAAAATGGAATTTATAGATGTTAATTGTAGTTTTTGCAAATTACGCTGTATTTTTAAAAGCTTTTAGTTATTTAGGTTTACGTTTGCTATTAACCCACAAGAGTCGATGCATAAAAGGAGATTTATTTCAATCTAGTAATGTACATAGAAAAATAATCATTATGTAGTTTCTCTTTTACAAAATAATAGTTTCTACTTTATATAAGTACATATATCATATCCATTACTATTATTTCACTCGTTCCTCGTTTTCATATTACTAGGTAAGTACATAAAATTATCTAGTAATAGCTTTTTTACTTCACTGTACCACTTTGAATATTTTATTGACTTAGCACCAACAATACAATAACAATTTTAAAAATCGATTTTGTCAACTGGTCCAAACTAGCCAAGAATATTTTATCTCAGTTGACACTTAGCCATCTAGGCCCTCATTTATTTACTTATGTATGTACCTACTATGATAACATCAAATGCCCTTTTACACTATACATAAAAAGCATTTTGTGTTAATATTTGAAATACTTGCATAATCTCTTTTAAGTGTTTATCATAATTTTTTTTCTGAAACACGTCTAGGCATATTAATCTAGTGCAAAGATAAACATAATATAAATGCATACAGAGCAATTTATTTCCAGAGACAGATAAAGAAGGCATGTTAGAAAAGGTCGTGCCTGAAATACTGAATAATTCATATATGAGTGGAGGATCATTGGTAGGTACTGTACAGGCAGGTAGGTTGAGTTTATGAAAAGTTAGATGTATTTTTCAAAACTATTTTTTACTTTAACGTGTGAATTATTGTGAGAAACTCTTAGTCATTCTTCTTCTTGTTATCAAATTAGTTTATCAACCCGCCCTAAGGGCCTCTGACATGGCTTAACGACTGCCATACTAGACAAACAGCCGGGACCTACAATTTAACGCGGGGTGCTATGTGAAATTGACATTTCATAAAATCAAATAAAATAGAAGTGTATAAGATAGAGCTAAACTTTTTTCAGTTTATATAATTTTGATTCAGTGTTAAGACAACAAAAAACGCCAAAACACGATTACGTATACTTTGCTCAATAGTTTTATTTTTTGAAAAATAGTTGTTTTAAATATTTTTCACTTTTTTTTCCAAAAGTAGTACAAAAATTTAAACCAATTTAATTATATCTAAAAGATAATGTTATTATTTAGAGGAGTAAAAAGTCCTAAACAGAATATTTTGAATTGCTGATTTTATATGAATTTTTTCGTCAAATAACGTCTGCAAAACTGCTCAAATTGTGCAAAATTGTTTGCGTGTGGACAAGACTCGTCGGCCGTAGCTATGAGCGCGATGCTCGCCCTTGCTTTCATGTTAATACGGCGTGGAGTTGCATGCGAAAAAGCAACTGTAGGCATTTTACCAAGCGCAAAGCGTTTTCGGGTAAAATATCGTGGCCTTAACGTATCATCTTAGTCATTAAAATGTTGTAACATCAGTTTCGTTCATTATTTACCTATCCACTATATGATTGGAATTTTATATTGATAATCATTTAAGACCGTAGAAATTATTAAACCTTAGTAACACTTACTTGTTTTATTTGGCAAATAAATAATTTTGTATTTGTATTTGTACTTATTTCACTCATCCATCTTATAACTAATCACATCGACAGATACTATATTCATATAAAAAGTAAAATAAAATCAAAATGGTTTTATTTGATATTAAAACATAAACGGTTCTTACGTAACCTTCCACAAATCCACACAAACTATTACAATTTACTTTTTGCACAGAATATGTCCCAAGGAAACGCACTTAAGTAATCACCTGAAAATTTTCCCTATTCGGAAATTAATGTTGGGGCTTCGCTTACACCTCCGCCTTGGGAATATTGGCAAAACTCTTCCTTACCTGTCTCACTCACCTCACCTCGTAACACAGGCGAGCGAAAGAGAAAACCGAACAACAGAAGTTCAATCTTGTATGTAAACATGTAAACGCAATCGGCCGCTGTAGTAATAGCTTTACACGACCTATATTCTGTTTGTTTACAATATTAGGGCAGTATATTTTATTCTCCTACCTTTTTACTTGGTTTGTTGTTGCTGTTTCGAAATTGGTAAACTTTTTCTACCTTTAACCGTGTCAAAATTAAATTACTTTCGACACTTAGGTAGAGTGAAAAACATATAATCATCAGCAATCAGAAAGGTTACTTTTTAATTTGATTTTTTATTTCATTGATAATCATTGTTGATAAGGTGATTACTAACTTGTTTATACTAGTTATTTAAAACTAGTGAAATATTATAACTATATAGTAATTTGAATAAGAAATACTTTTCACCCTTAAAAAAAGGATTTGATAATTCTACACAAGATAACCGAACAATCAAATATAATTCAGTAACAACTAAGCACTTATCACCATAAAAAACGATAGGTAAATGAAAATATAGGGATAACTTTTAATAGCCTAAGTTATTTGAGTCCCTTTCAATCGCATGTAATCGACCACGTGGTTAGTCCCGTTAAATCGGTCGGACAGACGTTTTGACCGCAGCCATTCTTGAACGACTATTTTACCGTCAGCCTATTGCGGGTTTTTAACACAAAATAAGGGAGTTCAGAGGGACAACTTTATTCAAAGGTGTATTTACGATTTTGCGATAGATTCAATATTTGATCTTGTCGTAACGTGTCCTAACAATTTAACCTCTAAAATCATTACATACTTGAAAAATGTAAATGAATGGGTTAGTTTGAGGTTTTTTTTCCTAAACCTAAACGGAGCTTGCATGCTTAGAGGGGCTTGCATGCTTGTTGGTATGGAAGTAGGATAAGGTTTTTTTTCATCCCAACACAACGAATTATTACATACGAAATTTGTTTCGGGATCGGACTTAAACAATCAACATAATACCATATTAAATAAATAAAAGATATAAATTTCAGGTTACCCATAGTTAGTAAAACTAATTTGGACACTGTAAAGGCCAAGTTAACTAAAATTACGTTAAAATTAGTAAAATAAAAATTACACAAAATTATGCATGACTAATTTTTTGTTCTGGTTAATGTAAACAGAGATCCAGCGCTTGAAAACTGGACTCTGCACGTCGTCAGAGACAACCACAAGAATTGCGTTGTCAGAACGGCGCAGTTTTTGCCAGAAAGAGGCAACGCGAGACATAACTACGGCAAAAACATCGGGAGAAAATATTGTTTAAGGACTCTGTGTTTTTATAATCTGTCTCGCCTCCAACAGATGGGTAAAAGGACGTCAATCCATTAATCGAAATGAATAGTGACAGACAATCGTCCTATTTGACACATCGATTTGCTTCGACGAGCCTTCGTTTCTACCAATGACGTCTTTGTGATAGGCGCCATATTACATATTTCCAAAAAAAAATGTTGCTATAGAAAACAAAATTAGTTATAACTTATCAATGTTAGATAGAATTATTGGCATTTATATATATTAATGAAGTTCTTACTATTTTACGAGTGAAACTATATTTCTTATAATAAAAAGACGAAAAAGCGATCATCGTTTCTTTAGCCTGAAGGTAGCATAGGTACCTACTTATTTTTTAATATCTGTTGAATGTTTTTTTTCTCAGCTATTTGAAAGATCACAAACTACCTTAATTAGCTGAGAAAGCCCAGATCATGATTGGTTTTAATAATGTGGTACTAAAATGTAATCTTTGGTATATTTAGTCGATGATTTTACCAAAAAAAAACCCGATATAATATGAATAAATTGTGTTTTATGACCCTCGCAGCGGTTCAAAGGGCTATAAATGCCTTTATGCTACAACTTGCGTTTTTTAATCAGCAAAGTGCTTTAAAGAGATTCTGATAGCGTCATTTATTTGTTGGTCTGGCCAATGTTTGAAAGTACACTTGTTGGGGGGGGGGGCAGCGGGGGCTCGGAGCTAATGAGACTCCACTACCGACTAAAACCTACCACGATGTCCCTTGTACCTGGGATCGCGATAATTATGAGAGACGAACTAAAAACAAAAAACATTGCATTGCATTCGTTTGACAATTGTAATTATGTATATACTTTTGTTATTTGCATAGTTTGTAACATATAATATTTAGTGACAAGGATTGTACTTATTGTACTATACAATATTGTTGTTGCAGAGTTTGCTTGTTCTGGTATCGCTTCAGGTGATATAGTTGTCAAATATCTGTCTGAAGTGTAAAAATAATAATAATTAGATTTGCTTCATTAATATCATATTATTTATTTATTGACCTTTTATTATACCAACAAACAAACAAAAAACATTTTCAAACAAAAACTGTTGAAATGTAGCTGAACTGTTTCTATTCTATTTATTGCACAAATAAAATATACTTTATACATATTTTCAAAATAATTTTATATATTATTCTAAACTTCACGAAGTAACATAGAAAGCAAAAATTAGGTACCTATCTACTCGAAATCTTCCGTTGCTATGTTTCTGAACTCTGAATCACGAATGTAATTGACCCAATCTCGGAAAAATACCGACAATTTCTGAACTCACAGGTAATTGCTTAGTTGCGTGAGCTTATAGCCTAATATATTATTTGGGGGTTCAAATCAGGTACGTATAACAACTTTACAGGCACTGAAAACTGAGAAACCTTTAAAGTGTTGCTATGCCATTAGAGAGATTGTAAAGAAACGCTGTTAATTTTTTTATGCCATCGGTGTTTGGGTTTGAATGTATTGTATTATTGTTCTGTGGGAGTTCAAGGTGAATAGTGTACTTATCTGTGTAGGTTTTGGAATTTTGTAGGCTACTACTGATTGAACAAAAAACGCCACGTTTGTTTACAATATATCTAAAACGAGATTATATCCTCAATAAAAAAATAACGTATACGCCCGTATTTTTCGGAGCAATACTGTAGCCTACATATGTCATCAGTATCATAACCAAAATGATCATTTTTTTTACGTAGGATAGGTTTGCGTTTGACTACAGCCTGCCTGGTGTAAAGCATTGCTGCAGCCTAGGGTATAACACGCTTACCTAAGATACTTATCTATCTAGATTTTAAGAGACCCCTGGATTGTAGTTTATGACAATCTACACACTGCATGCTAAAACCATTTAATGACCGGGTATAGCTCCAATCATAAGATATGTATGTAATGTATATACCGACACAATACACCAAGAAATACTAAATATCTTTGTTAGTAACAGTATTAGATATATTACTGTAATGCGTGTTATTGTATTGCAACATATCTGAAAAAAATAAATGTACATGTAACATTTACAATGATACAATGCACACAATTCTCGACACTGCTTCAATTATCTACAAAAACATCACTGTAAAATGAATTAAAATCGAACTTTTACCAAGAACTCCGAGCTACTCTAAAAATATCAAAGCACCCTAAATAAACAAAAAACAACTTGAAATGTCAGGTAAGTACGTAAAATATACCTTGCGTCTAACAAAATTATTACAGCAATAATTTCTGATGAATCGTGACAGTTTTACGCCGTAGGATTCTTTAAACAGTCTGCGCTTTTTCTCACTTCATTTTGTTCAAAAAAGCTCTTTAGCTTTATTTTAAACACTCATATTTCAAACGGCGCAGTGACTCTTTATCTTTTCATTTGAGAATGTAATGTTTACCTTGATAACTGTTCTACGAAATGTACTCACAGCCTTTAACGATATGTCGTGATAGATTCAATTTCAAATTGATAAAAACCAGACTATTAAAATAACAACATAATATTATTGCAAATAAAAGAGACAAGATTAACAAAGCAATCTAGTACGCCAGTTAGCTAAAATATGGTCACTACAACATAAATTTACAAAAAACAATTGAAATTTTAAAAATATTGTTCTACAATTAAATGGACTCATTTGACCAAACATGTCACTTCATCCAAGCTGAACCCAGTTATAAATACCTCAGGGACCTTTTGGTTAAAGTAGACAAAGCAACCCAGAGACTCCTTACTCTTTAAAGACCAATTATCGTCATTTAGACTAAATACAACTTAGATATCCATAACCATAGCCTAATCAGCTTTTTAACATATTTTGTCACTAAATTTGCTTTGCTATACCATCAGTAGATACAGAATTTGGTGTCTACTAAATGTATGATAGACTATTCTATCGAAAATCACTAATAAAATGTTCTGATAGCCCCATTCAAAAGCCAGGATCAATCGAGTACAGACATGTTCCATTATCGTATTGCTTGTGATTGTGGCTGCACACATTTTTTTGTCTAGAAAATTCATATCTTCTTATCTAGAAAAGTCTTATATCTGTCTCTCTCTCTCTCTCTCTCTCTCTCTCTCTCTCTATGAGTCATATTTCGTCATAACTGAGGGTCCTGACAAGTTAAGTGTGGATTTGCACTAGCTTGACGGTGTAGGAAAATATCGTGAGGAAACCGACATGTTTGAGGACCAATATATCCGAGGACAGGTGTCTCCCGTGAAAAGAATTCCCCTAGCGTATTAATTGGCGGGGGAGCCACGAGCCTCAGTCATGAGGAAATACGACTCAAGAGTGAGTATAGTGAGGTGTCTAATATGCGTGTTGTCGTTGTAATATTGCATCTGAGGACATGTGCTAGACCGTGGCGCGTCGTGGGGATGTATAAATATGTCCCAAGGGAGGGATTAGTGTCAGTCCACAGACTGTATTGGTAGTGAAGGTAAGGGCTTCGTAATTTGCACGTGATATTGCTTTGTACCTTGTATCGTACATATATTAATGAATATTTATATACACCATGTATATGATTTCAATAATGTTAGATAGATAGATAATACTTTATTAAAACACCACATATAAATAAAAATAAAAAATACACAGAAATTTAAATTACAATCTTAATTGCGCGGCCTTATCGCTAAGAGCGATCTCTTTCAGGCAACCAATCTGGCAGGGATATAATCTAATGATTTCTACCTTCCGAAACATAATGAATGGGTGGAAATAAGTGCTTTACTTGTTAAATAATATTTATGAAAACCACGTTAGTTTTTTTTTTGCGTTGTCATAACTACAATGAAACCAACATATAAATATACTTAATATAAAAAATATATATATATATAATAGATAAAATGTAACCTATAGCTTTCTCAGGATCCGTTACTACGTGCCTACTGAAAATCATGAAAATGTATCGTTCATTTGAGGCGCGGAAGATAAACATACATAAATAACTTAAACTATCTCAAACCTACCTTAATTCACTATCATATTATGAAAATGGTATGATGATTCGTCTTTTATCAAAATTGATATAAATGTACTTATACATATGATATCTACATTTATAGTAACTCTAACCGTGAAACCTAATAGAAAAGGAAGCTCAAACGAAAACCAAATCATGTTTAAGGAAAATCCCTTTCGTTAGCTTCAATATTATGAAAACGCGTTATCCCTATAAAAGCATCGAGCGAGATAAAAGGTCTCAAAGAGAGCTGACTTTTTTAATTTTTCTGTAAGGGATCAAATTTTGATCCTCGGTGCTTACAGCGCGAAGCACGTGCGATCCTTAGGGATCAGTAATCCAGGATCTGGGAGAATAATGTCGATTTTATACAGGACTCTTCTTAGAAGGTATATTGGAACTTTATAGATCCATCTATATTGATAGCTGTAGTTAGTTTATTGGACTTCCATAAAATGATCGTGATCTCGGAATAACCGTTATTAAACGTGAGGTTTGGAAGTTATGAGCAGCTTTTTTGCTGCTACAGTGTAGCGCGGATGAAAATAATAAGATACTATTTAAACATACAAAAAAATTACGCAGGTGAATTAGATACTAAGATAATTCAGATTCTGATATCTATTACTTATAAATACGACTATTCATGATGTAAATAAATAAATATATAAATGCTCCGGGACATTTCACTCAGCACCATTTAGTGCCATACTAAACAAACGCTTGTGTCGTGTAAGCATGAGTTAAAATAACAGTTTGAGCGCAGATAAGCTTCTACAATAATTGAATCACCAAAACTTTCACCACACTTTCCTTTACCTATTTCGACAGCAAAATCCGTAGGGTTCTTTCCGCTTGGACGAGGCACAGATTTTAAACGATAGCATTAACCATAACTACCAGGTATTGCCCCAAATATCTCAAAACAACCTAGATGCCCTCAATTGCAACGTGTTCGGGCCAATAAGTGGCTATATTGGTATAATTTTCACATTGCACAGCCCATTCTGCGCATCCGGTTGGAACTAGGAATTGGCGGAGCCAGCAAGTTCAGTGGTTTGCTGAGCTAACATTGGGCACATTTCAAGGAATGTTTTGTAGTTATCGTATCGTTGGTATGCAAAATTCACTTGCGACGGAATTGTAATAGGATATTTGAGTGTGATAACACTAAATATTCCATTGTTTTAAGTAAATATTATAGTGATACATTGAGTTTCTGTATTCATAAAAAATATATCCCGTGTCAATATAAGGAGAAAACAGCTATTATTGTACAATTACCGATGGATTTAAATCTGTTATTATAAATCAACATCAATAAGTAGCTTTTCATTATTGTTTTGTTTAATTTCCTCGTTACCAAAACTATCAATGTAAACAAATTACATATCTATTATTAGATTATTAGATCTATTTGACACAGGACTATAAGATAAAAATTCTTAGAGAGAATTTGCTTGGTAGATTTAGAGATAAAAACATCTCACAATTTTACGATCAATAAAAATTGCTCGGCATAAACTCCAAATCAAAACAAGTACAAGCACAAACAGCACACAGCGCGTTCCTATAGCTGTAAAACTTGATCCCAAAAAGCTTCGAAAACATCCCGTATTTTTATGCAAAGAATTTTCAGAACCAATTTAGTTGGCGCGTCAATGGAGCTCCGCGCCGGCGCGGTCAAACGCTACCATATATTATTCAGAGTGTTCACAACTGTATTTCTGTTCTGTTCTGTCAACAGAGAGCACTGGAGGGAACAAAGCGAAAATTGTCTGAAGTTTTAAATAAACAACCTTATGTTCCCAGATAAAGCCACGCCCACTGTATTGCTTGCAGTGTGGACTTTGCTTTAAGATACTGGATGTTGGCTTGGAACTTGTCGGTTAGTAAATAAATTTGAATTTATAATAGTGTTTTGACTCGTGTAAGGTTCTGCTTAGCAGTAAATATATTGTTTAGTTATGTTTAGGCGTACTTTTACAGACAAAAATAATGTGTACTTTATTTACAATAATAAAATATAAAAACAAGGAAAGAAAAACTAAACATACTACTTCTAACTACTACAAAAAGGGGCACTTAGAAAATCTTTAGAAAAGCCTAAAGATAATCTAAGTGCTCCAGCCCACTACCAGAGGGCAGCGTGCCCAGCATACTGGCCGCATTACCACGCTGGATGGCAATGCTGATACGTTGAGCCAGAAAAAGGCCAGCATTTTGGTCATGCGTCGCGTCAACCAAGCGCTCCGAGAGGTTTTAAAAAATAATGTTGAATATGAATAATCATCTATCATTTTTATTTTATTCCACCCAAGTATACCATATTCATCAAGTTATTCCTATTTTATGTTTTATGACAATATTATGATAATTTCTATATATAAAACTAGTGGAACTAGTAGTACAAAACTAGGCCGCGGACTTCGCTCGCACTATTATGAGAGAAAAAGTAAATACAGCGCCATCTAGTTCATACGTCGACAAACACGAATCCTTAAAATGGCTGTAGGCAGCGGATATCGATGACCACTTGGTTTAAAATGAACATAACTTTTTTTATTTACGAACCGATTGAAATGAAATAAACACCAAATGTTAAGTTAAAAATGCACCAACATGTTAGTGAAAACGGTAGACAAATCGGTTCAGCCGTTTTCGAGTCTATAACGATCAAACATACCGACAGACAAACAGACTAACAGTTTTTTTTTTGAAACATGGTTTTTGTGTTCTATTGCATCAATGAAGACCCCTCAGCTATTTTTTTTCAATTATCTTTAATGTACAGACACCGACCGGTTACAGCTTTATTATATGTAGGGGAGCGCGGGGCTTGTTGTAACAGAAGTAACAAATAATTATATATCATGAAGTGTATTGACTAAATTACCACTAACTAAATTTTGATTGATACTCTAACTATTCTTCTATTAAGTCAAATCGAAAAAATATCAAATCTACAGGTAACTCTTTCACAATTTTTTTTTAAAAAGGGAAGTGTTACAATTTCCCCCGTGGTTGGGGCTAGTTGTAACATCTATTGGGGCAAGTAGTAACAAGAATAACAAACAAAAATGTGACACCTTCAATCTTTCATTTTTTCACATCTTGGATCATTTTGCTTTGTTTACAACAAAAAGTAACTAGCTATTTCTATAATATGTATTTTTTTAATGAATAATTAACTGAAACATACTTTTTATATAATCAACAAATTAAAGATTTAAGTTTTGAACTATCTATCTTATTTTGTATTTATGTACATACATAATAGGCACTTATATAATATCAACATGGCACTTTATATAGATAGTTTGATTATCGTTTAAAATTGCGATATTTTATATCGACTACTTTTCTAATAACCTAGTGCCTATATGCAGGATTTAAACATTTGTTTTGCTATATTATAAAAGCTAGGGCTAGTTTTAATTTAATGAGTCATCCTATAACCTAGAAAATATATACGCTTCATATGTATAAAAATAGGTTGAACTCTCAAGACAAGCCATAAATACTTTACATCTGTGATACATCAAATGGGTGAATAGCTTTATGGCTCCAACAAAAACAAAAAGCAAGAAAAAAATACAAGACAGGAAACGACATTATTTTTGTGTCGTACAAACGAACAGGAAAAGTTACTTTACTTGTTACATTGAGTAAAAATACCTTTTATGTACACAGAGCTTCACTTCGTTTCTACAGGGTTAAACAAAACTTGTTAAGGGCGGAACGTCAAAAGTAAAAACGTTTGTTGTATGACTTGGAAAAAAATTGGATCTTCATTTTATTTGTCAGGGGGCAAAAACTTTTTCTACCGTACAGCTGGTTTTGTTCCCAATGTTCCAAAAATCGTATAAAATATTTTACTTGCTGTAGTAGAGTGGGTTTTAGTAAGTACATATAAAAAAGGTATGACTTTAAAAAAATATGCGTTAGTACCAGTAACACTGAATATTGAAGGTACTGCAATTCTCTAAAGAGAAAAATTGGGATTGCGATCTCTTTTTATCTTATCCGACGTGATCTGAATGCATACTGCCAATATTAGATACATTTACAAGCGAGGGATAAAAAATTAAGGGAAGAAATTGGCGATTTTGAGAAAAGCACTGCTAACATTTTCAGGGATGATTGTTTAATGAGAGTAAACTTTTACACAGAATAATGATACCTATCAAGTTAAGTAAGTGTCAAAAAAATCATACCTGAGATGTTAAGTGTTAAAAATGATATGTACTCACTTATTCATAAAACATAGAACCGTATGCGAAATTAATAAAGATACCATACATAAATGGAACTTTGTCCTGTCAGAAATTTTACTGAGAAATATCGTTGTCCTATATCAATATATATCAATATAATATAAGTAATATTTAGTTCTTACATTTCATGAAATATTTTTGAGTATAAGGCTTTTCTATTGGCACTGTGTGCAATTTCTGATATCAACTTCAAAAACTAAAAGATATCAAACAACGAGTTTCGGGCCTTGAATTACTAACATTCCAATGCCAATTTCACTAATCTATTTGCAAGATACCTACTATTATTTAACTGGTCTCTAAACATGATAGGTTTGCACGGCCGCGGCCTAATATTGGTTTCGGAAACAATTTAAGGCTGGTTGGTCTTTGAGAGAATTCCATGGCCCATATTTTGTGGCAGCATTATTAAGGCTGGGTCATCGGAAAAGGCTTTGTAAAATGGACGCTTCTGTAAGTATTTAGGTCAGTTGGAGTAGGTAGACCGTGATTTTTGGTCATTTTTCTTATCAGTTTTTTAATGAATTTGATGTGTTGTTTTTATAAAATTTCTGAAGTAGGTAAAAATATCGCGATGGTTATTATATTATATTTAAGAGATGGAATACATAATAAACCTACCTATAAATAAATAACTATAAAACTACACTACATTTATTTCGTATAATTTGTATTTAGGAATCGTTTAGCAATCACGCAATTTCCTGTTTAACCAAGGCGACTCGAGGTGTTTGTAGCAAGTTAGCAGACAAACACCTGACTGATTCACTAGCCTTGTACATACTACTACTGATAAGGCATCCAAAATAGTTAAACAAACTTTCCACACTATACAGACTCCGATCCAGAGCTACGACAAAAAGGGTAGTCTCCAAAGAACAATAAAGCCTTACTTACCATATTCAGGGCACGTGATGCAAAAAGCCACCGCGAGGAAAAACCCGATCAGTTCGCCTCCAAATACTTTACTGGCCATTTTTTCCCGTTTTATTCATCCAACACTGGCTTTTACCGACATCTTCAGTCTTCTATTTTGTGCAGGTTTCAAGAAGACACCTTTGGATTGTTCGTTTTGCGCGCATCTACATTCTTAACTGACATTGTAGTCAAGTCATCAGTTCGTGGACACTTTGTGGTAACATCTGAAACAGAGAAAAGGGTTGGTTATAAAAATGATGAATTTCAGGTTTTATGAAAAGGCTGTGAAAAAGTAAAGGTGCGAACAGAACTTTATTACTTTCGAGTAACTGAAGCAACTGTATCGTTTGTGGATTTATTAGTAAAGTTCTTCTAGTTTGATAAACAATGCTTTCAGCTGAATTTCATGTTTTCATTCGCTACTAAAAAAAACTAAGATACCTTCGTTTGTTTTGGTTAAGATAAACCAATAATAAAATAAATAAAGCCTACTGTATGAAGTGGGTAATATGACGTCATAGACAACCTTGACCGTCCAGAAGCGTAGAAGGGTGATTTAGGTATTATGGTGGTTTATGTAATCTCATCTATGTTGTCTCATCCATCCTTACCTTCCCATTCTTTGACCTTGGTATGTGGGACGTGTTAATAATCTTTTTTTTGTTGATTTGCACAACATAGACTTTTAATTATCAAGTTTGACTAAGCTAGGATTACTAACAAGAAGTCGAAGAGTTAAAAGAATAATTTTGGACTTGCTTGATTTATCGATTATCACAAGGACATTTTTATTCAGTCTACATACATATACTACCAGCCATACATACATTTATAATAATTAGTTTAATAAGATAGAGGTGTATGCGTCTGAGACCAATCTGTAAGGTTTTTTACAAAACCTCTTTTTAAATATGTTCGATGTTTAAGGTAATAATATAAAGCATGCTCATAATAATTTGCAGATCAATGATCGAACGTAAATAAATAAAGTACAAAATCATTGCAAAATATTATAAATTGATAAAAGAGAAACTAACCAATTCAGCGGTAAATTTTGTTCCAATAAGAAACATGCCTCGAATTGTGGTTACGGCTAAAATTATCATTCAACTGTCTTTCGTTTACCAATATTATTTAACATGTAATACTAGTGATATCATTTGACGCCTGGTTAAAACGTTAACACCATTCAAATTTTATAAAAGAATCAAACGTTAAAAACAGCGGACTCATTCCAAAACCGGTCTGTACAGTATCTAAGCCCATTTTAACCGTTTAACAAACATTTTTTTACACAATAGCCGGTCTCATAATTATTTGTAAACACGTTACAAGTGGAAGTGACCTGAAAAGGACGACATGTATTGTGCTACGTTCCACGCAGAAATTGTATTGTAGGCACTCGCTTTATGAGAGGCGACAACCGTCCCTTCTGTACGGTTACCTGGCTGTCTATTCTTTGACGTGTCACCTATATAAATGTAGGGTTTGTTATTAGATTGTGTTCTGTTTGCTGATGGATGTATATATGTGGTTAAATGTGATCAAAAATGCTAAATACGTACAAGTTTTTGAAATGAAATGAAATGAGATTTATTGTCAAGCAACTAGGTGGTAAAGTTGTTTAATTTGAGAGCTTGTAATGCTCGCGTCAGGTAAGTTCTAGTTGTTGCGCAAGTGAGCTTACAGACAATGTGCTTAAAATGAACAATAAAATATTTAGGTACAGCTTCGGAATTAAATTACAAGGTAAATCAATAAGTTTAATATTTCAAATAACATTATGTTTCACCACGTTTACTCACATATAAGTACGTATAATGTATATTTTATTTTTAGAATAAAATGACGGATAACAAAACGCTGAGACATGCAAAAACTCAAGGTGTAAAGAAGGTACTACAAATTTGGGATAGGCAAGCATGATGCTTTTAACCAGACGAGTAAATTACGTAACATATCGTAAGCCATTAGTAGGTATTCTAATTCATTGCTTAGAGCACGTTGCTCGTAGCAGAATAAGGTAACGCCAGTACTACAAATCTGCTCTTGCTACGAAACAAAAAAAGTCAGTAAATGAAACCTTCTTCTTTTCTTTTTCTTTACGTTATCCCTATAAAGTGATGATTATCATTAAAATTTCTAAACCACATTTTCTGGACTAAAGAAAAGATATTTTTTTATTTTCATTATATTGATTTTTTTTTCACTATACGATAGGACCTCAGCCTCTCCTTTGAGTAATCAAGTAATCAAAAGCCTTCTTTGCCTTATTTAGATTATTATATAAGTAGGCAGATTCGTGAAATCACAACAAGAATAAAATCAAGATAGCAATTTGGTGGAGTGTTTCAGGATAAGGTCAGGGCTTCTTAGGACGGATAGGTCTTGAAAAAGATATACAAACTGGGCTGAAAAGACTAAGGTTTTAAACCAACCTTTCAGTATAAAAGAAACAATAAATTTGTGTTATTCTATGACATTGAAAAAAAACTGATTTATGCTAGAGCTACTTTATTAAATGTTTAGTTTTTGAATTAAACACATAGGTATGAATTGAGCATGTTTCGTCGATGTCAATTAAGAAATATTTAATCTTCAGTTCATAGAACGTCGATCTGTGTTGTCGAATTACCTCAAATAATTTTGATAAGAGGGGGCTAAATTTGCAAAACTGTAATATAATTTATTACGTTTACTACACTGAATAATAGAAAAATACAAATAAAAATACCTACACACTCACTTACAAAGTTTTTCAAAATGTTGACTTAATTATACCCAAATAATTATTAAATGTACTGAACATACTGTCTCAAAGTAATACATAAAACTTAATAAACATTAAATTTCTCAATTTTTTTGAGCAATCAGCGTAAATATTTTCAACATTTCCTATAACAGGACTATGCCATTCTAGGTTCGATTCGTGTCAATGGCCTCTCTCGATACTTGACACTTTGGGATCAATGTCTGAGTCTTTTGAAGAAAAGACGGGTAACTTGATGGGTATAATTTTGTAGGCGCTTTGTTGAGGTTGAAGCTGTTTTGATGATTAGTGAAGTGAAGAGATTATAATATAAAACTGACTGACATTAAATAGTGATCTATCAACGCACAGCCCAAACTACTGGACGGAGCTGAAATTTGGAATAAGGTAGATGTTATGACGTAGGCATCCGCTAAGAAAGGATTTTTGTGCCACTTTTAAAGGGGTGAAATAGGGGATGCAAGTTTTACTTCTTATTGCGAGCGAAGCCGCGAGCACCCACTAATCATATAATATATGCGATTTAACACACAAAAATATGTCAACATCCTAACATACTACCAAAAACTTGATTCAGATATATAAATCCAGTTATTTTTTACTGTGTTATCATTAAAATACTTTTTTATTCAAAGCTATTATCTTAATGAGAGTCATGTCAATGTTCTCTCGACTCAGAATTGCGGCATAATTGTGTTGTTTCAGAAAACATTCCGAAAAAGCCGTTTTTGTTATTCGTAGTATAATATATTGGGATAATAATTCTGTTTCCTAGAACCTAGAGAGTTGCTTGTATTGAATAAATTGTTAGATAAAGGTTGATACTTCTTTATCATATAACTAGCTGTGCCAGCGACTTTGTCCGCATGGAATAGTTATTGCCATAGTAACGGTTCTAGTGAGTTAATCTTAAAAGATAGACATATACTGTTGCAGACATTTTGTTAGATCATTTCAAGAGAAATATTTTTTTATACATATCTTTTTCATATCTTAAACCGTTTTCGCAGCGCACGCAACGGAAGCCCTCAAAGATGAACAATTTTCCCCGTTTTTTCCACATTTTCCATTATTTCTTCGCTCCTATTAGTTGCAGCGTGATGTTATATAGCCTAAAGCCTTCCTCGATAAATGGTCTATCCAACACAAAAATAATGTATCAATTCGCACCAGTAGTTCCTGAGATTAGTGCGTTCAAACAAACAAACAAGCAAACTCTTCAGCTTTATAATATAATATAGTATAGATTATTTACTTGCAGAATATTACAGAGTTGTTATATTGACCCTTACATTCTCACCCATAGGGCGTGCAAACAATGTGTTATATGACAGTATAAAAATATAAACGAATTGGTGAGTTTGTTAATGTTAGTTCCTATTGATGAACTAATATAAAAACAAAAGTGAATTTGTTAGTGTTAGTCTCTGAACTAATTCTTAGCATTCTTAACATAATAATTTTAAGAAAATTTAAATATTTATTTATATATTTATAATGGTACACAAAACAGATTGTGTTCCCAAATAAGCTAAGTATACATTCAAAACTGGTTTTGATCCAGAACAAATTCCTAAGATAAGTGTACACAGCTTAAACAACATAAATGTGCAAAAAAAATTGCAAGAAAATTCCTGTGCACAGTTCAAAATATGTTTTTCCGAATAACATCAATAAACGTAAAATTACCGACATCCTATAATAAATATAACCTCCATCCTTTAATAGATGCCATATAAACAGACCGTAAAATAAGTTTTGTATTTGACCATAAAAACTTTTATGATTCGACCAAAATGTCTGGCAAAATGTATCGAATCTTTATTATTTTAGAATGTGTCTGCTGTATGGAAGTGAATTTGGCGTGAGACATGTTATATACAAAAACAGCAAACTGCATTTGTATTTGCAATGTAAATGTATTTGCAGCAACTGTATTTGTGTAGTTTTTAGAGGTAATGTTAGTTTCCTGAGCCCATTATTTAAATACGTTCTATTATAAATTGTGGTTCAGATTACTACAAATCTAATATAAGTATAAATCTTTTCCTTTCATTGTGTCAATGAACTTTGAATTGATTTGGCACTGATGAGTTGATTCTCTAATCTATACTATACTATAATATTATAAAGCTGAAGAGTTTGTTTGTTTGTTTGTTTGAACGCGCTAATCTCAGGAACTACTAATCCGAATTGAAAAATTATTTTTGTGTTGAAGAGACCATTTATCGAGGAAGGCTTTAGATATATAATATATATATCTTTAGATTATATAACATCACACTGTTACTAATAGGAGCGAAGAAACAACGGAAAATGTGGAAAAAACGGGAAAAATTATTCATTTTTGGGGGTTTTCCGTTACGTGCGCTGCGAAAATGGTTCAGAAAGTCGTGGGTAACAGCTATAATTTATAAAGCTGAAGAAGTTGTTTGTAAAAATAAATATGATTCCCAAAATAACTATTCCACGCGGACGAAGTCGCGAGCACAGCTAGTTTGATTATATTACTTATAAAAGTTATAATACTGAGTACAAAATTGGTTAAGTATTAACGATCCACAAAACAAGCGATTTAATATACATATGCATACATACATCAAAATTCATATTAAATATAGTAACGTTCCCCTGAAAAGCAAATGGATGTAAATAAATTAAATTGAAAGCAAACACAAAATTTCATAGTTCAAAAACTAATCAAATATTTGTTAAACATTTGATTTAGTGTAGTGTAGAAAATTAATTCAGATAAATTCAGACTGTTCTGAATTTTACTGAATTAATTTGTCTATAATTTTTTTGCCGCATCAAAACTATTAACCTCAAACCAATTAGTTATAGTTGTTAATTTATTATTTTTAAGTTTATTTAAAGAAAAGTAATCTATCAATAAAACGTACATATGTCTTTAAATTAATATTCATATCAAATCAATAAAACCACAAAGAACTCTAAAAATATATCTTTATTAACATATTTTCATATATTATTAGTCATCTGACCCAAAACTAACCCATTTAATTATATTGGTCGTTCAAAAAATTACTAAACCCGTTGTAAAAACGAGAACTAATCCACTATTTGCAATTTTATGGCAGAAACCTAATCAGATAACAACGGCACGCCATGTCGTCTTGCAGTAAATGCGGGCCAATTTTTTGATACTGATCTTTAGTTTTTTCTTCAGTCTTTGTTGCTAGAGAGATAGTGAATACTGACAGAATAAATTGTTTATTAAATAAAATGGATACAGACTACAAGTTTTGTTTACATTTTTTTTATTTGATAGTCATTAGTCATACTAGTAGGTTGCTTTATAATTGCATACGTACTATGAACATTTTGAATAAAAACTTAATTTTAGTCTTCAAAGATCTAGTTATAATCCTATGGTTAATAATCTTTATAACCGTAGCGCTCGTAGCTCAGCTAGCGAAGGCAATCGCATGCGATTACCAATGTTAAGAAAAGGTCGACGCAACCAGTCCTTAAATGGGTGACCGAAAAGTGGCATTCCATTTTGGGCGCTTTCGTGGGTCGGATTACATGTTAAATTGTAGGGATAGGTCCCAGCTGTTTGTCTAGTACGGCAGTCATCAAACCATGTCAGAGGCTATTAGAGCGGTTTGATAAAATCTCGACACCAGAGTTCACCACTCTCATTCGATAAAAAGAAGAAGATATAACCTCTACTCATAATTAAGCGGGTCACACCAAATTCTGGCATGACACAGAATACCGAAACCAAATAAGAAATCCATATTTTAGACTAAAATAATACAACATGCAATAATCAAATGTTTTTTTTTACAGATTGCTTATTTTTCAAATTTATTGTTCAACTCTATTAGGTTTTACCGTTATTCACAATATAATTGTACTCATTATTTGTATGCAGTTTAATGAATACATTTCTAAGATATATGAACAGACAAAGGTATATGAATGTCACTAAAGTATACCTACCCCAAAGAAGTTACAATTTGCATTCACAATTCACCAGAATCAAATCCAATCCGGCAGACGCTTCTATAAAATAGAAGCTGCCTTTTCATTCCAACTCGAAAAGGTCAACCGAATTAACTCTACGTTTATACAGGGTTACTCTAACGCTCTAAAATAACAACTACTAAAACTCTATTCTAACGCTTTGGGATATACCTACCTATATACCGGGCTACTGATAACTAAAGCTTCTTACGGGTAATTTAAGTACCTACACCAAAACCATAACATAATAACTAAAAAACTGTAATAACTTGACGTATGTAATGATTAACAATATCAAAAGATATTGTTCGGCGCAGATATAAAAAAATGAAACTAATTTTTTTTTTTATATCTGTGCCTTTTAGAAGCTAGCATACAAAGAGTTCATCACCGATGTACGTGGATGCGAATTTATTTTTTCCCAGTTAAACTTTTACTATACTTAAAGATATTAATAACCCTGTATTTAATAAGTTCATATACAACGAATACAACGACAGTCTCATTCCTTAACCATGCATAATTAACGCGGAGCAAAACGACCGAACGAGTCGAGGCTGCGTCTTGGATCCTGAGATGCTGTAATGAGGTTAACTAGGCTAGTGTTGGTTCCAGAGCTAGGGTACAAAGGAATTTCTAGGTTTGGGAATGGCAGTTTATTAGTGACATGTATGTATTTATAGACATTGTTATAAGGAGGTATATACGCGCGCATAAACCGCCTTGACGTTCGGGATGTAGCATGAGGAGCGACATGTGTATGAAGTCAGTAATAAACGGACTACATAAATAATATGGTGTTTTATTGATTAAACATATGTATGGAAATAGCAATCACATTTCTTTAAATTGTGGAAATCGAAATAAGATTTACTATATTATATTTAGCGAATAGAATGCGTAATTGAAGTTGAGATTGTAGTCGTTTTCTAAGTTCTTTAATCAGATGTCTTTACATCTGATTAAAGAAATTTTAGTTGAAAATAGAACAAAAATGGGAAAACCATATTCTTCTCTATCTTTAAGCTTATAAAACGTCTATAAATTACAACCTCCTTAAACAAAAATACTGAAAACATAAACAATGTATCTTCACAACTGTTGACGCAAAGCAAAACTAGCTTCATTATTACAACACAACAAAATGTCTTTACATCTGATTAAAGAAATTTTAGTTGAAAATAGAACAAAAATGGGAAAACCATATTCTTCTCTATCTTTAAGCTTATAAAACGTCTATAAATTACAACCTCCTTAAACAAAAATACTGAAAACATAAACAATGTATCTTCACAACTGTTGACGCAAAGCAAAACTAGTTTCATTATTACAACACAACAAAAGACTGAAACTGCAGCATTATTTCACAACTTACACAAAACAAAGTGAATTTTCCTCTGCATTGGGGAAAATTCACTTCTTAAAACTGTAATCATTAATTTAATAAAGTCACGAAAGCATGTTTACATAAACAAATAGAAACATCGCAACTCATTATAACTTCGCCTATAGGGTACACGGGTATGTTTGGAGAACTGAAAACTCTCTACGGGTAGAGTTTTGCCTTTATTACTTGAAAATGTTTATTTCGGTAACGAGACAGCTCCTTATTACCCCATCCACACTACACGACCCGACGTAAGTCGTGAAATGTAAAATTAACATTTTCATTTCGTTACGGCTCACGACTCTGAGTCTTTACTCTTTATACATTCCTTTGCCGCGATCTTAAGACGCGGAGTTAAATATTTATGTGATACTAACTACGGTTTGCTATTTTACTTGGTATTTTTGCAAGGTAATGAATGTCTTTTATTTTTACTGCACAATATATTATACCTATACTTAACGAAACATTACTATTTTTCAGTTCAACACAGATCATATTGCCAATTTATTACTTTTAAGTAATAAGAACATACAGAAATAATATTTGGTTAACCATACAATTTTCGTTCAGTACGAACTTTATGAAACTTTAGTTATATATATTTTTGATGTTTTTACTACCTGAGCACCACGAAAATATTGCCTACGTTATTATGAACCTTTATGAGTCGTCTATTTTTCACGAGTCATAATTTTGAACGAACAATCACGTAGTCGACACGTTCTGAAATTTATAAAGGACGGTAAGTCTGTAATATGAGTTTTACGCCCTCATAAGGAAAAGAGAATGATTCCCGAGTGATGACATATGGCTAGGAAATGGCATTTGCTCTGAGTGGGAAGTCGATTTGATCGGATGATTGGTTGACGACAATATTTTATAACCTTCTATTTTTATTCGTAGCAGTAATTCGGTTTAATGAAATATAATAAAAAAAAATAGAATTTAGTTACCACAGACAGATATGCCTTGCAGTTACAGAATTGATGGTTTATTGTTATGCAAGAACACAGCAAATCAAAGAAAACTGAAATCCACATCTAACCCAACAAATTCACACTTCCCTATCACCAAAACATGGGACAAAATGTACAACAAAACTGACATATCGCCCCAAAAATTACATTTCCTTAGGAAGTACCCCAAAACGTGTTTGCCGTCGTTCCGTGTGAACGTGACAAGCCAATTCTGATCGGAATCAGGACCAGCACATACTTGGAATATAAAATGACACGCATTCTTGAATATTTTCATACTATTCGTGTATTGAACAATAGCAATATAGACAGCAATATGGTGGAAACATTTTTGGCACCGTTCCTGACGCCAGCAGCGAGATTCAATGAATATCGAGAGGAAGGAAACACTAACACAATAAAGCAAGCTTCGGTTGATTCATGTCTATCTTCTTCAATCTGAATACCGAATTTGTTTCTCTGGCAGAGAGGTTTAAATACCTTTAGAAACAGTTGCTAAACTATAACTACTTACTAGCAATTGCAGACAATTTTGTAACCTATTTAAGATCAGATGCATATAACTACTATATAACAACTTTTGATGCTGCTTCTTCGACTTTTTCGCAAATTCATCATAATAAAATAATTCTCATTTTACTTTTTTATTTAAATAACAAATACCCACTTTCTCATGAACATCTAACATAAAGAAAATTCACAAATTTTGTACCTGAAAATAATTACCTCAGATTTTGCCAAAATTGCCAGCTTTGTTATCAAAATATAATCAAGAGACTGAGCTCTCGAAATACCCGTGTTAATTAAGTAGATGGTGTCGAGATAGAGTTTAGTGAGGGACGTAGATTAGGTAATAGTGGCTGAGAGAAAATAATAATTCAATTTTCATAAAGCCTTTGTTCTCTTCTGCCAGTAATTTATTACTTAGGCCGCCTCGGAAAGGTCATTAGTTGACGACTGTAATAAAATAACGTGATGCATTTTCATGTTTAGATTAAATAATAATGATAAAATAATGTAGAAATGTAGTTGATTAATTTCAAATAGAGTCGTTGGTAATAAAATTAAATTTAGTTTCGGATAGTAAATAACTTGCTAATAATAATTCAAATATAATTTAATTTTATATTAATTTCTTGTTAAATTAATATTAATTATTATTAATAATTAAATAAACCATACCCACCTAATTTTAATATAATTCCAGCTAAAAAAATACTTTTCTCAGCTACGATCTTCAATATTTAATCTATTGATAAGGGTTAATAATGCAAGGTTAATTTTTATTTCATAATGTGTTATTTGAAAATCACACGAGTATTTGAAATGTCACCAATGACGAGTAGTTCCTTCTGAACAGTAGGAGTATTTTATACTTATGTCAATATTTACTAACCTATAGATCATGTTAGTTGCTGTCTGGACAATCCAAATAAATACTTTTAATAAAGTCAAGCATTTTGATTATCTGATACCTATCTGTTATAGTTTTGTCTTTAGTAATTGTCGCATCGAATAACCTAACCTGTTTTTTTATATAAAATAGGCTCACGCTTTTGATTTTTGTAAACAGTTCAAAAGATGTCATAAGTTTTATTTCTAAACAACACAATCGTAGCTACTAATATTTATGTAAGCACCAAATACAATATTAATATAAATATGAAACACATGTGATGTTACAACATATTAATTATTTATTAATCACGCAAAAAATCTAATAGAGCTTGTAATAAATCATACTAACGATAACCTCATTCTGATTTCAACACCACATAATACTGAATTAATCTGACTAATGTTATGTTAGACCTAATAAATAGAAATATGGTAAAGAGATAAAATGCGGTATAAAGTGGGCTGAGGATGATGATGATGATGTTAGATAATCTGTGACTTTGAATGAATAAGGCAGTCAAATGCAACTAAATCTCCATATGGGTTTGAAAACGCAAACAAATTAATACTCTAGACACTTCTATCTGACCCTTCTACAAATCAGTCTGTTAAAAACTTATAATAAAATATGGGATGCTTATTGGTCCATCCATGGAAACGAACTAACAATCAGTAATTTATCAATATATAATCCACAATTGCACATTTCTCTCGAATAGCATCATAATAGGTACCGCTCTAATGCTAATATGTCGTGTTAATTTGTAACACGTAATATTTGTTTTTACTTATAACGTGACTCCCTACATTATATCTATGTATAATAATATATTGTGAACCTTTCTATAAAGATTAATTAACAAATTAACTATCTATCAGTATGATATGAATAATAAAACCGTAGAGCGTTACTGTATGCCATTGGTAACTAAAATATCTAATGTTGGTTTTTATTCCTTCTAGACGTCTAGGCGTCTACATTTTATAAGAAGTTGCTGTACTGAATGATTCAGACTAAAACTAGCTAGAATTTTAACACTAATCGTCAATGTATCACGCCGCTAACCTAACTTATTCAAAAATTAAATATCGCTACTAACACACCTCTACCAGGAAATATTCAAATGAACCAAGCCAGTTATACACAATAACAGTTCCGATACAGACATGATTAACAGTAGTCTAGTTAGAGAGAATCGGTCCCAAAACACCGACTGGGGGCAAAACTAACGTAAATTTTGGCCTATTAATATAAATTACTTAGATTTACAATCCCTCGGGGTGTTGTATTCCTATTATTTCCCTCGGTATATAAAGGCTTTACATTAACGATTTCAGTGCGGCCTTCGTGACAACATCAATTTTAATTATTTATTATTGTTGTCTATAATTGAGTTGGGTACGGTTTTAGGAATAATAAACCGACACAATGCCTCCGGTGCGGGTCGGGTATGAAACCTTTATGGGCGACTAGCTGCGCCTCGCGGCGTCACGTGGAAACTGATTATACGGAAAATGAAATTCGCAGGATTATTCCTTCTAAGTTCTAGTTAATAATTCAAGTGTTTTCTGCAATTTGGAGATGAACTATGCATATTCTATAAGTCGTTTTAGGTAGACCTGTAACATAATTATTGATGTTTAATTGTAAACGAAGACGCATGACCAAAATACTGGCCTTTTTCTGGCTAAACGTATCAGCATTGCCATCCAGCGTGGTAATGCGGCCAGTATGCTGGGCACGCTGCCCTCTGGTAGTGGGCTGGAGCACTTAGATTATCTTTAGGCTTTTCTAAAGATTTTCTAAGTGCCCCTTTTTTGTAGTAGTTAGAAATAGTATGTTTAGTTTTTCTTCCCTTGTTTTTATATTTTATTATGAAAATATTCATTTATTGTCCTAAGTACCACGAATAAAAAAAAGTAAAGCATCGAATATGTTTTTAATTTTTATTTATTAAGAATCATTCGTTTTATGTTATAATGAAGAAGGATTTCAAATAAAGCAATTAAATATGAATCAAATGATATCCGCCTAACCATTAAAGCATTTACTGAAACGGATTTTTAATCACGTTAATATGACTATCATTCGAATTTTATTAAAGTAATTCAATATCGTTTCAATATGAATTTCAGTGTAATGTTATATAACAAAGTGTGTTTTAAAACTCTATTCAAAATAGTTGAACTCAATAATTTGAATCGGATTTGTTAATTAAAATTAACCGGCGTGAAGCATTTTGCGGTGAATATTATGTTAAAGGTATTTTAACTACCTTAAACATAAAGAATCAAAGATAATGAATTAATTATGTTATTATTAGATAACTATATTAATAGTGGCTCCCACATTATGTTAATTCATGATATAATTTAGTATAAATCACAGGGACATATTGCACACTATTTGTAAATATCCGTCTCCATTCCACCATCGAACAAGCAGGAAGTCAGTGGCGTCACCGGTTCATGTGTTCCAAAAACACGAAGCGCTTTGCTTCTACCTTCGTAGTAAGGCCAGCGAGACTATGCAACTCTCTAACTGGAGCCCTGTTTCTAGAAAATTATAACCCAGGGGTTTTCAAATCTAGAGTAAATAGGTCTAGGTTCTTCCAGGCAAGCGTGCTACATCTTAGACTACAGTGGTGCTTAACATCGTACGCATATCAGCGTACGTAGGCTACAGTAAAACGTAACCTATTTCATGTAAAAAAAGGGAATTAAACGTAATGTTATAAAACAGATATAGAAATAATTCTTAAATAATGAAGTGAAATGACAAGTGTAAACGGACAAAATAATAAAATTAATATTAATAAACATTATAGTATGAGATTTTTACGTTTTTAAATCTTTAACATAACCTGACTAAGTAACTCGCTCTCTCGAGACAGCGAGTTACTTATTTGTAGACACACTTAAAACCAATCTTTACTTAATGACTACATTAAACCAACTTAATATTGTTATCAATTTAAAATTTGCACGCAACGGTTTTCACATATTGCTCCCAAATTTAATTTAGTTATGAGCGTGCACAATCTCAGTTGTTGCCAGTATATCAATAAAAAGGTCACAGTCCTTATGACCTCAGAGGTTACTCACATCTCTTTAGCTTTTATTTTTTAACATTACATCTTGCGTTTGTCTTGTTCATGTTAGCGAAGAGAGAACTAAATGTATGCAAAACAATGTTGAAACAGTATTGTTTGAACAGCTTTTGGTAACATGCAGCCATGCTGTTTTGGGCCGGGAGCCAAAGATAGGGAGATTTAGATTCATCCCAAATGGGGGACCCCTGAAATATGGGGGCCACGCGATGTCCAAATCGTGTACTATTTTTAAAAGACGGTGAGGTTGGGTCGACGTCATGTCATAATCTTGAAAGGTCAAATGGGAATAGAGTATGTAAATGTCGCCATTTTTTTAGACATAAAGCAATGATAAGTTTAATGTGTAAGTGACGTGGAAGTTTTGGTAATAAGTGCTTAGTACATCGCTATGTTTTAGGCCTCTACAGTGTTTTAAAAATATTTTAGTAATAATTCGAATTTACACATTTTTACCAATAGACTGATGTAAGCCGTAGTAGTTTTGAAAAAACTTAGGACCCAGGATTACACCGTCTATTGTAAAAATATCTGCAAAATATAAAGGCCTACAATAAGTAATTAAGCTTAAGTTTATTCGTTTTATCCTAAACAAAAGTCATAATGATTAATGTAGACCTCCAATAATTATCTTGAAGTTATTTCATGAGTTATAATATTTAAGGGTCAGACGGTCAGCCAGCAATAACTGAGACTTGAGTTGTCAATAAAACTATTATTGACGAGTGTTGACAATCTGTGATATAGAAGTGATAAGGCGAGATTTAATATGTATGCGAGTGTGGAGGGGACACTTCAAATAAATAATAATAAATGTAACAGTGGCGTGACAAACTATATACATACGTTTGTGTATGAAAATGTATTGTTATTAATTGCTAATTATCATGTCTAAATGAATTCATTAATTAAATTCAACATTTGATAAGAATGATGCTCGTGTCTGTGGAGTATGCGCCATTCGCATAGTTCTAAGCATATACATGTATTATAAAATACTTATGAATATACTTGTATCGCTTGTAGCTAGCTAGTACTTAACACAAAATTGCTTTGATTATTTTGGAGCATAAAATATTAAGACCTGTTGTTTAATAAGTTTTGATAACTCCTCTCCTACTTTTAATTCACAAAATGATATATATTTCTAACTGTACACACAATCAATCAATTTGTAAGTGTAGTGATCGAACATGTATTTGGTAATTACTTACTTAAAAGTGAAATAACTAAGTAATAACTTTAAAATAAATGTTTAAAGGTTTGCCTAAACAGCCAAAGTTTTTAAAGTCAGCTAAAGTTTCTCAAACTTTGAAGTAATTCTGTGATGAATTATGGCAACTCGTTGAAATTTCTTAGCAACGATTTTATTACATCCATTAATATAATAAATTGTTTTTGCGTAATCAAGTTTTGGAAACACATAAGCACCATCTAGGGTAATACAAAAAGAAATTATATCGGTTGTTTTGAGTATAAAATTGTGTAAGCAAATGTAGAGTAGCAATTAATTTTGGGCACTTTTGTGGGTCGGATGATACGTTAAATTTTAGAATCCCAGCTGTTTGTCTACTATGGCAGTCGTAAAGCCATGTCAGAGGCCCTTAGGGTGGCTTGATAAACTGGACACCAGTGTTGGCCACTCTCATTCGATAAGAAGAAGAAGTATAAAATGTATAACGATATTTGTTAATAGTTTATTTTGTTTTACTTTGTTGTAGTTTTGTAAATAAAGATATATCAACGTTATGTTCTATGTAAATAAAGTAATTATTCACCAATGTTCCAATCATGTGATGTTTCCATTAGTGATTAGTAATCAAAGCTAATGCTTCAACCTGTGGTCACTTTGTGACACGACATGTCTTGATGATTATGGATAGGATAGTGTAACTCAACGCAGAATTAATAACACACACACACACACATTCACAGCTGAATACCAGCCTTGGATACTTGTGTATATTCATAGAGGTTCAAACACTACAAAACTTTGTTTTTTTTTTTTTAATTTTATCTTGATTTTTGATATTTTTTATATACGAACCGCCCTTAAACGTACAATCTAACCTTGATATTTTCCACATAATCTACTTAGACATATTATGTCAACAAATATTATGACAATTCTGAAAAAAAAAATATTAGCCGGATAAAAATATTGCACGGTAGCTATAAGTAAGTAATATAAGTTTGAGTAACATTGGCTTAGGCATAACAATGTATTATACGAGTAGGTAGGTATTAACGTTCATATTTTACGACCTACTTAGGTATACGGGTGATTCATTAATCTAAGTGGGACAGAAACATTAATTGTCGGTAAAATTAGGTAATATTCATCAAGTGAGAGCTAGAAATATTGTTATGAATCGTGTGGTCAGTTATTATGAGCAATTTGTTTGCACGTAACTATGTGTTGAAATTAATAGTATTGGAGTCTACTGCGATAAACTTTTTGTACTTATCTATACTTTGTCGCAATGGAACATCGTGACGTAGTGTTCGTGGAAAGAGTTTGGTTACAGAGTTAGACTAATAAACTAATAGGCAACTGATGAATAGTGGCCAGATGGCCACCGTCGTTTATGCTTTATGTTCAAAAACGTTTATGTCTCGCTTTATCGTACTCGTATTTTCGAAATTTTATGATTCACTAGGTGTGCCCGGAAAGCCGAGACGCAAAGTGCTTATAGGCTTTTTCTTCCTGCTTTAACAATATTTCACCCATTTTTTTGCTTTATTTAAATTTACATATGTATTTTATAGGATAGGATCAGCACATGTTGTGCCATATTTTACAGGAATGACGCAGAGGACTCCACGGCACGTTATTGATCTTCATTAAAGACATCAAAAACCGTTAAAAAACTCCAAACCCATACATTACCATAGTCTAACCACTCTGCATGGCACTTGTGATATCAAAGCTATAAGCTATCAAATTTTCCCCTCGAAAAGCCTTGAGAGTTCCTTCGCAGAGGGGCAATTTCCTTAAGCTGAATTTCATGAGCAATATACTCGTAGCTACTTCACATATCACGCCTTCGTTGTTTACAATGTTCAGCTTTCTCTTTACAGTGATGGGTAACGTTAGTGTATTTTAGCCTTATATGAACACATTGGGGTTTTTTTCCTATTTGCAAACTTTAGAACTTACTTAGTGCTAGCGGTTTCTAATGTGGAACGATATAACTATAAAACCGTATTAATAACCACTTTTTTCTTTTCCCTTCAAACTTATCGTTTTCTTTTTAGAGTTCAGCCTTTATAGTATACGCTAGAATGCGTTGTTAACAACACGTCAATCAAAATCGCTTCTGAAAATTTCATAACTTTTCCCCAATAACCTCACCGGCTAAGCAATAAGGGTAAGACTAAAACCAGCCTAAAACTTACCCATTTATTTACTAGGTTAGATATCTATGAGTTTCTCACTTGGTAGAGTGGATAAAGCACTTAAACTCATTACAGCCGGCTCCGACTGCAAGCTGTAGCAGTGTTATGTTTCCTAGAATATTTTATGACTTGCGAACTTGTTGTAGAAGCTTCGCGATTACACGATTTATCGCAAGTTTTTACTTATTAACTTTTCGTCTTTTTTACTTGTTTTGAAAACTAAAGAGATACAACGTTAATTAAGTATTTAGTAACCAATTGATTCAAGTACAAATATTAATTACGTATCCTAAATTACGAGCGCAACAGAGAAGCGCGTAGGTACCTAAATATTTAAGGGATCTTAACTTTTACTCAATAGTATATTTAAGTGATTGGAAAATTAATAGTCCTATCGAATATGTCAATCACTATGCTAAAATTTCCGTAAGGCGTTATACTATACTTATACCATGAGTATGTCGATATTGGTCCACTGCTGCCATGTTTAACAGAACGACTGAAACCACTCCCAAGTGCATAATAATAAAGTTTGCATCGCTCGCTTAGCTGCGTGCGTAATGTCCCGCTCATATTTTACCCCGTATTATGCCGTATTGCCCTGAATTGATAATTTACGGTTTGATTACGCACATTTGTGTGCTGTCGTTATATTTTATTGCGATGTTTAGCAAGATTGATGAAGATTACAATATTTTTACACCAATCCTGTTTATCGCGCTGAATTTCCTTTTCGCTAATGTGTTTGTTACATTTGTCTTCTTTATGGTTTGTTTGCGATTTGCTCGTGAATTAATTTGGTAGGGTTCGGACGGTTTCGGTGGATAATATTGTAGCATTTTATAAAAATTTGGTGTTGTAATATTTTTCTAGATAAATTTGAGATCGTTATATCCACCTAGTTTTATATTCTTATTTATCATGTCATGAGTAAATCCTGAAGAGGTGGATTAAATTTGCATATTCACAATTTATAAGTACTCGTATTTATAATATCACTACTGTTTGAATAAAAAAAAATGATAAGGCACTTCCAATAAAATTATCACAAATTGTAAAAATCTATATATATTTTTGCAAGTAAACAGACATTTTATTATCTAACCACACAATTTTGCATACATACATAACAAAACGCCCCCAGAATGTCTGATATCCATTATTAAAGCGAGGCTCGTAAACTATGACTTGCATTTACTTCAATCGATCTTGAGCCCTTTTACGAACGGAAAAGCAACGTCATCGTCGCATTACTGAAACAAATTTGCTTCTTACATGGAGTTTATACTTTGTAAATGATGCTATAAATAACAATCTAATTTCAGATTAGTATAATGATGAGTAAGGGTCATACAACCTGATATCCAACACTTGAAACACAATATCATTGTAAGACAGAATTAAAGCACATATATCAGCTGATAAGTCAAATTCTTCGTTCGTATGTAATTCAATAAAAAAAGAAAGATTGTAGTAAAATCATATGAGGAACAAGTACCAAAATTTTACAAAAGCTGTTGTACATCGTAGTGGGCGCTCAAGATTTTCAATGGAATACTTCACACATCAGCACACATCCCCAAAATCCTTAAATGATAATTATTATATAAGACAATTTTACCAGCAAAATGTGGCAACTTCTACAACCACAACATTTCTTGACACGCCAGTTATGAAGTAACGTATCACCGCCAGACAAAGATCTCGCTGAATAAATTAGTTGACGTCATTACAACCTGCCGTTTAACCATATACTCCGCGTACTTATAACCTTAACAAGTTTGTTGCGGACCTTAAGGTGTACAACGCGAGGACTATCATTGCGATCTTTTTGTTTTCTTTTAAAGTTAAGTTTGTAAAATTATTTAGCAACCATGCCAAAACTTTTAATAGCTTATTTTTTTATTAATTTTTATGGTTATTAAAGTCTAAAATGTATCACAGTGTTCCGTGATAGCGCTAATTAAATAAATTATTAATACACTTCAAATATGGTGGATAATTCTTATTAGTAGTAGAAGAGGTTTGTTATTATGTTATACCTACTGCAACAAAGCTATTGATAGCGAGATAGTTAGCGAGATTCAAGATAGTATCTATGTGTATAAAATTTTGAGGTCTGCACCACCAACTAATTTAAATATCTCTAAACAACTACTATATTAAAACATTAAACATGGATCATCACGACATTTGATCCTCTCAACAAAATCAAAACTTAGCATTTCAAACAAAACAACAAAGTCTCCTGATTCCTTCAGGAGTTGTCCCACGTTCCGCAGTCATATAACTTTTATGAGAGGTCCCTAGCGACCACCGGAATAAACGAGTTTTGAATTTAACTTACATTTCCTTTTCATATTTCATTGTGATTTTGGACACTTGGCTGTTTATATAGAACTTGAGTATTATCATTTGTTATTACCAAGTAGGATTAGACAATAATTGGTAGACTACCACATACATGTATAAAAATAAAAGTTATAATTAACGTTTGTCAAGGAGCACAATAGACTAAAGATTCAAATTCATTAAAACAGAAAGTTTTTTAAAAGGCAAGCTTATATTTTTTACACCCTATTTTGTTATCTGATCATACCAAAATCTTTTTCAATCCCTTAAAATTTAACTCCTGAAGTCGTACAGGGAGAAATTCAATACGAATTTCAAGAAAATTCATTCATCCAAGCAGCGTTCAGGGCAAATGGAAGCTTGTTTTACAAAATTACCCCAACACCGCTGAAGCGCTGGATTACAGCTGTGAAGTACTTACTTCAAGTTTTTCACTGAAACAGCAATACCGAAATGGATAGGTGTCAGTGAAAGTTTCTGAAGCATTGTCGCTTTTTGCTGAGTCTAAAAATGAAGCTACATTTTAAGTTATTTGAGCGAGTCTGGGAGAGTGCTTTATAATAAATGCATGGTAGGGGATGTCTGCTGTGTTAAAGGTTGTTTTAAAATGCTGGAACTGTTTAAAGAGAGCAGTTTTTGTGTACGCAGACACGTTTTTATGTTGGAAAGTGGAAAAAACGGTGTAAGTGTTGAGCGCGAAATAATAATGAGCAAAGTTTGTTCACTATTTACGTTGGTAAAGCGTGGTGCGTGTTATTCGTGAAATATAGTAAGATAATATTATGTTTAAGGGCATAGAAACTTTAGTATTTATTTTTCTAGGTTATATTTTATGTTCTTGAAAAATGAACGTAATAAATCTAATTGAATCTGTTATATGTTTCTGTTCTGTTGTTTTGTTTGTCGTTTTTATCATACGCAAAAACTATCAAACACAATGAATGGTCTTTAGAATTCCGTTAACATCTGTTTAAAAAAAATCTAGCAGTTGAGAAACGTTTCCGCATGTACCAGGCAACTATATATTGGAAGAGGTCGTAAATATAGCTATATTCCGAGGCTCCTAATACAGAGCATTGTATGTTAGTAACGTTACCCTCGGGCCGATGAATCGTGCGATTCCGGCGAGTTTTATTCGTGACCACCAGTAATATTGCTCGAGAGACTACACAAACGATATGTTCATCTTTTGCTGGTAATGTGGTAGGTATATTTACCTTCCGCATGTGTGGTATTTAGTTCCCTTAATAACTTACAAGTTTTCCCGGTAGTTTTCTTTTCGTGTTTGGATACGGAGAAGTGAAGTGTTTACCAACGTATGTACATATGGTTTGATTTAATATTTGTAACGTGTAGTTTTTTTTTTTTTTTTGCTTTTAATCAATTTATTTAGAAAACGTTCTTAGCAATCAGGACTCTGGAGTTGATGAATCAACATCAGTATTTACCACTATCATTTACATATATAATATTTGTATCAAAAGCGTAACTTAAAACCTTTCACACAAAAACTAAACAACATCAACCATCAATAAATATGTAAAGCATCTAAAAAGAAGGTAAAATACAGCGCACTTCTGTGGATCATGGGCGGCACATAAATAATCGTCTACAATATCAAGATGTCCTACTGTTCCATTCTTTCTGACACATACATCAGGAATGCGGGCGTATTTAGAGTTTATTTTCGGAGTAGGTTTGTTTGTGAATTTATTAATTGGCTCTTTAAATGAGATTCAGTCCAGTTAAGTGAGTTAATCTTTTTTTGCGTTTAATCATTTTGATGTTAGTAACATTGTTGTTGATATAGTAATAATAAAATGATTGATTCGCCAGTTTGTATCAAAAATATACTTTATTATCATTATATGACTTCTTAAATAATATGTAGTGTTGCATATTTTAAGTATTCGAATTATGAAGAAACAAATACCAAATAATATGATGTTAAAGTTCACATTTTTTTTTCCGTATCGGTAATTCAACATTTATGTTTGAGTCCCACCCTGAACTTAGGCGTACGTTGTCGCTCCGCACATTTTCATTTGGTACGACATAATACTTCAAATTTATTACCGCACGGACGTTAATATCAACATTTTTCGGGATTATTAATTGTTACCCAGTATGTTCCACCTGCTTCTGTTCATTTTGAGTCTTTGTTGTACTTTGTTATGGGTTCAGTTACATCATAGACTTTTATTTTGCGACAAGAAAGTTAATATTAAATTGATACATTAAGTTGTACCTAGCCACACACTAAGTAGGTCATTGTATAAATAGGCAATAATGAAAAATAATAATTATGTACAAAAAAGTAACATATTGCAACATCGCATCAAAAATTTAGTACCAAAGGCAAGGTAAGGGTAAGCATTCACTGGTTGTCCATTGGCACTTGCTACGCTTTAGTGTTTGCTTAATATACTTAAAATAATTTTATGTCATCAAAAAAGAAATGAATGAAACTAACCGCAGATAAAATAATCATCTTTTTAAAACTTTGAATTAGCTCTGAATCAATTTTGTAGCAAACAATTATCAATCGTAGCAACTCTACGACCATCTACGAAAACGTAGCACTAGCTACGAAACTATTGTTATAGAAGGCAATACAAAGCAACGAAACCGTTCAACATTACTATTCTGTGCCAAGTTGAGACTCTGTTGCCGGCAAATAAATATCCAATACCTGATCGATTTTCCAATTTTCTCCTTTATTAGAATTCTCGGAGCGCACCGATTTTAGGGTGGTTTGTCGCCGGTCACCGCTCACAATCCCACATTTGTTTTTGCCGCATTTCTTTTAATTCACAACAGTGCGGTTTGTTTCAATAAATCTTGTGTGGAAACACAATGCCTGGGACGTGCGTCGCGTTTTTGTAAGGCTTCCCCCTAAGTGAAACTGGAAACCTTGCAGAGACAAACACGTGATAAATGCTTAGTGCAGCTCGTTGTAGAAAATGTCAGGCATTTTGCAGTAGACGGTGATATATGTTGTGATTTCTAACTGCATGTAAGTGGTTACACTATTTGCTATCACATTTTATAGGCTTGCATTTGGTTAGCCTTCCTGATGTATAGCATCGCTTCTGACTAGGGTGTAACACACTCATTTAAAACGTTTAATGCCTAAACATAAATACATATAGCTTCTCCTGACCCAAAATAGTGGCTGACATCTTTATCACCTTTCACTCTCTTATTTAACCGAGAAGGCACAAAGCAGCATTAAACGCAAGCTAGAAGTGGGTAAGTGGCAGTCGGTGGCAGTTTGCCCGCGGTCTGCCCCGTCGGTGCCAAATTAACTCTATCACTAATCAGGAATCTGACGAAACAGATCTTAGCTCGTTGGTAATGTGCTTTTCGGAAGTAAAAATAAGGATTTAAAATAATATTTTGACTATTTATGTAAGCCACTTGTAAATGGTAATGAAGATTATTGTGCGATTAGCAAATTTAAAGGTTAAGAGATTTATCTGTATTTTGAAATTAAATATTTACCTATAGATAATGTTTCGTTTTCTAGAAACAACTTTTTTTATAACAATTGTACGTATGTAACATAAAACACTTATATCTAGTGCTTCAACTGACGGCCAAATATCATAGACAAATATAAATTCATTCCTCTAAAATACAAACTGCAACTTCCAAGTACTAATAACAAAAAACCTCAAATAGCAAAACATGCTCTAGTTACATTTATAGAGATTAACTAGACGAATATACTACTGTACTGTATAAAGCCTGTATTTGTGTACACAAATAAAAACAGAAAAGCTTGTTACAAACCGCGCACAATGGCTACTTTCTAGTTCTCTTTTTACTTCTGTAATTGACTGGGTAATTACTGTAAGAATCGTGGAGTTAAGAAATGGCTAGAGAATCACCATCACTTTGGCTACTAGGCCTTGGAGTACCCCAGGGATCTCGAAAACTATAGGATTTATACAATTGAAATGAATTGATATACAGGCTGGGGATTGTCAACTTTTCATTTGAATTTTTTTCTTATTGTAAAAAAAATTACGTCTTAAACTAAATTGAATACGGCTCACGTTTCATTACAACTCGCCTAATGTTAAGCATCATTGTTATTAATAATAAGTATTGTTTTGTTTTCAATCTGACGGACTAAAAATACTTTACTAATATACTTACTAGCATGATTTTATAAACGTACGTATTAGTAAACGTAAGTATTTTTTATGTATTAAAGTGTCCTTTTTACAAAAATATTGTGAACATATAGTTATAACGTATATAGTTGCCAATTTAATTACATTTCCTATACCGATATTGAAGTTTTGAAAGGAGCCTCTTGAAAATATTTTTAAAAATGTTGACAATATTTTAAATTAAAGTCTTACATGTGCCATTCTAAGACGAGTATAGAAGAAACCTCCAAGCTCCGGTATAATTGCCGTACTAATTATAAAAGGCTGGTGCGAGAAACGTGCCTTTTAAAGGTTTGTAGCATGAAAGACCTTTGGGTAAAGGTCCTTCGTTTGATGTCGTACGACAAAATATTATCGCAGTTAACCTAGTTTTTTTATTGTTTGCGTATTGGGCGTTCGGCTTGAATTATTTTATGTGGTTGTTATGTCGGCGTTGCGAGATGGAGGGTTTAATGTGATTATTTTATACACGCATGTGTTATTGTGATTCAGAATGAGGAAGTTAAAAAACGGGGGCATACTCGTACTAACATAGATACAATCAAAAAAAGCTACATTTTGGTAAAGAAGACGCACTATTATTCTATTACAGTTCATCATCATCATCCACAGCCTTCTCTATCCCACTGCTGGGTATAGGCCTCTCTTTGAATGTGCCAGCTGCGTCGATCTTGCGCAGACCTTATCCGTAAAGAACCCACGACTCGAATATACAATAACAATCAAATAAAGTAATAGTGTGCGCTGTATCTACTCTGTGTAACCGCATCTATATGCAAACCGGTCCGATTTCTAAGACTCTAGTGCCTAGTTTACCTACTTTGAAAGGATCCATGTCAATTAATAATTACACTTCAGATAGATGAGAGTTAATAAGTCATAATAGTGTTGGTAAATAATTTAACTGTTGTTAAGAGAATTTACTAATTAGCCTCTAAAGCGGTTTAATACGAGTTAATATGTATTTAAAATGAGGGTAGAAAGTCCTGATAACAGCCTTGATTTAGAGCCAGTTGTATGCTAGTAAAAGCATGCTTTATTTCCCATCACAGTGGCCTTTTAGGCAACTAGAATATTCTAGAGATTTTTTTACGGAAGATTCGATAATGTCTCAGAACCCAGTATAATAGACAAGGAAAAAAATTGTGATCATTCACTGAACGCGTTTCTCTGATAACCAGAGCAATTTTTTGTTCATATTCACATATTTTTTATACTTAAGTTTTTTATTTACTCACAAAAACTTATCTCTTACTGATAAAACGTACGTGCGTAAAAATAATTACAAAAAACTCTTCAAATAGCTGATATGATAATTAACAATAACAAGCTCTAAAAAATATCAGTTGACAACATAATTTCATCAGAATATGGGAGGGCGTCCCTCGCGATTTTCATCTTCAGTGGAGGTTCTGCCCAGCTTAAATTCCTTTGCCCAGCGTGCGACTCTGGAATATGGAGGAGCAGACTCCCTCAATGTTTCCTCTAAGTCGCTGTGTATGTCTTTGGTAGTCATTTTTTTCAGGCAGAGGTACTTGAGGACAGCTCTTATTTCATTTTTCTCCATTTTGATGTTTTCTCTTCGACAGTTCGTATTCAAATGAATGTATCTCCCGGTAATGGTGTCCTATTTATACAATTTTTTGAAGCTGAACTAGTGGATATATAAGCAAGCAGAAAATAAATAAATTGGGTTTTTGTGCGTTCTAGAAATACTCGATTATCATTACTTATTGATCACCCCTCGTATATAGGCTTGTTTTGGGCAGTGGTGTTCATTCACAATACGTGAATATTTTTGTATTCAATCTAAATAATAAATAAATAAAAAAATTAAATATAAATTTAATTTAAAATTTAACTTTGACATTGCGTTTTCATCATAGAGGTACAATCTTGATTTCAACTCTTTCTATACCATTTGTAGCTCTAAAATAATAATTGCTTTATTTATTTTCAAACACCTGCGGTGATTTGGTACAAAATTGCCGGTGTATGGTCATAATTCATTTTCAATCAATTTGAAACTTACTCGTTTATAAATCACATCACACAAATTTCTGTTCCTCCATAAAAAACCTCAAGGTACCTAATAATTAACGGTATACTGTATATATCATTCCACAAATACTAACATTAAAAACAAAATACCAAGTCTATAAACTGTAGCAATAAAGTGTCCAAATAATGTAAACTCACTGTACATAATACTAACGTAGATAATAGTTTAACCTTTAGCATTAAAATAACAAAAGTGTCTGACACTCCGGCTAACATAATGTTAGGCGTAATGAGCATAATTATTGTTGACGTATTGTAAATAACATTAGCATTTTAACAGTTTTTATTTTATAATTTAATGAAGACTTTAATTGTTGACATGTTAACGGTTTTCATGTTTATGTGTTGTCATATTAAATTATCGTGTTTTTATTTATGATATAATATTTGATATGTGAATTTACCAAGTAGGTATGGACATATATTACCAGGTAGTAAGCTACTTGTGTAATTCTTAATTCTTGCAATAGCAGAGGCCCTTAGGGCGGCTGGATAAACTCTTGACACCAAAGTTCATTCGATAAAAAAAGTATAATTTATGATCTGGGTGACCTGACCAGAGTTGAATATTGGAACTTAGCAAAGTTTAATAATAATAAAAAAATAAATAATAATAAATATTTCAGGACATATTACACAGCGCCATCTAGCCCCATACTAAGCTTGCGCTTGTATCATGGGTACTCGATAACGGATATAATACATATATACTTTTTTTTTTGTAAATACATCGTTATTATACATAGAAACGACCAGACTCAACACAAGTAATTACAAATTTTAATATGCATAATTACTTGTGTTATGCGGGAATCGAACCCGCAGCCCTAGATTAGAAGGCAGAGCCACTACCAACTAAGTTTAAGTTGATGCATTGAAAATATCGACCACCAGTTCAAAAAACCAGCTGTGACTTGAAGACGAGTGAGATGCAGTCCTAATCATCAATCTTATCATAGGATTATATAAAAAGAAAGAAAATTTCAATAAATTCATTGAACATTATAACCAAAATTTTGCTTAATTGTGTCATAAAATGCTGGGAACAAAACTACATACATAACGATGTTATAACTTGGAATAGTAAATGGTATATTATCAACTTTGCCTTTTCTCTTTTTTTGTAATAAAAATCAATCTATTCACACTTTGAAATAAATAAATGATAATATATTTTTATTTTGTATGTTTAGATTCAATTATTTAGGCACACAGAACATAATAATGTCTATTTTATGTTTCAAATTCATTTATTCATGCAATCGCGGCTATACAAGATCTAATCTAAACAGTGTTCCGATCCTTCCAAAACCATTGTATGTTCCAAACTATACGTTTCCCACCAAACGATCGATTCGGATGAATTTTTAATTAAACTCATAGGTATCTCTGAACGTGGGATCCGGATAAAAGCCGGTTTTATTGATCGGAAGGCGCGTGATCCGGACCAACCGGACTGACCTGGATAGCATTCTGTTCCTCTCCACTTGATATTTATTTGTATTAGTGAATTAACGAGAAGACGGGAGACACCCGCTCTGGATCATTTTTGGTGCAAAGGTTAGCCATCGCGATTCAACGTGGCAACGCGGCGAGCGTAATGGGAACCTTTGCGCCGGGAGCAATCCGGGGTGGGCTCTTTGATTAATTTTTGTTTGTTTTATTTTACTTCATATTTTATTTTAGGTATATTATATATTTTAATATTATGTTTAAGACTTGTAAATATATACTATTAGTCAGTTACTTTATGTTTTATAAGTTGTGAATAAATATTACCTATTAATGAATGGTACAATATAAAAGATAGTCAAACCAAGCAATAAATTTTAGTGTCTTTTTAAAGTAAGGTTTTGTTTCAGAATAGGCTATGTAAACGTGATGCTCTCAGTATTATTATTTTTAAATTGTGTTAAGCGCGGATATTGTTTTTTTTTCATGTTTTTATCTGTAAATACTTTACTCGTTTTTGTCAATTTTGTCAATATTTAACGGGTAATATTATATAGGTAAGTTATAAATTTTTAATTTGCTAAAGCAAATGCCGGTTACTTCATCACTTATTTATATGTGTAATATAAAAACAAGCATAAGCTTACGGCTGTTAACCTAAATACCAATTTTATGTTTACATTTCCACAGCCCGCTTGTAGCTTAAATAAAGTTTTAATTTTTAAACCGAGGCTCCTTCGTAAGCATAACAGGAGAATCTCTTCAAAATTCCATTAAAGTACAGCTTTTAGGTTGTCTTTTTTAAATTCCCTTCAAGCTTATTTTATGCAGGTTGAAATTTGCAAGTCTGGGGAACATGGATAAGAGGTAAATTTTTGGGCCAGATGTGTAGAGTTTAGATCACTTTTGTGATTTTATTGTTTTGAAAGAGAATAATGAATGTGTGTTTGTTGCAATCATAAGTTTTTAATTGTAAGATACTTTTGTTGGTTGTTTTTTCATAACCAACTGGTCAATGTTTTATTTTTTTTATCGAGTTTATCTAAGAAAATATATCTCTGACCACAAAAACTAAATTCTGTTGACTAAACATGGAATACATTGTAGTATGTCTTTTTATGTGTGTACTGCATCAATTTAAAAAACAAATTTACAACATTTTCTATCATTACCTCAGACCTCATAAAACTAACTAAACATATTTTCCATGGCCCAAACACAATTTACGCAAAATGCCGCCTTATCCAGCTGAAACCCACTAACACGTGAAATAGACGAATAAATCGACGCCCACAAAGGATACGTTGATTTGTTGAGGAAGATATAAGGAAATCAATTTTTTAACAGTGCCCTATATATTTTTATGAGGTCACTTATTTTTTTTCTTAAGAAAAGAAATTTTCATGTACAAAGTCTTATTAGTCTCTTTAGAAAAAAATGTAAACATACATTACTTCTACCTAAAACAAGATAATTAAAAAAACTCTTGGAATATGTTGGTTAATCAAATATAGTTAAAGTTCTAAATCCTACTGCTAGAGGATATTGTGACCAGTATTTTGGCAGCATTATTATTTTATCAGTCTAATTGTCGCTACGCTCTATTATAAAACTTGTATTCTTATAAGAGTGGATATTTATAATCATTAATTCCTTTTAAGGTGGCCTAAGAACTTATAATATCGGGTCCCACAATAGACGCCAACTAACAAATCCTTGATTATAGTGAGTTCAGAGTTATACTTAGTATATTAGTAGTCTCATGTTAAGTCACGGTTATGAGTCATGTCATTTCATGTTTTTAAGTCAGCCAATTTCCAAATCCATTACATTTACTTAATTATAACTTTATTTGTTTTCAAAACAAATAATTCAGAAGTCAAAGTAAGTAATGAGTTACTCTTGCTAAGTTAGCTTGTGCCTAACATGGTGTAAAAAATGCATCATAAACTTGAAAAACTAGGTTTCAGAATAATAAACTCCCATCAATTACATTAATGGTCAGAATTGTCAGTATTTCATCAACCTACAACATAAATAGTACATACGTCATTAATTTTCTAAGTATGGTTACAATACATATACAAAGCAACTCAATATTACTTGTAAAAATTACTTTCTTTCTTTAATTCCATTAATCACTATGTTCATACAGAAACTAATAAAAAAATACATTTCCACGAAACGACCTCTAAATCTTGTGTAACGAAATTGGGAATAGATATTCTGTTTACACAGCTCTACTCGATTTACTCTTATCTAACATCTAATCTATATATTTGTGTGGACAGTAATATCTTTGTTTGTTAGGAAATGAAAACAGATTTTTACACTATATTTATACCTTACTAACTTCACACCAAGACTTACTATGCTTTATAAACAAAGGAGGTATACAAATCAAAATGTTTTTTTGCAATATCATAATTTAAATCTGAAATTTAATTTAAATTAAACTACTTTACTACCCACAGATAAATCCTTACGTGTGTTTGAATGAAGTTTTGTGAGAAATTTGAATACCAAAACCCCGGATTTATAAGGTACTTTATAACTTTATAAGCGCACACATTTGTATTAGATCCCAGTAGTTATGTTCTATATCGTGATTGGTACAAGATAAATAAATAATATGCTAATCTATGATAAATATAGCGTATGTCTAAATATACATATAAAACTCAAAGGACTGACTGACTGATTTAGTGATCTATTAACGCACAGCCCAAACCACTGGACGGATTGGGCTGAAAAATGGAATGAAGGTAAATGAGGGGTAGGGGATGCAAGTTTTACTTCTTTGCGAGCGAAGCCGCGAGCACCCACTAGTATAAAATATGCCTATTTTTGCTACCAGTTCATGTTTCACAACTTTAATCACGACAATATCGCATATTGCATAAACATTACAATGAAGTGCTTATACAGGCAATGCTAGCAATATCATGCAGCCCTTCAGCGATATGGTAACACAGGTGGCTCATTATCATTTCAAATGAACGCGCTACGTCGTTATTGCAAAGTGTTGTCATACTTTATTGGATTTTGTAGCTTTTGTGGCAAGCCGTAGCTGTAGAACTGGTATATTATAGGCTATTGTTTGCTTATGAGTAATTTTGTCAATTGCTAAACCCGCACTATGGTTGTTTAACTTAAACTTTTGTTGGAAAATGAGCGAAAATAATCACGACCGGCAGGATTCGAAATGGGTATTTCTGCTACCGTCAGAACGCCTTAACCAACTAGGCTACGGTGTACTAACTGCCAGGCGCGAAAATATACACATATGTTTTTTCTAACTTTGCTTCGATTTTATCAGCTTGCATGGCACAAAGAAATGCACCTCTAGGTAAGTTTGCATTAGATAATGACATATTGGTTAAAAGCCATCTTGGCTATTCTTTAAATAGGTAGTAGCTAAATGTTTTATTTTGTCCGCTTCTCATTAAAATTGAACGTGGAGATAATTATTAATAATGATTATATAACCACATACGAAAACATATACCTTAGACGCAAAACTACAGCTGCTTCAACAATGACATACAAGAGCAGATTTTTGATGATAAATATTTGTAATATATTTAAAACTATATACATAATTCAGTAGATTTGCCAAGTGGATCAAGAAAACAGCAAATGACAGGCTTGAATCTTCTTGAAAGCATAAGAATCTTAACTGGGTTTATATTGTATTAGTTAGTGTTTTTTTTCAATTCGGACCAGTAGTTCCTGAGTTTAGCGCATTCAAACAAACAAACAAACTCTTCAGCTTTATAATATTAGTATAGATGTACTGCTTCATAATTAATGTTTGCCAATTCTACTATTTATTTCAGCTAAGTAACACTTAACGTTATGTTACTAGGTGTTTCTCAGATTTCATAAGTCTAGACGGCTAGATTATTATTCACTTATATTTATTCTCTGCTGAAAGTACCTGCCGTATCAAAATGTAAAATCGATATCGTTCCACTCTCAGTCCCACTACTAAATTATTATCATCGGCCGCTGAAACAGAACGTTTGTTGCTACTAAAATATTAACGAATCGAACCTTTTAAATTGTTTTAATATATGCCTGAGCGGTAAAGTTTGGAATTTGTGTGTTTGTTATACGTACTGGTATTTTTTGTTAGACTTCTGGTAAAGTTTACTAAGCGACTTAATATTAATAGTACGAGTATAGATAATATCAGATAATTTTGAGGCTGTGTGCAAACACACATAACATGAAACATACCCAATGTTTCATGTTATGTGTGTTTGTAGATTGTACACAATTGTTTTTTGTTATATAACCCTATGAAATGCAAAAAGTATGTTATTTTTATCCTCGGTATAATTATTAGTAGGTACGTGTGTGATAACATACATATTATATAGCTAGGTAATCACTTCATCAGCGACTCTTGCATAATGAAGAAACCGCAACATATAGTTACGTATCCATCATTCCTTTTGTATCCCTGCATAATTTTAGTAATATTGATTATTACCCTGAAAATGTTCAAATAAATCACGCAACACGTTAATTATGGATCGACGTAACGCTCGCGATGGTATTTGATTAATTAACCAAGTTCGACCCTCACGTTGGAACTTGGTCCGTGTATCTTTAACTATCTGCAACTTGTCATCATTACTCATTTTAATGTTAAAACTGTCTACAAAAGGAAGTCTCGAGAAACTTGGGGAAAGAAAAAATACTAGCCAGGAAAGAAAGAGTTTTAAATATATAATGTTTTTAAAGGTATTTCTGCAAAAAACAGTCTAAAGGATTAGGTTGAAATTCTCAGTTTGTGGTCCCGTAACAGGAAAGAAACAGAATGTAGGTAGTCACAGCCAAATATGGACTCTAATGTTCAAATACTATCATTTCTTAGTTAACAAGGTTAAAACGTGAGTTTGACAACTGCGGTAAAACAAATAAAACTCGGCATTGGAAAGAAAAGGGTTGGGCTATGCAATATTTTGCATCAGATCTATATAAACCATGCTTCTAAAATGCGCTGCTTATGCACATTTCAGAAAAAAAAACACGGTTATGAAAAGTAGCATCCAAAATGTATAATAACATTGAACTGTCAGTCCATAAACGTCAGGTTATTCTTACGGTTATTAAGCCAAGTTCCATAATCATAATGATGATGGTGCAGCGATTAAATGTAATGAACTCAAGCCAGGGGCCAAATTTAACTGACATCGAAGCACATTTTTGGACCATTACACCATTTAAATGGCTTTTATATTCGTAAAGTTTCATTGCACGAAATGGAATGAGTTTTGGATATTTGTAAGTTTTTTCCTCCTCCTTCACCAAATACCCCCTGCGTTGCAGAGGCTTTTATTGAGCTTATGATCGAGTATATCGATTTAAAATAGAATTTTGATACATTGTATTAGCAATACATTTTGGATATCTATAAAATTATTGAACAATAGAACGGTAACATGGTCCAAATCTAATCCTTTCTAATAGTACCATGTGAAACCTGAAATTGAACAACCTGCATTCACGATAGTGAAAAAGCCTATAGCCCTGAAAAGATCCTGACTCGGAAGGATAGCATTTATCTGAGATCCACGCCGTCTGATTATTTATTTATTTATTTATTTATTTATTTATTTATTTATAATGGTACACTAAACAGAATGAACAAACTTAAACCTTCTGCTCTTCTGCAACAACTTTGGAAACAACCGAGACGTTTAGTAACAGCGTGTGTTCCGTGAGATGGTCGACACGGACTGATATTTGTAAGTTAGTAAAATGACGGTTTGCCCCCCTTGTGCATAAAATGAATCGAGAGTCTGAAAAAAATATAATCTAAATATTTAGATTTTCTTAATGTTAATCAAATATAACCATTTTGAAATAAAATTTTAGTTTCCTAAAACATTTTGAAAAAAAAAAAACTACTAATAGTATTTAGAGTCCATTTTAATCTGATTCGAACATTATAAAATTCATTATAGATTAAATGTATCTTTAAAATTTCCCGCATATTCAGTCACTCCAATTTAAATAATAGACCGTTGTAGAAACAGAAAAGATAACGTTTTTATCCTTTCAATCGGTTCTTCTAAACTCAAACAAACAAAACATAACTACATATTATATACATTTTTCAAACGCATATTTATCCCACATTAAATATATTAAAATAAAAGTGATAATATACAACCTACAAAAAATAAGGCCACATTCATTTAGCCTCAGACAATTAGTCCTCCGCCGGTTCATTTAGCGCAAACACCTCGACCCTCATGACCATTCCAGGCTTGTTTGACTTGACGCCCGATCAATCGATGGCCTTTTTGGACCCAGCCTCCAACTGGGCCCTTGATTGTTAAAGGAAATGGTGATAGTGGACCGAGTGAACGGAGTAAGTGAAGGTTCCATATACATATGTAGAAGAAGAACAACTCTCTGTAGGTTTTGTCACAAAACTTGCTTAAATGAAACAAAGATTTCCTATTTTCCACATAGTCTGTCCACTCTGTGCAGTATAATTATGTACATTGTTTGCAAATGTTTATTGTAAGTAACAAAAACATATTTTGTTTACTGAAATGGTTTGTACATGACCATAGTTTGTATGATGATAAACAACAAGCCTGAGGTACTTCTCTAATAAACATTAATCTCAAAATTTTAAAACGACAATTCAATATTAAATACTAGTTTTTACATTTGTAGAACAAAATCAATCGATTAATAAATATACACAGAACAATTATATTGTTATACAATCATAACTTGATACCTACTGAATACACTGTTTTACAATACACTAGTAGTTCTAGATTTTACTCATCATCAGTTTGTATCTAAGAGGTCTACAGTTCCTCGATAAGGGAAACGTTGATAGTTATCAGGCTCATTTAGCAGCTATTTGTATGGGCCGAATGTCACAATGGTCCCTTCACGATCACCGCTCTGACGCAATTAGGCATTGCTATCTTTGTAATGTGCTATGCTTAATTGAAAGCTATTTTAAGGTTCATTTGATTTGATGTGAAACGATTAGTTTGGATCAAGTTTGTAGAAGATTTATTTCTGTTTATGTATCTTTGATAGTATAGAACGGGAGTAATTGACTTTTGTTTGATTTAACAAATGTGAATGCAAATTTTAATGAAAAACAACAAAACTAAAAGTTATAAAATTTTATTTATTGGAAATGTCAGTGTAAAATGGTGATATTAACTACTGTAAGATTAACAAGCAAATATAAAACTTATATAAGTAGCCTGTATAATAAGTGTTTATCCCAATTTTTGAACAAAGCAGCCATTTAATTTCTGGGTTATCTGAAACAACTGCTTCTTTAAACATTTAATATGATATACCTACATATTAATATTTACGTATGCTACCGCCGTAGTCTAAGATTGAGCCGCTTGACTGAGGTGTAGTGTTTCTTCATTACACACCTAGTTACCCTTTTATCACAAGTACGAAAAAAGTACCTAATGTATTTTGAGTTTTTTTTTTTACGTGGGTAAGGTTTACGCTTGACTACAGCCTGCCTGATGTTAAGCATTGCTGCAGCCTAGGGTGTAACACGTATGAAGTATTGCTCATCAGTGATCCGTACGCCAGAACAAACTGTAATCTATACATGTAATAAAGCTGAAGAGGGTCGAAGTCTGACACAGAGGATTTAAAAAAAAAGTTTGGAGATGCTTCGAATTGATAGTAGAACACGTTCCAAACACTTCTAAATATGATGTCTGTTTGTCTGTTTATCTGTTTCTCTGTGTCTAATTATTAATTACGCAAAAACAGCTGAACGGACCATCATGAATTTTGGTATGTACGTAAGTAGTATGAGGTCTAAGGAGTCTAAATAATGCGAGCGAAGCCGCGAGCGTCCACTAGTTCATTTAATAATTCATAAAAAAACTACATAAACTCATTTATATCCATTATCTAACAGCCCTCGCCCTTACTACCCAATGTACATTTTTGCGGACTGCCGCTGCCACAACTCCAGCATTTCTTGTATGAAAACTGATTATGACCTTTGACATTTATGACGTGAACTGAAGAGCCATTAATTCTGAAGAGGGCTCGCGTTCGTGTGAATAAACATTTTGGGGTTATTAAGTATCGTTGTGTTTCGAAAGATATTTGAATCTCGGCCCGAAAGCGCCGCGCCGGGGCTAATATTGGTAAAATTTATTATTGTTGGTTCTATTTCGTAGATATTGTTACATTAGATAGATTGTTTTGAGTTAGAAACATGGTATCCCGTAATGAATTAATGATACAAACATTAATAGTTATATCTCAGTAACATTTTATTGTATGCATTGATTTTTGAGCCATATCTTACCAGTGACAATTGTATAGTGAAATGATTCAAAATTGCTTGCTATTTTTTAACAAAACCCTTATATATCTCTAGCGCACTGATTCATTTTAATGATTATTCAACTAAACATATATTAGCTAACAAACAATAACTATTACTTTCAATTATGTTTACTTGTCCAATCAAAAACAACAAAGACAATTATTTAGAAATCTAATTATAGCTAGTGATTAAACTGATTCAACATGTCTGAAAGTATGCCGCTTGATGGTAAATAATAAATTAGTTACAGCTGAAATGACCTCAAATTTTATCGATCCAGGTCACCTAAACCTACAAAGGTACACAACTGCACTAATTAGAAATGTAATGTTAATTATACGAGATTTTCCAATTTTAACTTTTACACAACGCAATATTATTTTCAACATTCAAACGAATGTACAGATTCGAAATTTGATACTTGAAGCAATTATTTTTTGCTTACAATTTAATCCACATGGTTTTAGGCTATAATGAGGTATCCATTATAAAAAAAGCAAAATGTTACATAATACTGTTTTCTAATACCTTACAAGTGTGCTCACGGCACTTGAACGCTGAAAAAACACAAGACGACCTTGTCCGGACCCATAAGCACCCATAATTAAAAATTAACGACTTGGCGAAATTAAATAGTCACGCTCGCTGTTAATTACACAACGAGCGCCCATTTAAGATTCAAATTATTAATTAAACAAGAAAGTAAATCACTACGTAGACGGAACAAACGTCCCGGAACCGAAGCATGCATAAAATATGATTAATTAACGTGTTCCGTAGATCCGACCTCCGAAATAATGCTTCCAGGAGATTCCGAGCCAGCCTATTCCGTCTGTATGCTAATTGTATTGCAGAAACACCACTTACAGGTAGCGGGGCGATTGCAGCTCCGGCTACTAGCGTAGCGAACTCGACACGATCTCACTTTACAACATTTATCAATCACAAGTCACTGGTCACGGTCGTCGATAGGGTCATTCCTGGGCACGCATGTGCGCCGCAGTGGCACTGTTTCACGACACTCACAGTTTTTCAGGTCCAATTAGGGCAGGGTGAGCGGCGGCGACGGGCGGCCGGGGGAGCGGCGCAGCCTCAACTGGCTGGGCGAGTCTACGGCGCGTGCCCGCGCCCCGCGCCCCGCGCCCGCGCCCGCACACCTCGCTACAGCCAAATAGAAATAAAGTATGCGCGCTCTAAGGACGGGACGCGAACAAAAAATGGATGGAGCCTGCATCCTGAGTTACACCAAACTAGTGTGATTCCAAGACTAGATACCTCATAGTTCATCTAACTATATCTGCTGGTATTGGTGGCTGGTGCTCGCTTGTGGCATCCGCTGGTCGTTTACGGATACTGCCTGTTTATGATTTAGTGAGGTAACTGAATTGTATTTGTTTGAATTTCGGATCACTCTTGTGTAGTGAATATGAAAGCAGGTTAAATTATAACTCATTCGTGTTTTAATGGAAATGGTTTTAGTTATTTTTACTAAATGTTCAAGGTTTACATGGTTTCGTTTGAATAGGTAGGTACCTAAACATATTGTTTTTATTCATAGATTTTTACAACGTTTTTTTTTGTCCCGAGTTTTAGTTAAGGTACTTCTTATATCAATAACGTGGTTACTATAAAATGTATGTATACATAATACAACAAAAACTAAAAAGTAACATAAAAATGTTTATGTAAACTCATTTCAAATTTCACTACACATTATGACTTTGCATTTATTTTACTTCGTATGAATAAAACGAACAAAATAAAGTTTAATCTAGTATCATGCTTTGTATTTTCAAAGTTTACATATTAATAAACCTATTTTGTGCAAATATGATACCTAATAACAACTCATAAGTTGAAAACTTTGCTGATTTAGATTAGAAATGTTTCTCAGAAATGCTTGCAGCTTATAATCTTTTGTTGAAATAACACGAATAAAAGAAAAATAAAACTAGTTTTTAAATTAGTTGATTTGAAGGACAAGCTTTTTACATCTTGTGAACTAACGCTTATTTTTAACTGACTTAAACAATCATTATCTGTATTAATCACTTTAACTTATCACCATGATCTATCGATCTGTTTGGCTTGAATGTGTCATTATCAGTCCAATAAACCAAGAAACACAGTTTGATATCATATAATGGCAGACCTTTGATGATTTTACACTAACTACTCTTGAACTTTTCGCATACATAAGCCTTCATCATCTTTACTTAGCTACGTAGGTATACACGACCAATGGCACAGGTTTCACGTGTATCATATATCTATCTATTATTCCTGTAAACCAATAAACCGAATGAAACCCACTAACCTCTTATATGTGCCGGGTGAAACTCACAGGCGCTTAAGAATTTCGGGTGAGGGGCTGTGGGTGTATTTTAGATTATGTATTACACTTTTTTAGGTTAGATGCGAAAAAAATTGGTGAAAGGGATTACGCTAATTATTTCATATTTTCAAATACTAAAACTTTATAAAAGTTCTTGACAGATTAAATCATTTCTATTCTTGGACCTCTGTTGGAAACTTTATACTACTAGTATAAAGTTTACATAGCATTGTCTTAAATATTATTTTACTTCAGAACCGTAACACAAATTACCTGCCAAAATAAAACTGCGCCAAATACTTAATAAAAATGTTTACACATCAATGCCTCTACGTCAGTATGGCCGAGAAACGCAAATCCCTGTAAAATGATTCAGTTTTGCTTCAAGGGTTGCGCACAAAAGCCTTGCGGCCCCCTACTTTAGAATAGCTGATCTGAATCGACCTCAGGTATAAAATTTCACCAAGAATTCGTTGAATTTAGGGAAGACCAGTTAACATTGACTTCGGTGTCTTGTTCTTTGAGTAACGTTTCATTTGTAAATGGTTTCAATGAATTAATTACATTTCCGAAGATTTCCGGGTAATTTGATACAAATAGATACGATTTATGACGATAAATAATCAGAATTACCAAAACATCTTAATAGAGAGTCGTGAGAACTAGTTAGAACTCCTTTTTTTCACTTTTGTTTGATTAGTGATTACTAAAAGCGATGAATTACGAACATTTTGTATGCTGAACTCGGTCTATACATACATAGAGCAGTATTTGTGAAAATTCTATAATTCTGTAATCATAATAATTCTCTACGATTGGACTACAGCGTAGACATCACGTAGACATGCTACGAACGCTACGAATATCTGTAGAATTTTGCAACGAATTTCTTCACCTGTTTCCCTAATAAAAAAAGGTTTTGATCTAAATAACTATGTCAAGACAAACCAAACTGAAACTTATTACAGAAGCAACTTAGTTTTCAGTTATTTCTGTAAGCCATCCGTCGCATGCAGTGTAATAGCGTTTTCTCCGATGTTATTAGAGGCAATAAAAAACGAATTAAAGTCTATTACAGTTCTAATTTATTTTATAATGGTGGTATTACAGCAAGCTTGCTAATTTTGAAGCCAGTGGGTCAATGCTGGTATGGAAAGTTTGTGGTTTCTGTAAATAAATTGCAACTCTGTATACAATTGACATTTACCAAGGTTTGTGGTGTATTATTTGTCAAGTTTTTTTAAGCCTGAAAACTGTATTATTTCAATAAAATACTAGTTTGTTTATTTTGTAGTAATTAAGAGTAAATTAAAGTTATACTTTTTGATCATATTATTGATTGAAAGCACTACCAAAATGATTGTTAATGCTTATTTTATGTTAAAGTTCAGTCGTATTTCTTTGCAGACAAAAGTAATAAAATTTTCATCAGAATGCCATATTATTATTATGTTTATTAAAACAGCATTTACAGCATAAAATCCGTATATCTTCGTTAGTATTATTCGAGCAAACAACAACAAACCATCTAGAAATCAATTAGATTTTACATACTTACATACAAAACCCATAAACGTTGTGACCTAGAAAACTTTAATAACTCCTTTCTAGACATAATAGAACAAATTAACCTTCAGTATACGTATGTATAGGACCTAGTAAGCGATTTATTATTGGCTATAATTTAGTACATCATTCATCATCTTCACTAAATTTAATTGCCATCATATTTGCATTGAATGTTTGATTGGAATCGTTTAATTAGGAGATGCGTTTTTAGGTCACCTACCATCATTTATAGTCTATGAATTTTAATCATTCGTTGTAGGGGTGTAGTGAGAGTATTTTTGAATGACAGATATGATTTGCAATTAAATTAATTGATCAAAGTCTATGAATGTTAAACCAATTTAAATTCAGTCGCCTTATGCCCGAGGTATGTTATAGTATTCTCGATTGAGAGTCTGTTCAAATTCCAGTAGAGAGATGCTCTTTATTGGACCAAAGTGTTGCTTGTGCGGATATAGCTTTGAGTGTTTTGTTAGTAAAATGTCTTCCCAGAATAGTTAAATATATTTTTATACTACCAATTTAAAGACTAATCTGGAGGTAATATGAAAGAAATGTATGACTCAATAGGCAATATATATCTACAATACATATAATAAAGCTAAAGAGGGTCGAAAGTCTGATATGTTTAGAGATACTTCGAATTGATAGCAGAACACGTTCCAACAATTTCTGTTTCTCTGTTTATCTGTGTCTTTCTTTGTCTGTTTATTTAAACACCTATCACGCAGAAACGGCTGAACGGATCATTATGTTTTTATAGGTAGAATGAGGTCTCAGGCTACTTTTTATCCTGAAATAATGCGAGCAAACCGCAACTAGTATACAATGATATTTAAACCAAAATTAAACCAACACCACCCTCCATTAATACTTGTCTTTATTTTCGACTATTATCTGTTTAAGTTTTAGTCACTTTGATTTTGATCAACGATATTGTTGTAACCAAATGATAAAATATCCATTAAGTTTTTAGTACACTTAAAGTTACTAAAGAAACATTTCATTTGATCCTCGCTGAGTAATTCAAATGAAATACTTATAGTATCCCCTTGCTTTGCCTGCGTTATTAACGAAAATTCGGCTTAAAAAGATCTACCCGTTATATGAAGTTTTCTTTTTACTAAAAGCAAACTGCATTAATATATTAGAAAGTAAAAATATTTTAGAACGAGAGAAAAGTGTAAAAACACCCATAAAAATGTTTTCCTATAACTGTTTATTACTTTAATAAAATTCATCACTCTGAAAAATTAAACACGCATATTTTATACTACGTAATAAATCTATAAAATTACTAAAGTAAGATGTAGGTACTACTAACATTCATAACATATGACCTATTTCTTCTAATTAATACCACCACGTATTTCTTGCAACAATAAATTTAATATACATAAAAGATTAAAAAAATATTTTTCATTTGTCACCTATCTTGTTTGATAACTGGTTAAATGATATCTAGGAAACTAAACCTTACGTGCAAAAATAATAGCTACAATACCAACATAATTTACAGTTCAAATTCAATTATTTCATCATACGAGATGTAAAAATGTACTTAGCTGAATGTGTATTTTTTATTATGTAAAAATATTGAATGTATACCTATTAATAATAAACTCTATTATTTACTTAAACAGATCTCAATTGAGTGTAAACAACACCGTTATTTCCATAGTCTATTCAATAACTTTAAAATCTTTCCGTAGACATCCATTTCGCCCCCTCCTTGAGCTTAGTATTTATCTTTAGTGACAGTGACAGACGATTTGTCTGTCACAACGCTATTTGGAAAACATGGCTCAATTAGACACAATTACAATAAAAAAATAAGTATTTTACACTTAGTGCCGAGCTTTTATTATAATGGAAGTGATAAAAGGAAAAACAGTCATAGAAGAAATGGGTGGTTTACTTTTATAGATAGATGCTTAAAAGGATTGAGAGTTTGTATGTGATTTTTGTGTTTGTAGAGTTACATACAGTATTTGTTGTATATGAAAAATATAATCGCAGGATATACCACAATCGTATTTCATTGAATTCAATTACTATAGAAACTTGCAAATATTTCAAGCTGAATATCGAATAAGTTAATAACGCGTATGAAAGCATACTCTGTCGCCCAAAGATTTTAAAACATGATTCAAGCGTAAGTTTAGTATGGGACTAGATGGTTATTTTTTTTACAAATTGCTGAAAATCCTATCGTATTTGGTCGTTTGAGATTCAGTTCTCTACATTGAAAACACTATATTGAAATCTCTACCTTCATTGATAGCACTACACAACAACAATTCGGCAAATTGAGGCAACGCCGCGGGTTCAGCTAGTAAGAATTCAGCCAAATAAGATTTCTCGAAATTACAAATACCAAATCTTTTAAATTGAACACAATAGCAGAGCACTCGAAAGCATCGTGACATCAATCGAATACTACAATTGAGTGCGTCATCTTAACTTAACAACCCTATTTCCATACTGACGGGGTATTGTCATAAATTGAGAAAAATATTATCGTTTATGCAAAGGGTCGTATTGGAATTTGGCATAAAAAGCAATTGCCAAAGTGCAACCGTTCAAAAGTTTTTAATTAATGTTTTGGTGCGTATTGTAAATCAATGTTTGGCTATCTGTTGTTGGTATCAAGATTTCTTATCTTTATAAAATATGTATTCAGACAACTTTTTTTTAACTGTAAATAAAATGTTGGCTGTAGTCAAACGCAAACATATCCCACGAAAAAAAAAACTTGACGCCCACGGTTGCTGAGTAGAAGCTGGCTTGTGACAAAAAATTGTGTATGTGTGTTTGTCTTTTTACTTTCCTTAATATCTTAACTGTGTTCGTACTTAATTTCTTGTTTCGAAATAAATAATATTCATATTTTTTTCAAGGTTTCGACTCACGATTTAATCAGTTTAGTCAAGTTAGTTAATGTTCACGTTTTGCTGAATAAATGACTAATAAGATAAAATAAAAAGATATAAAAATTAAGTTATATATAGTAAATAAGTTAAGTTAGTGTACATTATTTATCTCTGGGCGCATACGACACGTGTACCCTTATAGAATTACATGTGATCCGAAACATCTGTGTCATTTCCTCAATATCCAACCAGCGGCCTACAAGCGCTAGATAAAGGCGGGGTGCTAGTAAGAGCGGGTAGCGATTTAATCGTGTGTAAAATACCAGCAAAATGTGAATGGTATAGTGACTTTATCGGATAGAGAGATACATTTATGATTGTAATATGGCATATCAATTGTAGATTAAAGTCTTAAGTACATTGTTTTTTGTACGTATGTTACTTTTTCACAACCTAAAACTGATGGTGAGTCGATTTAATTGAATATAAAATTGCCTATTTCCTTAAATAATTGACTTTAAACTTATTTATTTTAGAATCATTAAAAAACAATAATATAATAACTATGTATATACATACATACTTAGTAACTATGTACATTTATCTCAAATTCAATGATTTTGTATGAGTACAATAAGTAAGTAAAAACATACAAAAAAAAAACAATGCAATTCATATCAATCTTTCAATCCACCACAGACTTAAAACTTTTTAGAATGGTATCCCTAACTACCTTTCCATCACAGAATAAGAGGTCAAACACTAGAGAGCGTAATGACGCAAGAACTAAAGAAGATTAATGTTTTTCCTATAAACGCTCGTCGCTCGCTCAGGCGGCTGCCCTGCAAATGTTACGTAACAGGTCGCAAACTGGTGGTACATAGACCATATTATACGGAGACGTCTAAATGCATATCTGTCTGTACTCACCATAAATGTGTATGCGCAAATCAGTGATTTTCCAGTACCAAGTTAATTATAGTTACTTATGTTGATACGAGATGGCGCCACCCAAGTGCGCCGTATTTTTGCCGCATATAAGATTTATCGCAATGCACACACTGAGTGTACTTTACCGTATGTAATTTTTTATAAGATAGCGATTTGAAAATTAATGAAAAAAACACAGCAAATAAACAGCAATGTTTAAATATGTGCAAGCGTTCATTTTATAGTTTGTTTCTGTCAAGCAAGACACGAATGTCATAATTTCATTTTGCGCAATGACACTAAATCTTTCAAAACGTTCTCTCGGCGACACGACCCGCACTGACCATGCATTTTTAACTAAATGTTGAATTAGTCCTATCACAAATCCACGGTGAAAGTGCGACATAGGTACATAATCTAAGGTACATCTGATTTGCGGAAAATTCGTCGAAAACAATTCGTCGAGAACAATTCGCCGAAAACACAATTCGCCGAATCACAATTCGCCGAATCGAAATTTATAGAAGATTTGCAGAAATTCCGTTATAAATATAGCGGAAAATATTCGGCGAATTGTGTTTTCGGCGAATTGTTCTCGACGAATTGTATTCGACGAATTGTTTTCGACGAATTTTCCGCAGACGACATATCTATGTTACCCCCTTTGTAAATGACTTGTCAATTTTGATAATCTTTATTTGGCACATGCATATCGAAATATAAAAGGTGTCTATTGAATCTTACGTCGTTGCACTGGCGTAATAATACCACGTCGCTGCGCTCAGCCAGTACAAGCGAGCGGAAATTAACAGCTAGCTGAGCGGAGCGGAGAGCAAGCGGGAGCGGGAGCGGTAGCGGAACTGGCGGGATTTATCGCTCGCTGTTGTGTGCGAAATGCAATGGAAGGGTCGTGAGCCAGTGCAGAATATGTCATATGAAAGTTACATAGTTTGAATTAATCAAAAGAATAGATAATATTGGTATGGAGTTCACCGAGTTGCCTGTAGATACCTATGTCTCCTATTTTACAATTTAAAATAACCTGAAAATATGCTGTTGGTTCCCTGTAGCTTATTCTTCAATACATGCATGATTCGTTTGCGATCATTCATCATATCACTTGTCAAATGTCTCATCACAAAAAAACTGATCAGTGGGTACCTGTCGTATTAACTTAATACAAACATGGACAAACATGTCTTCCTAGTATGTTCAGTTCAACATCACAAACATGTTACCTGCATTTATCACCCAATAATCTTCCTCCTCCTTGAATCGTTTCCCTCATGTCTGAGGATCGTGACCACCTCCCAGTACCTTCTCCTTGATGACAACCAATAATCACCCTGTAACTAATAGTCTTAACCCACGTCATATCTCACCGTAGCTATAACTACAAGATCAACCTAACAGTAGTGTGGTGTAGTGTAGTGTATGTAATCGTGACAGTTGTATTGAATAACATCGAGTAAAGTTATAGATGATGGATTAAACCTCACACGCTTCGAATACTAATTAAGGTTCAACCTTAGTTACAGTTTACAGGGTCTGTAGGTATTTATTGGATGTTGTAGGTATACATATGTATTTGTTGTTTTTTCATGCTTCTTACATACAACAATGTGCTTATATTTGTGAGCAAATCTGTATTGCTATACAATTGTAAGTGTGGAAAGTTTTTACTCGGAAATGGGTTTCTGATTTTATGACTAGCCAATATCATTGTTATTTATCAACTTATGATGATGATGATAACATCTCACTATTAAGTATTTAATGCCGTCTCCTTTACTCTTTATTGCAATCAAGATCGTATCTAGTTGGAAATATAATAAATAGGTACACATTAAAAAATCCTTTTATAATTAATTCAAGTGCATCTTCATTACATAAAATCTTACCCGTACGTTAAATAAAAAGCCTTTCAATATACTTTAAGCCTAATTTTATTGTATAGTTTAAGACAAATGTCTATGGGTTACGTGCCTGATAATAAAGAATTTTTATTTTATTTTATTATTTATTATACGAGCCTGCAAGTTAATTAAGTTGGCAATTACCCGGCTCTCATTAACACTTGAACGGGCTACGGCGCAAATAACACCGGCTTATTGGTAATGTCATCCAGATACTTCGAGATACTGCGTATGAGTACTGGAGAATACTACAGATTGGAGACTTGTGATTGGCTAACACTTGTCTTGTTTTGTGATTATTGTCTAGGAAAATTATAATGTTGTTATCAAGTAGATTTAAAGCTTGGAAACCATGTAACAATTTTCGGGTCTACAATATCATGTAACTAAATTCATAGGACTCAAAATAAAAGCCTTTAGTTAGTGAGATAGATAGAAGCAAATTTAAGAGACATTCTGATCTTAAGAGTTTTCAAAGCACCTAAGCATCTCAATAAATCTGACATATCACAATAAAAAACATTTTGAAATAATTTTTGTACATGTATGTATGACCCAGGAAGTATATAAGTAAACAAAATTTTATGTCTGATTTTATTCATGTAAACTAATTAGAAAAACCGTTAAAATAAAGTAAAAACATCAATACGCCCAAAAACGTACGCATTCCATACACGAGCACACATCCAGTCCGAGAATGAATTTCCCCATTAACAATAACAACTCAATATGAATTAATTTCACATTCAGGGATATCAAAAATTCCCTCCAGCTATTATGGAAATTCTGGTTTATTATGATGCAAACGCGGAATCCCCTCTCAGTATACCCGTGAAATCGTTTAAGATTCGCCGACGTTAAAGCAAGCTCGGCTCTACAATGAAACTTAAGCCAGTTCAATCCTGGACTGTCTTGCATACTGGATGCACTTACACCGTTATGTAACAGATGCAACAGAATCCTTCTGTTGCAAGCAAGCCTTATGGGTTAAAGATAATATCGTTTCAATTACAGGTATGCTCTACATTTGATCAAACAGGCGCTTGAAATTAAATTATTTGATAACTTGGCGTAAAACAGTCTTAATGTAAGGCAAAAAAAATACCGATTCACACAAATATGTATTGTACGATCATAGTATGGCACTTTAAACATACACAGATACACCTTCTGGTAAATATTAATCAAATAATAAATAACCGTGGTGAAAGAAGGTTTAAGACGTGTTGTAAGTATATTTTATAAAAATACCTACATTAAATTAAAATAATTTTACGCCTACTACCTCTATAAGAATAGATACATACTACCTCCTAGCACATCTAAATATATAAAACTCAAAGATGACTGTCTGACTGACTGACTGATATAGTGATCTATCAACGCACAGCCCAAACCACTGGACGGATTGGGCTGAAATTCGAAATGAAGGTAGATGTTATGACGTAGGCATCCGCTAAGAAAGGATTTTTGAAAATACCACTTTTAAAGGGGTGAAATAGGGGATGCAAGTTTTACTTCTTAATGCGAGCGAAGCCGCGAGCACCCACTAGTCATAAATAAAGGCCTAAAAAAGGAGTATTCCTACAAATAAAACTTGTTACCTGTCGGTGTGAATCTGCAAAGAGGTCGTCATAAAGATGATTCGGACGCTTCTCAAACGTTATTCAATTTAGTTCTCGCTGGCAGCTGAATAACGTACATCCTGCAGGCTTTGACGCTTTCATAATATCTGCACCAGGACGAAAGGAAAGGTCTTTTGTTTGTGTGAGCGTGGCGAAGTCTGGTGTTGAGTTTTTGAAAAACAACGAAACCACCTGAGGGTTGAAAAAAAAATTGCTTTATAATATTATATGCAGAAATGAGTTTGCTTAGATTGTAACAGTACGAGTATTAATAATAAATTATTCTAGCAGTCAAAGCTAAATCAAACTATGCCTGAAATAATACAAACAATAATATTTTTCTTTATACTATTATTTACCACGAAATAAAACTATTCTATTACGACCGCTTATAAAACAATTCAAATGTAGCCACAAACGAAAACTCCGACATTCTCTTGGGTAACGTAAAGTGTAATAATTTAATACTGACAAAATGTTTTCGACGCAGGCTGAAATATGTCTTATTACGGGGTAAGAGATGTTATTTTTCTGTGACAGCTTTTCGTCCCATCACTTTCTGTGTAGAGTCTTTGTATGCGGCTCTTTCACTAAGTACGTTATGTAAATGTAATACCAGAGGCAAGACTGTTTGGTTCTATATAGTTAGGGACAACCACACCCATATCGTCGAGTGCTGGGTAAAAAAATAGCTAAGAGTTTCAGCGGAGATGACACTGTGCTGGGAATATTGGGAGGGAATATTCTTGCTTTGACTGGAATATTCTTGCTTTAAAATGTGTTTTTTTTTATGTAAAGAGACAAACACGAGTGGCAGAAGAGCCACCATTAAAGCCACAAATAAAGTCTCCATTACTGCCTCTGGACTCTGGCCTCTGGCCTCTGGACTTCTCCAATAATTGTAGCATCATTGATTAATCCATTCCTAGTAATTTATCACAAGATGACGAGTGCGTCAAACCTTTTCTTAAATAAAAAATGGCTTCATACTTGTTTTAAGGAACCGAGACCGTACCAAGACTTTTGTCTCATACCAAAAATAGTAATGATCCGTCGCTCCGCTGCGGCGTAAATGCGAAACATACAGGCTAACAAACAACAAAGATACTTTCGCTTGAATATAACTGTATTTATAGATATAATCACTATATTTCTCACTAAACATGCTAACACAAGTTTTTATCGAAATCGAAAAACAAAATGTTCTTAAAATTATGTATCTATGCTGAGAAGCTGGCATTTCTAATGTTCTATACAACTAAGCTTATCTCTCGGTTTAAATGTTAAAGACCTATCAAATGTACACAAATTATTCAAGATTGTACAATAGAAGCTTGTCAACTACTTCTAGTTTAATTTGAAAGGGAATTAGGGACGATTACCTTACAGATAAAATAAGGCTTTATGTTTCACTTAGATATTTGATGGTAAATTAATTGAATTCAAAAAGTTCATTCAAAATTAATTAATATTTGCACGAATATTGTCTTACATAGTACTGTAGTTGTTAGATAAATCTGTTGTATCAAATATTCTGCCGATAGGCGTACAAATGTCAGTTTTATGGCTAGTCAATTTATGTGTATATTTTCTTTTTTTCTTCAACAAAGTCATTTACTTTATAATAACATTTGGTTAGTAGGTAATTCAAATTCACTAATTCATCCAGTAATTTCTATGAAATAGACAATGTTAAACATTTAACTACGAAAGAAAAATTACTTATTAATCCTGGTCGACCAAACATTAACACAATGAATGTTTCTTGGTACTTATATTCTTTTAAGCTTCCCTGTAAATAATAATAATATGTAAATGCATATATTTACGGTAGTTTGAGGATGCATTTTAAATTAAGCAAGCTTTTGCAGAGTTTCTTACTGTCGCTATTTACGCATCTTTCTTTGATTAGTCGCCTGGCGCGATACTACGGTAAATTTTTAAAATAATAAATTGTTCAAACAACCATACCTCCTCTAAAAGCAGATCCAAACATAAAAAAAATACTTTAAGATAAGCAGTTATTATAATGGCCTTAGATGTAGCGTATTTATGCAATAGGAACTGGTTCATTCTTGCTTTGAAGTCCGTTCTTCTTGTTATCGAATGAGAGTGGCCAACTCTGGTGTCGAGAGTTTATCAAGCTGGATGGCTTGCTCGCGGCTGAGGGCCACTAACATAGCTTAAGACTGCCGTACAAGACAATAAGCTGGAACCAACAATAAGTCCGTTATATACCGTTATAGTTCGCGAGGGACAGATAAGTCATCTTGGATCGCCATGGAAACAACAAATGACGCCACGCAGCACTTTTTAATGAAATGAATTCCATTTTCTTCCTCTTTTTATCTTCTTCTTCTTCTAGTGCCCCTCGTAAATGAAGGTTGGCCGTTAGCTCATTGAGCTTGTCTCTCTCTTGCGGCAAGCGAATAAGTTCTTCTACGCTGGCAATACTAGTCCTTTCACGTATGTTCTTCAGCCGCGACTTCTTTCATCTTTCAACTTGTCTTTGGCTTTCATTTGCCCATAATTATAGGTACCTATATATATCTGTACCTATATATATATATATATATATATATATATAGGTAAAGGTATATAAATATCATTAGTGTAAATCGTGTACGGTGCTAATTGGAATAAATGAATTTTAATTTGAATCTGTCACTCTGTTAGATCTGTTTATCCGATTTAGAGTAGTGTTTTCTTTTCTTTTGGTGGATTATTGCCAGCCTAGAAGAACATTTTTGCTCGGCACGAGATAGAGACAAGTCGCTGAGCTCACGGCTAACCTCTATTAAGGAGAGACACTGAAAAAAGAAGAAGATCCTTTTCTAAAATGTCCTTACTAGTCCCCTATCTCGCAGCTACCTGAGGCGATACATTCCACGAAGTCTCAGACTCAGGCCAAGTTTTAATCCTCGCCCGCCGGCAATTGCGCGGTAAGCCGTTTTATATTAAAAACTTCCCGATCCCAATACCAAGGATTCTGGAAGTTGAAAAAAAATTGCTGCTCTGCGTCGAATGATGTCTTGTAGTGATTTTTGGTTAATTGAAGCTTAATTAACCACTAATTATAACCATTAACATTAATTATAATAGAGTATTTACATATTGTGATTACTGATACAGTACTTTAAGTGATATTGTTTATCAATAGAAAAACTGGCTGTATCGACAGTGCAATTTCCAGTTTTCCAAGAGCTTATCAAAATTAATAGTTTATACATATTTTCTTTTGTAACACTTTGAATTTTTATTTAAAAAAGAAAACATGTATGTATGTAATATGTATATATAATAGGTACATATTGATGAGAGGAACATAAGTAATTATGTAAAGCTAGTAATAATAATACATTTAATTATATCAACCAGTTCTTGTATAACTCATGGAAATAAACCCACTCAAATTAATTTAGAATCTCAACAGAAAGTTCTTTTATACGAAAATGAACTCTTCATATCACAGGTAAAAGTTTTATTCGAGCAATGATATGTAATTACTTACTACCAGCGCATCACAGAATATTTAATTAATTTATGTGAGATACCGTCAGTTGCGAACATTTTAAGAGCATTTTGTTTTGGGCCACTGCTTCATGCTGAGTCAGGTTTAATGGTGCACTTATAAACTATAGATAGGTTAACCAGTATAATGTACATAATTTATATAAATTTCAGATAAATAGGGTTAAGGTTAAGGGTTTTTTGGTATTATATTATAATTGGTTCATATATTATAATCAGCTTGCAGAGAACCTCACTCGTTAAAAGATTGTTCGAGGCGCCCCTGATTTGCTTAAACTTTTGATATGTCTTCCAATTCAAGTAAAGAAATAACTAAACCTTTGTACCTAAACTTATGATATGTTTTCCAATTCAAGTAAAGAAATAACTATGAAAACTGTTATCTGATGATGTCGATACGAGACGACGAATAGTATAAAAAAATATACATTATAAGCTATAATATATACCACAACATACAAGTATAACTTTTCCAAGATTAGAAACATTTACCATAGTTTTTTTATAGTAAAGAATTATATTACTTCACCCACCAGATAAATCAAAATAAGTAGCTTAAAAACTGAACTACAAACTTAGTAACATAGAGTAAATATACTAGGTAACAAACTAAAGACCTCAGTACCTAGCGTACCTACAAGAAATATTTTACCTAAATTTTAGCAGTTAACAGAGTAATTTTCGAAGCTTGAAAGGCTTTTAGGCAGTGTCGTGTGTTCGAAAACTTCCAACGAAATTGGAGGCTAAACCCTACGCAGACAACGATTTACTCGATTATTTTGTAAATACCTAAATACTACACAGCATTAATTAAAAACATATCACACCAATGGCGTTTTTTTTTTCAATTTTTGATATAGTAGAACTACTGTCGTGATAGTACTGTCGTATGGTGATTGTTATTCTCAATTTTAACTGATTTTGATAAATAAAATGTGTAAAATAATCCGAATTTGTAGTAGATTATGGTAAAATAGATTTTATGTAATAAAAGACTCAGCCAAAACTTTATAAATACTAATTAATGTAGCCTAGCTTTCAATTATATTTTTTCAAAAAGCAAATTAACGGCAGCAATGATGGTTGCTTATTTATTTATTCTTAATTTCTTCAAGTAGGCACCTCAGTGCACTTTTGAAAGTCAATTTACATAAATAAAAACATATTATGTTACCACTACGGTAAGTTACATTAGTCATTTGCGGAGTTGGAAACAATCCAAATATTTTTGTCTTTCAAAAAAGTGACACATTTGTAGTAGACACCCCTACTTAACAATATCTTGATTATGTTTTTGAATCTAGTATACATTGTAATATTCTATGCTTTTTCTAATTAAGGTTTTACTACTTTTACATAGTGTAAGTTTAGGTGTTACAAGTTTTTGTTTATTACGTGTATTCATTTGATTTGTTTGTTCGTCTTTGTTTGTTTTCAGTTTATGTCTATGTTTTCTAGCATACATTTTATTTTCATAAATATACAGCGAATAAAGAGTCATAATATTTGTTTCTTTGAACACATTTCTAAGTGATGCTCTTGGACCTAATTTATATACGGCGCGTATTGCTCTCTTTTGAAGCTTAAAAATAATGTGTATATCAGCTGCCGCCCACATTAGTATTTCATAAGACATAATACTATGAAAGTAGGCGTAGTATACCAATCTAGCCGTAGCTACATCTGTCAATTTCCTAACTTCACGAAAAGCATGTACAGCCGAATTTAGTCTATTAGCCAAATGTTCGATATGCAGTCCCCATTGCAGCTTAGCATCAATTGTTATTCCTAAAAAGGTTGTATGATCAATAAACTCTAATTCTTTACTAGCTAGTACGACCTTATTTCTAACTTGTCTTACATTAGGTACTGTGAATTTATTCTTCTGAAATCCCGTACGAGTACCTAAATCAGCTGAACTACGAGCGATTCTCATTATAACAATATACGTGTAGGACTACTATAGTCAAAATCAATAAAAATAACAAATATATTTAGATTCCCACGTTACAACGCAAAGTTTTAATAATGAATACAATTTGAATCAGACTGAATATTCAACTGCAGGTCACCTTGCTACTTTAAAAGTCGATTCCAATTTCCAATATGTTGTATTTAATTTCAAATTGAAGTTACGTTTAGGTAAATGTATGCGTGCAAGAGGGTTAAAATAAAAATCTAAAAGTATTCTCGTAGAAGCTTTTCTTGTTTATAAAAAAAGCACAGTCAGACTTTTGTAGACACGGTACCTAAAGTGACACTGTGACCTACTTTTAGGCGTCTCATTTAAATACAATTAACTCTAAATAAATGTCTTTATGTATACTATCTAGCCTTATCTTTTGAATGTGTTAATTTATAGACAGAGAATTTTAGATATAATGACATTCATATTTAAAAAAAAACCTATGTAACCGATACCTATTCAAACACATAACACTACGGTCCCTGCTGTCGGTGAAATACAAAGCGATGTAATCTGACTGTCTGGACCACAACGCTGCGAACAAAACGATTGCGTTACTTTAACGACGATATCACAATAAGAATGCTTTGTAAATTATTCCATTTCGATTGACGTTTACAATGGTATCAAACAATGATAAATCTGAGTTTAGGGTTGTGAAATAAACTATCTATTTTATAGAATATGTATAACCCTATTGATTTGCCAATTTTCAATGTTTTTTAGTAAGCGTAGATGGAATTTAGTTAAATTTAATTAATGTGTACCTATCTATGCTCAACCATAATTTGTAGCTGAAATAAACAACCGGTTATAAATGGCGTCAAAGTAAATAAAAAAATGTAACGTTACATAACTCACAGCTTTTTTATATCTTCTATATATATAAAACTCAAAGGTGACTGACTGACTGATTGACTGACTGACTGAAATAGTGATCTATCAACGCACAACCCAAACCACGGGACGGATTGGGCTGAAATTTGGAATGAAGGTAGATGTTATGACGTAGGCATCCGCCAAGAAAGGATTTTTGGAAATGCCACTTTTAAAGGGGTGAAATAGGGGATGTAAAATCTTAATGTGAGCGAAGCCGCGAGCACCCACTAGTGTAGCATAAGTCACATTCGATGTACTGTACTATTGTTATACAAAAAATTACGATGAACTGTAATCCACTCTGTTGCAGTGTGCAGCAGGAAGAAATATCAATAAATAAACAAACACACTTCTGCTCATAATTGTATGATTTATAAATCAACCGTCAGTTTATAGAGCTGTCCCATTTTAATAATGTACTGGGAATATTTATAATGGTAGATGACAAAAATTCGAAGCGAAATTTCACGTTCGTGACAAATAGGTGAAATAAATCGCGCAAATGGTTCGAGCCATAAATTGTGCCATATAACAATTTATAGGACAACAAAATGAAAAGTGCACTTAGTGGTAATTTATACTTATGAAATGTTAATAATATAATCATATTTATTTATATCATAATCATTATTGAATTAAAAACTAAAATAAAATAAAGCTCTATTTTTGCGGATAGAGTTTTTGATTTCACTGGTGGCATTATCTTGGAGGAATCGAAAATTGTGTATTGTCTGTGTTGTGTATAATAAATTGCTAGAGTGTGGGTTACCACTAAGATGATATATTACTAGCTACCCAAAACCCATAGTATAGTGTTACGGTAGCTGTAGTAACTGGCCGAAGATTATTTACATTGTGATTGATGATGCGTTTAGTTCGTAATCACTCGTTATCATTTAAAAATATTTCTTCAGACAAATCGATTGAAACCACCAAAGTTGAAACAATAAGTTTATATTGTTCCATAATTAGCAAACTGATATAACATGAAAAGTTCCATTGAGGGAAACAGGTACAATGCAGGCTCTCATCTACAATTGTCGAAGTTCACGCGATGCCATTTAAACTTTGGGAAATAGCTTTTCAGTTAATCGCAGTCATTTAGGAGAGTGGCGCGCCTGAATTTGGTCTGATGATATTTTAGCAAAGTTCCGTGGTGGTGCCTGCCGCAGATTATCGTCGTAAATAGAAAGGCTTTCTTGAATACATAGAGTATAATGAAAAGGTCAAGTTATTACTTAAGTTTGTGATGAGAGTGATAAACTTTAGTAGGTAGACTTTTCAAAGCATGCCAGAGTCTCTGGTTGTTCGATCACCTGCTGTGATGATGTCAATTTTATTGAACAGAAAACAACGACCTGCTATTTTTTTTTCAAAAGCACTTTTGAAAAAAAAATAGCAAGTCGTTATTTATCACCATACAGAAACTGCTGGTACATTGTAATGATATCATTCTGATTTTGTCTAGATCTATTAAGATATAAACAAAATATTTCAAAAAAAAATAACCTACCACATCACGTCTTTGGCTGAATATAAACATGTAATTGAGTAGCTTTAGTCTAATAAGTGAACTTCTCATATCTGGTACGCCAAGAATGGCTGCTTCATATGGAATTGAATTGAGCTAGATATCTAGATGCTAAACTCATCTCGCAGCCAAAACTACAGTGAAGTTTCTAAAAGATATCTCATTTTGATAATTTTAATGAAAGACTTCGTTCGGGTACCTAGTTTTGCACGTGTGAGAATAAATATAGTATTATTTAGTTTTAACTTATGGGCGGGTTATTTAGTTAATTTGACATTTAGTTTTATTTGACATATAAATATACTTATAATGTTTTATTTTTGGAATAAATTTGACAACTTTAAATAAAGCCGCTATACTGTTTAAACTTAACTAATTGAATTAAACTTTAAATTTGTATACAATAATGATAATAATAGGTTTTGATCAAATCAATGTCAGTTGATGCGTTTTGCATATAAGATCATCAGCTGCTGATCTTAGACTCCAAAGTTAATTTTATTGCTAATTTAACTTAAATATCAACTTACTCAAATAATACGTTATTAATTTACTCAAATATGGTTTAAAAAGACTGCCCCAAAATTCACACGAAAGATAAAACCGCTGCTCAAAACTTCGTAACAGATGAGATATATCCCATGGTAATCCCCCGAGTAAACTTCATCAAAAGAACAATAAGATATTTGCTAAAAAATTCAAAAGACAATTACACAAATGGATAAAGGAGCCTTATAGAAAGAACGCAGATAAGTACTTATAATGACTTAAAAAATTGGACCGACTTAAATACACAATAAAAATAATTACCTCCATAAAAACGTAAATATGATTTTACGAGTATTAAAAACTACTGCACCTAGTTAAAATAAACGTAAAAAAAAATATATTAAAATATTAAATTATATGAAACACGATAAAATAGAATTAAAACTAAAAAAAACTAGTTATCAGTACGTGATCATGATGGATGTATGTAATTTAAGACACATGTTTAGAAGCATACACAAAATACTCATACCATCAAGAAGTTTTATTGGTCGATAAACATTACCTGTCAAATTTATAATCTCCTTTTTGAAGTCAGTTAAAAGTGTTTTCTTGCTAGGCTCAAAGTAAATTAGAACGCGATCGACTTTCAAACGAAAAACCCGATACCTAATTTTCAAGATTTCTTTGAAACTTGTCTCTCTTTAGACTTTGTATTTGCGTAATACTCGATACTTAGGGCGTCTTTGTGTTCTTTTTATAAACTATGTACTTTGTTTACGAATTGGCCACTTTTATACAGCTCACTGAATTCGTTTTTATAGTTTTTAGAGTTTCGTAGCAAAATGTCGAAAAACAGAGACCTCACAAACGTCATAGCAATTTCATTTAGATTAAATCTTACCATATTTGGACTTCCGGCTCACTGAACCACGCCCTATTAGAAGCTACAATTAAATAAAAAATATAGCAAATTTAAAATATTACACAAAACTGTATTCCGTCTTTTATTAAAGACATCCAGATAATAAATAAAAAAAAAAAATAAAAAAAAAAAGCTGAAATAATTAACTACAATGAATAGTTATTCGGAGATAAGCAAGTTTTCTGTCTGATGCGGACCGAATTTCATTCACCTGACGTAGATTGATTGAGATTTATGAGCGAGTCTGTTCCTACTCAATTAAGTTGCTACTATTACACTGGTCACTAAATATATAAGTAAATTATTATATGTATAAATATGATTGTCATCATCATACAACTCCCCCTCAAGGGTACATATACTATACTAGTGGATGCTCGCGGCTTCGCGCGCATTAAGAAGTAAAACTTGCATTTCACCCCTTTAAAAGCGGCTTTTCCAAAAATCCTTTCTTAGCGGATGCCTACGTCATAACATCTACCTGCATGCCAAATTTCAGCCCAATCCGTCCTGTGGTTTGGGCTGTGCGTTGATAGATCACTATATCAGTTAGTCAGTCAATCAGTCAGTCAGTCACCTTTGAGTTTTATATATTTAGATTACTGAGGGCCGTGATTTCCTCAGAAAATTAACTTTTCGTCTTGAGATGATCGGAGTGGGCACCCGGGACCTTCTAAACAAAAAAAAAGGAGTATTGGTGTAAAACATATGAAAAATAAATATCCGAGATTTACCATTTGATTTAAACTCTTCCAATGTTTTTATACATACTTACTTTTAATTATTTACATACATTTTCGCAAAAGCCCCAGTTTTTTATCTTCCAATATGGTTTTTCAGGAGGGTCGTAAAACTCATACGTCACAATCGCTCTCTGTCTAAGAACTGCGTAGCAAAACTCCACATAAGATAACTGTGTATGCAAATAATATTCAAACTAAGAATTGTTCACCGGGATAAGGTTTTGAAAACGAATGTGCTGCCATAAAGTTTAGATTGTGTGAACTCTTATCTTTAATGTTGTTTTACTCAATAGGCTTGCTGTTAATCTTCATTCAAAAATCACCCTTCTAATAAAGAAAGCAAAGATTAAATTACATTCAAATGCTATCTTCAATATGCTCCTCGAAGTTTCTTTAGGCATTTGACGTGTTTTTAATAAAATATTGCGCTTATAACAGAACGTGGGGAAAATTAATTGGTCTAAGTTCGTTAAGGAAATTAAGCACCTTTGTACAGAGGTTGTAATTAGTAGGTTTAAATTCTTGTACTTTGTCTTTCAGAGATGCTTAAACCTTATTATTAGGCTTCGTTAAATGGGAGAATTTCAATCTGCCACCGGAATTACTCGTAATTCTATTAAATTTTAATGAAAGCAACAAAATAAAGAATTTACTTGAGTGTTTTAGTATAAAATAAAAAGAAAATACAATATGTACCTACTTACTTTACTAGTTAAGATCACTGGTAATATTTTTTAAGTTATCGTTACATAAAATCGCTAGCATGGTGAACTTATCAATATAATGGCTTATCATCATCATCACCATCCACAGCCTTCTCTATCCCACTGCTGGGCATTAGCCCTAACTTAGAACGTGCCAGCCGCGTCGATCCTGTGCAGACCTCATCCATAAAGAACCCACGACTCGAATAATGTCGTCGACCCGGCTTATGATATGCCCGAAAATTTATCTTTTCTCGGTTTTTCTCAATTTAACAACGACTTGTTTATCTAAAGATAAATATAACGTTTGTCATTTACAATCTCAGTAACAAGCTTACCATAAAATTACCAAACTCGAAGCCGAAGTCGTAGCCAAAATTCAAAGAAAAGTGCAACATATCGCTAAAAGCTAACAAATAATGCGGCGGTACCTGCGGCGGCAAGTTTGAAATAACTTAGCAAGCGCACTGTATTTGCTTAGCTTTCGAACCACGGATCCGCTTGCAAACTATTCTGGCAAAGAGTACAAGTAAGGACTGTGTAGAAGAGATTTCTATCTATTTATGTATGTTGGAGTAATTGTGTAAGTTGTACACAGAAAATATTGCATTTTCTGTGTGTGTAGCATGTTAAATACTTTCGCTGTAGCCGAAAGAGAAGAAAGAATATACACTGGACTTTCTCAAAAATATATCTTAAACGCCGCGACGTCAAATCATTTTTTGACAAAAAAATATTACACATTTCGACATTCAGCCAACGTGATTATCATTCCTATTTTTTTTTTATCAAAACTTACATGTTCAAATCTTTTGCTGAATTCTTTTCAAGCGAGTTATTAGTTAATTTATTTGCTTTATTTTTTCAAGCCTGATCACAATGATAAATCTTGCTGATTTCGACATGCGCTGGTTGGGTCCCAACAGCGACATAGAATACTCATAAAATGTATCATGATACAACGTTAGCGAAGTTACTAGCATATTATTTAACCTGTCACAACAATTTAATATTTTACTGTTTATTTACATTTTAGTCTTTGAGAAATAAGGTTTCCTCAGCAGTAGCGAGTGTTGCGGGACGCGGGGTGCGGTGGGCGGGGGCGGGGAAAGGCTGCGAATGTAAAATTGGCCCATCTTGCACTAGACACGCTTCTTCATCAATTTCACGGAAAATTTTACATGACGAAAACATGTGGTGGAGATTGAAGAAATTTTCATAACTTTAAAGGTGGGAAGTGCTGTATTTTTTATACGCAGTGATATTGTAACAATATGTTCGTAATGCTCGTATATTAGTAAAATTAGTATTTTTCCTACAGATCATCCATCTTACACACACGCACGCTCCATCTTAGGCCATAGCCTTTGCTTGCTATCAAGTAAACTATGGCCAAGTGCAAACACGTTATAGTTAAAAAAAAAAGATGTGCTGCAAATTATTATAATACTCATACATCATCTTAGTAAATCTAGTTGTATGTACTCTTTGGTCGTATGAAAATTTATCGATAATTTTTTACCCAATTTTAGTTTCTTTATAATGAGTAAGTATATTTATGACATGCTATAAAATACTTACCCTAATAGCATTGTTCTACAATGATCTACGTTGAAAATTTGCTTATCCATAATTTGATTGATTACTCAGTTATGAAATGTAAATTGATAGGTATCATAACGACCCTTAAAGAAGCCATATATTTTTGAATAAAATATCTGATTTCAACTCAACCAATCGTAAACCTTTCGAAGTATAAATCAATATTGTTAAACTATGAAATTTTCTGGAAAACGATTCACCCTCGGCAGTAAATTGCTACCAAATACAAAACAATTAAGTTTCCAAACAGAGATGGATTGTTTTAATATTGGGAGGGCTTAAAATAAGTATTTGATAGTTTGTGTAAGTAAAAGTCAAAGTCAAAAGTCAAAGTCAAAGCATTTATTGCATAATTGTGTTATACATAAAGATACATTAATGGTGAGCAGATCTTATGCTAAGGTATCGAGTCAGTGAAACACAATATACCCTAATTGGGTGTTTGCAATGTATTTAGGTTCGGTGCGTAAGTATTTAAACACTAGACGCCCGTGGCTTCGCATGCATTATTTGAATAATTATTACGTAGTCTATGTCACTCCCAGGAACTCATATGAGCTACATACAAAAAAAAAACATATTTGTTTTTAATTGATGATAATAATAAAATGTATCACTAAATTAATAATGCAATGATAAATATATATCACAAAAGTGACAACTTTCTCCATTTTGAAGCCGATTACTTACCATATTTTTGCTTTAAATACATTTGCATGTAAAACTACACGTGTTTCACCCCTCCATTTACTAACTCCGTCCCGCTTTCAAATAGAGTTGTTCGTAATTTATTGGTTAGATATAAGATAACGCTATCCATCAGCCTGTTCCGAACCAGGCCGTAAATAATACGGATTCACCATGGACAAGTTTGTTCTGTTATTTATAGCGATGGATAACCTACTGATTACCCCGCGTAGCAGTAAGCTAGCAAACTGTTTGGTGAAAAATTGTAGATGGATTAACGATTTTTTGGGTCGTGTGTTTAGGCTTTTGCTTTGTTTGGAGTAAAAACACATTAATTTGTCTTGATAAACTTAGAGTGCATAATAATCTTACTGCCCGAATGAAAGGTTTGTCGCTCACAGTTTGAAAATGAGTGGAAAGGCAACATCGATCAATTGATCGCTAATTAATTAAGATGAATAAATAAAGCATTGAATAACCATTACCTACTCATACCATACTCCCTGCATTTCGAATTACAAACCAACCTCGTTTTACATAAGAAAGGTCTAAACTTGGCGAGATCAAATGCTTTTGAAGTGTGCACTTTTCCGTCTTCGTTTCCTGTCGTTTTCCTTTAGGTTGAGTTGAATGAAAAAATGTTCAAAAAGAATGCAAAATGCGCGTTTTCGTTGCGCCCTTTTTTCGTTTCAGTGGCCACGACTGTGACGTGTAGGGGGACTAGTTACTGCTTGTTATGTGAAGAGTATAGAATAGAAATCTTTAGAGCAAAAATTAATTGGTTCATCAAATGGGTTTGATAATTAACCACTTCATCTGAGACCATAGTTATTGCTTACTATCATGCACGGTTATGATTTAGTAATAGTCGCTATATTATATGTACAATTAATGTCATTTAAAATTGTTTTCTGAAATATTTTAATGAACTTGTAAGTATTTTTGCCACCTTGCCAGTATAACTGTGGTCAAACTTGACTATTTTAAATCGCAACCAGAGAAATACTAAACTAACGCCTGAAAGATATCTTCTAGCACTCAAAATTACCTTTACTGTACGTACCTACCGCAAAGTTATGGAACTCTCTGCCTGACTCCCTGTTCCCCACGCATTATAATCCAGCGATCTTCAAAGCGAGAGTGAAACGGTTCTAATCGGGTTAGCACGCTCTATCTTAGGCCATAGCCTTTGCTTACCATCAGGCAAACTATGGTCAAGAGCAAACCCGTTTTAGATAAAAAAAAAACAAAGAAAAGAAAAAAATATCCTGTTTCTTCCTTCCTATCATAGCCACCGTAACCCAGCAGAGTTAATTACAGTTAGTTGAGAGGGAATCACAAATGCAATTAGTCCAGTGCGTGCGTACTCTACACTAAACCCGGACTTTTTACAACTGACGGCGATTGCATTTTACTGCTGCTTCGGAATAACTCATACAAGGTTATTAATTAAATTACTGATTGGAAACTGTTTATTATTATATTTTGTTCTTATCATATTTTTTCTTAGTTTAAAACCGAAAAAAAAATAGTTCCAATACATGCATACTCTTTCTGGGGCCACAGTGTCGTTTGCGTGAATGTCGTTTCAGATAACTTGTTTTCCTATACATGACAGTGACAGACAAATGCAGATTAACCCATGTCACGTACTACTTTAATACTCACACAGATATTACAAACCTTCCAATTTAGAATTTAATCTAATCTTTGTTTACAATAATAATACACAAAAACAAGGAAAGAAAAACTAAACATACTATGTACTTCTAACTACAACATAAAAAAGTCTAACATTTAGAATCAGTTTTTAAGTTTTATCTAATTGGGCCTTATTACAAAACGTGGTTAAAATATAATTTTAGACCGAGTCCCTTTTAGTTGTTCTAAAATTGTCTGTCAACTGTCATAATTATCAAACTGTCAAAATGTACCTATGTTAAATCTAAGTATATGCATCTATGTTTGTGTTTGTTCTTGTGTTGTTTCTGTAGGTATATGTGTAGATTGGTTAACTATTGCTGTTACAGAAAGCAAAAAAGGGGGAAAAAACACTCAACTGTGCAATTTAAAACCACCGTACATATCGATATTTCAATTAAAATTTCTCAGTTTGATGGCCTATCTTCCCACTTGACATTGGCAGAATTGCGAAGTTATATCTTCGCAAAAGCCATAAAAAAAAAAGTTTCATTTTTTGTTGACATTTTGATTGCTTGTATGTGATGTTTAAACAAAAAGAACCCCTTTTTTTATTTTCAAAGTCCTGGACTAATATTTAAACCGCGTTTTGTAATAAGACGGATTAAGTCTAAAATTGAATTGCTACAATTCATACATAAAATTATTCCTGCTTTGTTCTAAATTAGACGAAATATAAAATATCTACTGGGCACATATTTATTTGTATTCCAAGTGAGTCTGTATAGAACGAGATTGTATGGGGGTGGGCTAATGGCAGCCGTAGTTTATTGTTAGTTTATTTGGGTACGATTGTTTAATTCTCTATGGGGATTTTTATGGATATTGTTAAACTAGTTTTCCTATGTAGTAAAATAAAAACATTTTATGGTGCAATTTCAATCACACTGTCTGTTTGACATAATTACATATGTACATAAATTGTTTTTTTTAGATATCTATAGATCGGTTTTCCTAACTCAGAATTTTCAAACGGCTGAAGCTCTGCTACCAAACAAAAAAAAAACGTATTCAATATAGGTCAATCTATTTAGAAGGTACTCTGATACAGACAGAGACATCGATAAAAAATAAAATTTGTTATTTTCTACTCATTCAAACTGGCCGAGTAATTATTTGGTACTCTTTTTATCTAGCACCAATGTCACAAACGTTAGCTTAGTATGGGGCTAGAGGGCGCTGTGTGCAATGTCCCGAAATATGTATTTATCGATTTTTTTTTATTGTGACTATGATCACTATTTCTTTAGCGGCCCGTCTGCTTGTATTTCTCTCTTTCTAATTCAAAAAGCCACACAGAAGGCACCTAAGCAATCTCGTAACCCCATCTGTAAGTAGCAAGGTCACAGCGTAAAGTTTCCATTACAGTAAGACTTTGCTCCTTGGTCCAATCAAGCAATTTGTGCTCTTCAACACTCGACGCAAAAAGAGTGACCTATTTCTCATCCCTATTACGTAATCTTCAATCAAGATAGGGTTGTCCTTCCTTGCCTATTCATTAGAAGGCATCTCGGTAAATTGAGTTAGCAGTAAGGGGTGTTAGTTTTTTTTTCGTCGAAATCTCTGTTTATTTGATCGACTTGACACTAAACATATAATTGCTTTTAGCAAGCAACCGTCTTGCTGAATGAATGCTTATTTGAAGTCCTTCAGATGTTATTGATTCATATACTTCATAAATAGTTTTAGCTTAGCAAAATAACCTCAAATCTTATGTGTTGGATTTATTTAAACTATTTATTTGAATGCTTACAAATTTGTGTAATATTTCTCTAAAAATACCTAACATGGTCAAATTAAGTTCAAATTCAAGTTCAAATTCAATTTATTCATAATAATAGAAAGAAAGAAAGAAAGAAAGAAAAATATTTATTTACAGAAATAACATGTTGAAATGTAGGCATATAAACAAAACTTAAAGACTAATATAAATAATAATCTTAATAATGTACCTACCAATTTTTTTTTATGTAAAAACATAAGTTATCTTAAAATAGGTAGTTAGGTCATTATAGTACCCACAGTCGCACCACTTCCCCAATCAGCCACCGCGGTATTAATAGGTATTAATTATTAATTAACTCAACAACTGAACCAATTTAGCATAAAGAGAGATTAGAGCCTATACAAACACATAGGTTACTTTTTATCCTTGTTTAGAACAGGTACCTACTCTGTTACATTTAATTCATCAGGCTGCTTAAAGGTTGTTATGAAAAAATCTTCCATATAACGTCACCTAGCCCCATACTAAACAAAAGTATGCCTAAACCACTTTCGATTGCCTACTGCCCCACCTATCTACAGTGCAAAAACAAATGTCGCAGTATTATTTGTTCCCGGCTTATTCGCTGACGCACAGAAACACGGCGCGCGTTCCAAGGAACATGACGGCTCGAACAAGGATTGTTGATCCTTACCCGGGAAATTAACTTGGGAACATTTGTTTTGGTTACACTATCGTATCGTCCCTTCTTGGTGTCGGGGTGGTTTCTGAGGGTATGAATATAGCATGGAAATTTTATTGTAAGAGGAGCTTTTTTTTAACGACTTTTTAAATATTAGGTTATTAATTCAACTTGTATGTGATATTGTCCGAACTGGATTAATGTGAGCAGTATATGAGCTTTTGAACACGTAAACCTAATTTTGTTATAATTATTGTTGTAGAAGTGGTAGACTTCATTTTGTGTCAGATTTTCATCTATTCCTTCAGAACTGATTGAAATATCGTGAATAAAATATTTCCTATGATATCAGTCGTATATGTATATTTAACTGATATGATTTTGAATATAATCATGACAATGGTTAGTAGAATATATAATCTTAGTCAAGTCTGCCATTTATTCGCAAACAAATCCACAAAATCCAAAGCTCAATAATCGACTTTCAAATGTGCCTCGTACCTCGTGCAATTTCAATTATTCAAAAGCTCCCGCCTATTTATAAATGTCGGGTAAAACCAAACTGCATCCACTAATATCCACTATACATCGTGATGTTTGATTATACATGAGTTAGGCGATGGGTACGCCTTGTAAATTATAAATTAAAATTGCCAATATTAAATCTATACTGTCTCACTCTTTGGCAAAGATTTTCCCTAACTCCCTCCATGAATCTAATGATCAAAACCAGTTTTGAAAGTATACTTAGCTTATTTGTGAACACATTCTGTTTTGTGTACCATTATAAATAAATAAATAAATCTCGGTATGTTGGATCTTCGCATGTTTTCTTTTGCTACATTTATCGTAAAAGAACGTTGTACAAACAGATAAAAAGAACAAACCGGAGGAAGTTGCTCACATGTTTTATTTTTTAAATTAAATTTCATTTTGGTTTATTGTGTTTATAGAACCATACCATAAAAATATTTGTAAAGATATGCATTGATTTCAATTAAGTACTACCTGCGAAGAAGTTTATTTTTATCGTGATAAATAAGAATAAAGATATATCTGATAATATTACAAATCTTATACGAATTGTGCATAATTTTATGCTGGGCTCAGAGCTACAGCGCTCACTTCGCTCGGTCACAACTCGCCTCGTCCATCGTCTAAACAGCCGTTAGTATCAATTGTGATCAGTTTATGCGGGCTCCGATACAGCCGCGTGCTGGGATTTGTGTGATAAAGCTGCTTATTGATGCTTAGTGCGACAGTTTGATACAACATTTGTACAATCTCAAGGAGAATTTTTATTTATAAGCTTTTTAAAAACCATTCTTTATCATTATTACACATGTTAAACTGAAACAAGTTTGAAATTAAGGTAAATTATATCAACATAAATAACTGCATCTGAATAGGCGAAACATGAAGCCATTCGAAACGAGTAGGTAGATAAAATATAATAATTAAAATAATTGTTTTGAGTAGTGTCTACCTCTGAACTACAAAGGATTGTTTTTTTTAGTTATTCATTTACTACGCATCAATGACGAGCTTAACTTTGATAATCGCGAATAAATAACTCAATAAACTAAACTGTTAGCACTAAACTTAACTACGACAGCTACCGAATATCAAAATAACCAACAAAAAGTGTGTTAAACCTCTTTCGGAGCATAACCTTTCAACTCCGCATTCAAATTAATGTAACGCGTACAAAATAAAAACCAACCTTGTAAAGAGTGTATAATCTAATCCTTTCCAGCCTGAACTGTAAAAAGGCAGTAATAAATGAATTATAATAGGACCCGCAAATACGAACCTCTTTCATGATTTTACAACGACATCATACATTATAATAAGTACTGCTAATAAAATTGGTGTAAAAAGACAAACGCTTGTATGCCAAATAAATTAAAAATGTGTGACTTCATGACAGTAACAGTGAATTTCACATGACTACGTCCAAAATGTCTACATATTTCAAGGATTTTTGAATCTGAGGTGCCCAGTATTTTAAATGGACATAATTAGTTTTTGGTTTTTCCTCCAAAATGTAAGTGTTTGATTTCGAGGACCACCACACATGCTAATTCTAAACAAGTAGGATAAAAGTCCAACACAATCACAGCACACAATGATCAGACACAGAGGCAAAGTTTTTCTTTTTTTTTTAATTAACTGAACTATTTAATCATCCTAACCATCATTATCATCAGCCTACAGTCGTCCACTTCTGGATACAGGCATCTCAAAGCCACAAATATTTAATACAGAACCTAAAATTAGTAATTAGACGTCTATCGCTGACGTTGCCTCTTTGCTTAAACGAATAAAAATGCTAACGAGGTGTAAAGTTACATTCGCGTGTAACATCACATGTATTGTCTGTAATCATGTGTACTTGCCTTTGTAATGATGTGGAATAAAGCAGGAATACAAAAGTAGAATGTAGGAGTTTTGGTTGTTTATTACTGGGTATCTTTTTAGTTGTTTTTCTAAAGAAAACATAGGTTTACAATTGATTTATTTACAGGCTGCCTATTACATAAGGCGTAACTGAATCTAGATTTAAAGATGATGTTGTGTCTGTTTGTATGAGTGGGTTATCAACGGCAATAATAAAACCGGAGGTATTTTAAAGAGTTTATGTTAGTTTTCGTTGTTGGATTTAATTGTAAACACTACCTATAGAGAGTTTGTTTACTACAAATTAAGTAAATATCAGAGTTCGTGCTTTTGTGACTAAATTGTGACATGAGCCACCATTTATATTAATCTTACATTTCACTTTTTTACCACCATACACAGGTCATCTAAAAACTTACTGCAACGGCAAACTTGTAACTTTGGTAATCACGAACAAATGGCCCAGTCAGCTGAGCCACAAGCGTTTCACTGCTTTCATTCGAACTTACCTCTACCAGTCTATCTACACCAAACTGAATGTAAACTCCAGATACCTTAATAAACGCCACCTGGTGACACTTCAACCTCATAATCTCGAAGCAAGATTGCGATCTCCAAATTAAG